>VXBC01003956.1:0-98985 GCA_013399945.1 Ploceus nigricollis | reverse complement strand
CTTGCACTTGGTCTTGTTAAAACACATGAGATTACCACAGACCCAGCTCTCCATNTGTCCAGGTCACTCTGGATGGTATCCCATCCTTCAGGTGTGTCAAGTGCACCACTCAGCTTGGTGTCATCTGCAAATCTGCTAAGGGTGCAATTGATCCCTTCATCCATGTCATTAATGAAGATACTAAATAACACTGGTCCCATTATGGACCCCTGAGGGACACGACTTGTCAGTGAAGTCCGCTGGGACTCTGAGCCATTGACCATCACCCTCTGGATGTGACTGCAAAACCAGTTCCTCATCCCCTGAACAGTCCACCCACTGAGTCCATCTCTCTCCAGTCAAGACAGAAGGATGTTGTGGCGGACTGTGCCAAAGGCTTTATAGTAAAATGACAGATAAATGACATTTTAACCCTTCCCTTGTCCACTGATGCCATCACCCCAATGTAGAAGGCCACTGGCTTCATCAGGCAGGATCTGCCCTTGGTGCAGTTGTGTTGTCTGTCCTGAATCACCTCCCTGTCCCACATGTGCACAGCTCTAGGGGCATCTGTTCTATGACCTTCCCAGGCAGAGGTGAGGCTGACAGGTCAGTACTTCTCAGTATTTCTCCTTTCTACCCTTCTTAAAGGTGGGTACAATGTTCTTCCCTTTTTCCAGTCACCTGGGACTTGCCTGACTGCCATGACTTTTCAAATATCAAGGAGAGTGGCTGTGCAACTGCATCAGCCAATTCCCTCAGTTGTGTACAGTCTATATTGGGTACTCTTTAAATGGGATGCAGTGAATCACAAATGCTGCAATTACTTTTGCTGAAGACTAGTAAACAATGTACTAGTTAGCTAATCATAAGATTAGCAGCAGCCAAGCAAAGATTTTGGGGCAGGAGTTGCTTCTTAGTGTTTTTATTGGAAAAGGCAAGCCAATTGCAAAGGAAAAAAAATGAAAAAAAGGTTAAAGATACATCTTGATCATCAGCACTGAATTTCTGAAATGAGTTTTGAACAGTGAGCAGCAGAGGGAAAAGCTCTGATTTGCAGGTGGATCTTGTTTGGTATATGAAAAATTTTTGTTATATGTGATTGTATATGTGAGTGATTATAAAAAATGATTGTTTGTGGTGTGAGATGGTCCAAGAGCAGGGAACTGAAATGAACAATCCAGAAGTCCTGGGTTCTATATCACTTCATTGGGACAAAATGAAAGGAATCTATATGGTTCTCTCAAGGCACATACAACACTAAGCACAAGTGCAGTTTGCTAGACAGTTATTGCCTCTTTGTTTACTTTTGAGGGGTTTTTAGCATGACTATGGTTAGCTATCAGAACATACAGTACAGTCCATAAAAATTATATAAAACTGTTCTGGTTTCATCTGGCTGGAATTAATTTTCTTCTTACTAGGTGGTAGAGTGCTGTTTTGGATTTGGTATGAGAATAATGCTGATAACACACTGATGTTGTAGTTGTTGCTAAGTAGAAGTTAACCCATGTCAAGGACTTTTCAGTCTCCTATGCTCTCTCAGTGAGGAGGTCCACAAGAATCTGGGAGGGACCATAGTTGTGATGGGTGACCTGAACTGGCTAAAGGGATATTCCATACTACAGAACATCTTGTTTGGTGTATTAACCTTGCAGGAGTTAGCTGTGAGGGGCTGATGGCTGCTTAGGTCAGGCTGATCATCAGTCAGTGGGTGGTGGGTGCTGTATTATGCATCATTTGTGGGAGTTTGGTTGGATTTTATTCCTCACCCTTCTTCCTTTTGTTATTAATTTTGTTATTGTACCTTAGTTTGTTTCAGTTATTAAGTTGTGCTTATCTCAGTCCACAGGTTTTACATTTTTCCAATTCTCTACCAATCTGCCAGGGTCAGGGAATTGAGCGAGCAGCTGCAGGGTACTTAGTTGCTGGCTGGAGTTGAACCATAATAAAAGTTTTGCCTTTACTGTTAAAATTCATAAGATTTTCTTAGAGGACACATGAAATGTGGAGACTCACATCTGTTTGAACACACTCTTAGATAATGCAGCGTGTTTGTGCTATTCAGGTAATTTAGCTTCAGATTCTTCTCAAAGTCACACTGTACAGTGAAAAAATTTTAAATCAACTGGGACTGCAAAGGAAATAAATAATGGGAAATAAATCATTATCAAATATTCCACGAATCAAGGAAATTAGTTAATCAAATTTGATCTTCCCTCAAAGTTCTTTGGATATACTAGAAAAGATGTAATCTTTTGTGAACAGAGATGTCTTCGTGCTCCACTTGGTTTCCATTTTCCTTCTGTTTATTTCACCTCTCGTGCCTGCCCTCCTCTATTGCCAGAGGCAGAACAACTGGCTTCTTGACCTTTATTGTAATTCCATTTGAGTTAATAGGCAGACCACGCACAAGACTAGAGAGGTCAGCTTCCCTTTTTTCTGTGGAAGGTGTTCTTCTTCTCAGCTGAATCACCTGGACACCACCAGTGCTGTGGATATTACAGAGTCAGTTCACTTTGTTTCACAATGAACCACATCCCTTAGATCGTTTAGGGCAGGTGGCTGTAGCATAAACCTTTCCAAAGACTTCTGGGTGTTTTTGGAATGGTTGAGCCCTTATGGCAGAAGTTCTGCAGGATGTGCAGGCACACGCTGAGCTTTTTAACATGCAAGCAGGAACATTTCAGCCCTTCCTAGCTTTTTGATAAACCAGATGCATCATGGGACAAATCTTACCTGCAACCTTGATTAGAAGAGAGGAAATTGTATGGAATTTTCTTGCAAGATCACAGAGAGAAAAATTGCTAACGAGCCAAGAGGAATTATATGTGTCTGACAGCTCTGGTACAGATTATTCCCAAGGAAAAGGCTTTTAATCTGTATTTGCCTGATGTTAGATATCTGCTTGCTTGATTTATTTTCTTGTAATCATTCCTCCCAGTTATTTTTTTAGAGATATAACTTCTATCTGTGATTACGAAAGCAAGATTCTGATTAAGTCAGTTCTGTTAATTTTCATTTCTTATATTTTATCTAAGGGGTAACATGCCATGTGTCCTAAACAGTTGCCAAGAATAAATGGGCTATTTAACATCCAGAGTAATTTCAATTGTCACTTAGAGTTGAAATGTCAATAGTAAAGTTTTACAATTTCTCAAGTAGACAGAACCAATAAAGAATACTTTGTAAAAAGATCTCCTTGAGATATAGAAGTCTTTCTAGAGGAATATTAGTGATAAATGATTGTTGGCTGAGATTTATCTCTTGCAACTGAAATGTAAACTATTCATGGCAGAGGTAAAGGAATTTTTAAAAGGCATATGTAGTCCTAGTTTCTTGTTATTCTGTTCTGTTCTTGCTATTCCATATATGATGCACTTTCTCCTTTTTTACATATTTTGGATGAAGAAAGTGTAAAAATTAAATTGGAGTGTGGAAAGACAGAATTAAAAAAGGATTTTCTCTGTTGAGAAGCATGATTGCAACGAGCAGAACACTTAGTAGTAATTGGAATCATTTGGCAAGCTAAAATGTTTTTGTAAATGGGTGTCACATAAACACATTTGATTCCGTGTTTTGTTCCAGCATTGTGTGAAGTGTTGCTTGTGGATTTTTTTTTAATTCAGAGTGCATTTTTTGCCTAAAAAAGCAGGGTCCAGTAAAGCGGGTCAGGAGAGTTGCTTTTTAATTTTTCTTGTACTTTTTAGATTAAATCAGGAAGAGGTTTCTTAAGGGAGTGCTGGAGAACTTCAAATGCTTTAGTCTCATCCAGACCTTATAAATTGGCACATTTTAATATTTACTTTTGCAGCATTTGCTCACAGATGTGAATTTGTGCTCTACATATTAATCTTCTCTAAGTAAGTTTGACTTTAATAGACTTGTGTTCTTCTTCAGTGATTATTCAGTAGATAGATATCTACAAATATGGAGCTTTTTTAACAATAACATGTCAGACTGCTCACACTTGTGCATAACTGAGCTTAATCATAAACTCACTTGACACCAATGGCATTCATGGTGTTATTCCATGACTCTGCTTGCACAGTTAGTCTCTCCACTCTTTTGATTTAACTGTCTGACTGTTTGCATAAATAAAGCAAACACCTCATCCTGTCAGAAACTCTCAGGTGGCTGAAACAGATTCAAAGTATTGATTATACAGGCTTATAAAAAAAGATATCTGTAAATTTCAGCTCTCCAGAATTACTGTTCTGTTTCATTTGATTCTCAAACCTAATGTATGTGAAGCTGGAATTAGTTTATTTGAAAGGGACAGCTGTAGAAAATCTCTAGGGGTCAAAGAATTAGTTTGATAACCAAATATATGAGTCTCTGAAAAGAAGGTTTTCACACAAAACTCAGTTCTGCCATTTTATCTGTGTGAATCATTTAACTAGCTGAAAGAAGATCCAATTACCATTTTAAAAATTGTATTTTACTTGATTTTCATGTGGTACTATCATAGCTGTCATCTGTACTCAGCCATTCCAGCCTATAAATGGCATTTAATAAGGCCTGCAGCCTGAAACTTGAAAGTTCATGCTGTTCTGTTGGAATTTATCCTATAAATACAGTTGCATGTGGTATTAGTCAAAACACACTTCTGTGAATTCTGTTAAGGTAGTTAGTTGTTACTTTTGACCCTAAGCTTCACATATTAAGTGTATTTAGGAAGAAAATATCATCTGTTTGGCTTCCCCTCATCAGAACAGAAACAAGTCTACCTCTGTTATTTCTGGGTTGTTTTGTACTGCAGATTTCAAAGAGCTCCACATTTCCTGTTATACAGAGAGTGATCAGTACAGTGTATATTTACTGTTTCTCTTTTCTGCATAGCTTAGGTATACTCAATGTAACACTTCACAAAACATATTCTAAGGATGATACTCATTGTGTCAAGTATAACAGCAATAGACACCATAGCTCTGTCAGTTTTTGATATTGTTATTTACTATTATTATTGTATAATTGTGCAGATAAAAGAAGGATTTATAAATGTAAGATGTCTTTTGATATTTCTGTTTTATGTAATTCAATGTATTTCTTCATCTTCAGGCTGTGCTGAGTCCTCTTATAGCAATTGCACTGAAAATATCTCAGATTCATGAGAGGACAGGACGAAAGGGACCCACTGTCATCACTTGAAGCCACGGAAGATTGTTAAACCAGGGCCAAAAGAGGAACAGCAAGGAAGAGACAGAACCTTGTTAAAACTTGTTAGCCATTTGTGCCTTGTATGATTTTAAAAGTTAGGTGGGAAGAAAAATTCAGTATAACATTAAGTGTAATCATTTGCATTGATCTCCAAATGCAATAGTGTATTGACTTGTTTTACCTGCAGTATCACAATTTCTGATAACAGTATAACCAAAGAAAGAGGCCTTAACATTCAAATGTTGTCAGTAATGTAGCTGAAAATGACAACTGCTTGGTTTTGAATGCTATGATAAAAGTTGGAGAAATTTCAGTAAGGGGGAGAGAGGGAGGAGTTGCAAAGCAAAGACACGTTTGGTGAGTATTGTTTGGGATTCTTGTCACCTTCTGGTGGGTTTCTGAAGAGGTGTACAGGGCGTGTCTGAGTCACAGGGCTGTGTACCAAGCTTTGCACGGGGTGTATTTCCTCCCCTGGCTCCGTGCCTCCTCTCAGGCCTCTCCTGTTGCTCACAGATGCACGCTGGCAGCAGTGTTGTATACACACTTACACTTGTGTCCAAAGATGGGGTTATTCCATACTTTTTTACCCCTGCTTTTAAAACGTATCAATGTGACTTGTGCCTTTAGATTTTCCTTATTTTTTGACTCTTTGGTTGTTTTCCTCTAAAAGGAGGCCTTTGTTCTATAAAGCTGATTTTGTCCTTCCAGCAATATGTCGGGTATGGAATCTGATTGTCTTCCATAATGTTCCTCATGTCAGGAGATTATACTGGTGCTTACTGTGTTTGAAAGATAATCTCTGCAAGTTCAGCAATTCCTTAAGGAGTTACAGAAGTTTTTTTTAAGTCTTTGGAATACTCATGCTCCACTTACCACAAAGCAAGTGAGTGAGAGGGATTTAAACCCTAATCAATTGAATAGAAATACTGATACTGAATAGTCTGATTCACCCTCTGGACATGGTTTCTATTACATTCTTGGTGACAGTGGATCATGCAATAAAAATTTGGGGAGTGCAAGAGACGTTCCCGGCATAGATCTGAGAAGGCTGTTGGGGATATGGACATCAGCATTTTTCTGCCTGTGGAATGATACAGCAGTTCTAGCTACAATACCGTGCTCTGAAAAAGAGCACAAACACTTTATGCATGTGATTTGCTTGAGAGCTTTGCTTCCTTGGAAATGGTGTGATCACTTGTATCATTCGTCAAGGTGGCTTTGTGCAGCTTGCCTCTTTGCAGTGTATTTCAATTCATTGTGGTTGTCAAATTTTAGTACAATTTATATAATATTGCAGCAAAGGAAATTGTTTAAATTTCTTTCAACACTTCTGTCAGAAAATGGCTATAGCACTTGGTATACAATAAAGAGTAATGCTGTATATCTGTCTTAATACGTAATTGTGGACAAGACACCCTGCACTTTCAAGCATCCTAATAAAGTTGCCTTTATTACAATTACATTATTATTTAATTGGCTCTAAACAAATGAAGTATGTTCTCCTACCTTACCATTAAGTGTTGCCACAAACCAAAAGAGATTTTAAGACTTTAGTTCTTTTTATAAAGAATTTTTCTTTTATATGACCATGACATTCTCACACAGTTTGGACATCTACTTTATAATGTAAGAGCACTTATCTTCACAGAAACCTTGTTTATGTAATACTTTATATTTTTTAGGGATTAAACTTCTCTAGGTGCAGGGTAATAAGCTCCTAACTAGTAGATGCTTGGCACATGGTCAAGCATAGACACATTCTGGATTATGACAGTTCAAAGTACCGGGTTGCGCGAAAGAACATTCTGAAAGTCAGTCCACTAAAGTTTTCTAAAATCGCTTACACATTCTCTGACAATGAAATTATTTTTGATCACATAGTGAACTAGCTGTTTATACTGTGGAGTATCCCGTTTGCCAAGCTTTTCTGAAATGAGAATGCAGTTTGAAGAGTAAAATATACTGAAGCCAGGTGTCTTTCAGGGTGCAGTGGGAAGACTCAAGAACAGATGAAGACTGAAGAAACATACTTGTGCTTTTATCAGAAGGCTGTCACTGGAACTGCAGTAGATGGCAGTCTGCTTTCATGAAGGCAGTCATCATAAACAAAGGGCATGTTTTAAAATGTCTGTATTGACTTTGTCCTGGACTGGAGAAACATTAGTTGTGCGTGTGTGTACGGAAATGGAGAAAAGGCCTGTTTGAGAAAAGGGTTGTTTGAGTCTGGTTTTGAATAGCTGTCAAACAGCAGACTTGCAGAAGTAGACTAACCTGAAATCCACTTTTTTTATGTGGATTTCACCATCCCTTTTTTTATGGTGGTAGGTGATACTGATAAAATGTTACTGGTATTTTCCACCAGCTAATTGCTTTTCTCTGCAAGAAGATGAATAAAACTTTGTAAGGCTCAAGTACAGCTCTTTATATCTGATGTGTGTGGGAGAGGACTGTAGCCACAGTCTCATGGAGTGTGCTGCATTTCTTGAGGTCTTTTGATTATTAACATGAGAGATGAATGTGTGGAAAAAAGCAAGTTATATGAACTTTCAAAAAGATGCAGAGCTCCTAAAACCAGACCATACATTCAGTGGAGGGAAAACTATTATTAATACTGTTCATCTTATCACAGTGTCTAGGCACTGTGACAGAGACCCACACCCTTTTGTGCTATTGTTTAATTAGCAGCTTCCTCAAGTCTGGAAGTTGCAAGATTCCTGTATTATTCAACTGTGATTGCACTAACATTTATTTGGATCATTCTGTTTCCTAAACCCTCGTATTTTCTCTGTGTTAGAGACAGTTTGGAAGGCAATATACTACTCACCTGAACCACAGGATCACAGAATCCTCGAGGTTGGACGGGGCCATCTAGTTCATCAGGACTAAAATCACTAATGTCCCAGCTCACAGTAGAGTCAGGCAGAGGAGGCTGCCCAGGACCATGTGTAGTTGGTTTTTATTATCTCCAAGGGCTGAGATGCCAGAACCTCTCTGGGCAAACTGTACAAGTGATTGACTGCTTCCATAATGCAAAAAAAAAAAAAAAAAAAAGGCCAAAACCAAAAACCAAACAGTAAAACCTTCTGGAGTGTTCAGATGGAATTTCATGCCACTGAGAAGAGCCTTGGTCCATACACTTCTCTTTTTCCCACCAAGTATTTCTAGAAATCAATAAGGTCCTTCAAGAGCCTTCTCTTCTCCAGACTAAGCACTCCCAGCTCTCTCAGTGTATCACCATATGACAAATTTTCCAGTCCCTTTTTCTTTATGGTCCTTTGCTGGAGGTACTCTGGAATGTCCATGTCTGTTTTGTGCTTGAGAAGCTCAGACCTGGACCCAGCACTCCAGATGTATCTTAACTCTACCAGTGCTGAGCAGAGGGAAAGGATCACCTTCCTCCAGCTGCTGCTGCTGTTTTTCCTGGTGCAGCTCAGGATGTCAATTGCTGTCTTTGCTGTGCAGGTGAGTTGCTGGTGAGTTGACAACTTTTTGTTAAGCACACGACCCCCGGATCCTTCTCTGTGTATCTGTTTTCCAGCCCAGTGGCCCCAGCATGTGTTGGTGTCTGGGTTTGTTCATCCACAAGGGCAGGACTTCCCTTTGTTGAACTTCAATATTGTAGAAGGTAGTCAAGTTGGTTAAGCACAATTTTTACCTTTCATAAATCCTTCCTGATCCTAATTACTTTCTTGTCCTTGTCTTTGGTAAGGGTTTCCAGCATTGGCTATTCCATCACCTCCCCAGGAACTAAAGTGAGGCTGACCAGCCTATAACTCCTTGGATCCTCCTTCATTCAGGGACAGGAGTGATATTTGCTCTCTTACCTCAGGGACCACTTCTGGTCACCCACAATCTTTCAAAGATAATAGAGGGTAGCTTGCAATAGCATAACTCAGCTTCTTCAGCTCTCTGCATGCCATCCTAAGTCATTCCATGGATGTGTGTTTGTCCTGTTTTTTCAAGTACTTCCTGACTTTTTCTTGCTCCATCCAAGGTAAGTCTTCCTTGCTCCATATTTTTCCTCTAGTCTCAAAGGCCTAAAATTCCTGAAGGCTGCTTTTACCAGTAAAGATGGAGGCAAAGAACGCATTGAGCACCTCAGCCTTTTCTATGTCCCCTTTCAACTCATGTAGCTGTAGAAACTTTCCCCATTACCCTTCACATTTCTCATCTGTCCTAGTTTCAGCCCATACAGAGTTATTTTTGCATTTGCTGGGATGGAGGTATGGGAAGGTCAAGGAGGCTGGAGCTGTATGGATGTGTACAGGTGATTTATTCTATACTGGTCATGTCATCGCTGGAGGGCATGGCTTTGGGTAGAAGAAAAGGCAGAGTGGAAGGACAGACATTTTTGTTCCCTCTTTACCTGTGAAAGTGAAGTGCCAAACAGAGTGGCGCAGTCAGTGTGGTCTGGGTGGGGCCATGCAGACTGGCTTGGGAGATGTATCCATCATTGTTTTCCATTGTCTCAGATGGAAAAAAAAAACCCACATTGGCCATGGTAATGTCCACCCTTTTCTCCTTTGTCTCTGGAAAAGCCACGTGGCCCGCCAGGGATGCGGTAACACCCGACATTTTTCTCCTTTGTCTCAGGAAAAGCATTTTTGGCAGGTAATCACCCTCTTTTATATATTGTTATTATTAGTATTGTTGCTGTTAACTGTTTGTTTTCCTTATCTTATTACTATTTTTCCAGTAAATTGTTGGCGCAACCCATAATCTCTCCCTTTTGTCCCTTTCTCACTGGAGGGGGTGGGGGGAAGGGAAGTGGCTGTTTGGAGCTTAATTTCCAGCTGGTCTTAAATCAGAGCATCACCTCATTCAACTCCAGGTGGCCTTTGGCTTTCCTCATCTCATCCCTGCATGATTGTACAGGGCTCTGCATTGCATTCCCCCTAATTCAGCTGTCCCCACTTCCTCTTACCATACATTTCCTGCTTATATCCAAGTTTAGTCAGGAGCTCTCTGGCCATCCATGTAGGCCTTTTGCTGCCTTTGTTTGAACTCTGCATATCAGGTTGGACGATTCCTGAGCTTAAAAAGGTGACCTTTGAAAATTAAGCAGCTGTCCTAGACTCATCTTTTCTCCAGGGCCAGAACCCATGTGACTCTTTCAAGCAACTCCAAAGATGTTAAAATCTGCTCTTCAGACGTTGGTTCCACTCTTTGTTATTCTCCCTCCTCTCAAATTTCTGAATTCACCATCTCATGATCCCTGTGGCAAAAACCTTCGCGTGCCCACACATTTCTTCTGGTGTTGTGGCTGCCAAGATTGGCTTCTCAGTCACCAGTGTCAGGAAGTTGTTTGTCAATGCACTGGATCTGTTCTGTTCTGAAGCTTTAGTTTGACCAGCTCATATCCTTCAGCCGAAAGAAAATTTATTTTAATGTAAAATTTCCAGCTGCTACTCTTGGCAAAGATAAATTCATGCTGTTAAGTATGACCAAAAGCAAAGTGTTTAAGGTCTTTTGCTGTCTTAAGATTGTTGACATTTTTGAGTTCATTGCCCATGCCATTTTGCATTAAGTTCATAATCATTAGCTGAAAAGAGAAACTTAAAACCAGATTGTATGAAAATATTAAGTATTAACGTTAATGTTCTCCCTATCTCAGTAACTTTTTTGTATGAAATACTTCATTGCATGCTGCAGGTTGAAGATGCCTTTATCCTCAGTTTCACATTTCTGGATTCATTATGACCTCACAACATCTGCAAAGGGCTGCTGCTGAAAAGGGGCACTGCAGGACTCTTGTGGGATTGGGAGAAAGGAAAGAACTTCCTGGTTGTTCAGAAATATATGTGGAAATGCTCTGAATGCATTTCCTATAGCAAACCACTCCAAGAGCAAACTTCAGTGGTACTCCTGCAATACTTGCTCTTAGTATGACCCAGAACTGTAGTCCCAGCCCTTTTCCACTCTTTTGGTCTTGCTTTAATATCACCTAGAGGAAAAGTTAGATTTCCATGGAGGAAAAAAAAAAAAAAGCTAAACATGCAGAGGACAAGGATTTTGCTGTGGGATATCTCCCGGTTAATCAGTCTTACCTGCTGTGATTGATGCCTGCACTAATACTTGCACAATGCTGGCTATCTTCAGAATCTGGGACTCTGGAGTGAAGAAGCAAGAGATTGTGGGGGATGGATATGGTAATGCCATAATGGAGGTAACGCCATAACGAGGTCACTCAAGCAGATCCTCTCTTTAACTGTTTTGGAAATAATGTGTTGTGTTCCTCTGATTTTTTTTTTTGTTCTCTGTGGTGTGCTGCTTCTCAGGCACTTTGAAAAATGTTTTTGTCTTTTGTCTCTTTCAGGGACTCTTTTTTCTCCCTCTGGGTACTTTGCTATGTTTCTCATCCCCAACTTGTCCTGAAAGGGTTTTCCTTCCTCTGTAGCTCGTCCACCCCTTTTTATTCTTCTTTCATTTCTACTTACAGCAACTGAAGAACTGTGTGTTCTTCCCATAAAGAATGAAATTCTTTGAAAGACAAAACTGATGCAACTGTCAGTTCCCTGGCCTTGGCTATGGCTACCACCATGTCTTGCATGTACAGCTGTAATGTTTAACTTGTAGTCTTACAGAACCTGAACATCTGGAAAGTGTGATAGCTCTTCTGTCTCACTGGTCTGTAACCAAACCAGGAACAGGTTGCCCAGAGAGGTGATACATGCCCCATTCCTGGAAAAATTCAAGGTCAGGTTGGACAGTGCTCTGACCAGCCTGATCTAATTGAAGATGTACCTGGGGCCCGTTACAGGGGCTTGGACTAAATTATCTTCTCCAATCCAAACTTCCAACCCAGAAAGAAAAATTCCCTCCAAAGTAAATATTACAAGTTCAAATCTGAGTGAACCCTCATGAAATTTTTCTTGCCATCTGGAATTATAGATGACAGTGGCCTGGATGCAAATTTGCCTCAGTGATTTTGTGGGAGGAAGGATACATGTAACAGAAGAAGGATGAGTCCAAGCCTGTGTTTTTTCTGGTGTTCGTTGTGTAATTATGAAGCCACTTGTGTCAGAAACAGGGTACACAGTTCCTTTTTCAGTTCCCACAGTCCTGAGTAAGCTGTGACAGAAGAAACTGCTCTTAGAATTGGCTCAGAGGAATCAGAGATGATTTTTCCTTCTGCAATTGATAGTTCTCTCTGAGGAGATTTAAGCATAACCAGAGCTCTCTGTTTGGCAGCTAGGTGGTGTATTTTATTGTGCCCTTATCCTGAATCATGGGCACCTTGTATCATGTAAGCAAATACAAGGCATTTGTTTTAAATACAAAATTTATTCATGGATTCACTAGTAAAATAGCAATTATTTTTACCCCCACATAAAACAAATAACTTGAAAGGCATACAATACAAAAATAATCTGTTGCAACAAATAATCTGCAAATTTCAAACAAAAGCTACGTTAATGGGTTTCCCAAGTCAGTTAATGTCTCAAAACCAAAATTGAGAGCTTTCTTCTGAAACTCCTTATGAAGCACAAGTCAAGATTGATAACACCATGATGCTTCATTTATCTTGCAGTGTAAGAAACTCCTATTGCCACAGATGGTGACTTCTACTAGACACAGCCTGAGTATTTCTATCTCTCTGGAGATTTATTCTAATTTTAAATATTGAGCACTTTTACATATCCCCTCCAACTCCACTCTAAGTCGCAAATGATCAATGTTTTTCCTGTGCAATTTCACCTTAAGTAGTGTTACTATCAGGAATCACTGAGACAAGTCTTCTTCCAGTTTTCCCTGCTTCGCAGATGCAGGATTTTATTGGCTGCCTGTCTCATGTTTTGACAGGTGTTGCTCTTCCTGAGATCCTCTGGAAATCTGTGTCCTGCTGGCAACTGATTTCTTGCATGAATATATGAGAATTTAACCCCCTTCTGGGATTTGGGTCTTGGCCAGCAGTTTGCTGCTGCTCCAGAGATGATGTGTATGGTGGTGGCTGTTCCTGCTCATTTGTTTCACTGACAAGCTCTGCACTGCTTTCACTGTATGGAGGTGGAGGAATATTGATGAATTCTTGCTGTTTTAGTGTGGAGGCAACTGACAGTGGGGAGACCAGTTTTTCAGGATCTATGCTGTCTTCATAAGAGGGAGGATAGAACTCAGGCCTAAAATAAGCAAACCAAAAAAGAAACATATCATGGTGAAGTGTGATTTTTCTCACAGAGCTTGGTTAGATGCTTCGTCTGTTATGTTTCCAAAATTTAGATGAGGCTTTAACTGTAAACAGACATCTAAGTGTGTTTAAAGAATGAAATACATTAATATAAAATGTAGGCATAACTGGTATAATTTGCCTTGTCTTTGTACAAAAGTTTTATTAAAACACAGCATTCTAAAAAGACAAGCCTTCCCCATGAAAATTCCCAACCATGGCATACAAACACTTATGCTTGTGAGTATTTTAACAAGTGAGAGAAAAGTTTAATTTGGAAGAAGAATGATATCAGTGTTCAAAGTTATTTATTATTGCAATAACCATTGTTTTCCACAGTTTTAAAATAAATTTGGTATGTTTCTGCTTATCTAACCAAAATTTACTGAATGTTGCTTTTATACTGCCTTTAGAACACCCCTTGTCAGTGTTTCTAGTACAGTTTCCACAACAGTCCAGGAAAAGAAATTTTTATCCAGTGACCATGTTAAAGAGTTTTGCCAGGCCTAGTGCAGTTTAAGAAACTCTCTCTTTCAAAGCATCAGACTTTGTTAAGAACAAAATCATAGGGTCACAGAATGTTTTGGGAAGGAACCTTAATGATCATTCAGTTCCTGCCATGGGCAGGGCCACCTTTCACTAGACCAGGTTGTCCATCCTACCTTGCCTTGAGCACTTCCAGGGATGGGGCAGCCACAGCTTCTCTGGGCAACCTGCTCCAGTGCCTCACCACCCTCACAGTAAAGCATTTTTCCCCCAGTATCTAATATGAACATAACCTTTCTCTATTTGAAACCATTCCCCCTTGTCCTGTCACTACATGTTCTTTTTTGAAGTCCCTGTCCATCTTTCCTGTAAGTTCCTTGATGTACATAGAGTGCTGTAGACTCACTGGAACCTGCTCGGGGCTGAATAACTCCAGCTCTCTCAGCCTGTCATCACAGGAGAAATGTTCCATTCCCCTGACCATCTTCATGGCGCTCTTCTGGACCCACTGTAGCAGGTCCATGCCCTTTCTGTGCCAAGGACGCCAGATCTGGATGAAATGCTCCAGGTGGGGACTCACAAAGACACAGCCAAGGAGCAGAATCCCCTCCCTCAACCTGTTGGTCACACTTCTTTGGATGCAGCCCAGGACACATTTGGCTTTCTGGGCTGCAAGTGCACATTGCTGAGTCACCTTGGCCTACTTCATCAACAACCCCCCGCCAGGTTCTTCTCTCCAGGACTGCTCTCAAACCATTCTCTGCCCAGCTTGTGTTTGTGCTTCGATTTGCACCAACCCAGATGCAGAACCTTGTGCTTAGCCTGGTTGAATTTTGTGAGGTTTTTAAATCGGGGGGACAATGAGACAATAAAATTTAAGTAGGAGCCATATAATGAATGAGTGGAGGCCCCCTGTATACCTCAACTTTAGTGACCTACATGAGCACCTACCCCACAGCAGCATCTTAAATTGTCTGCTGAGATGGAACTCAGCATGCTCCTGCATGAACCTGGAATAGCTGCACCTGCTGCCTCCATGCATGGCTTTGGAAGCTTTGGAAAACCTGAAACTTTCTCTGTTCCATGTAGTATATCTTACCTTAGGTGTTGTTTGCATGAATGGCTGTTTGCACATTGCTGCTTGACTCTAGCAAATAAAATTTCAGACTACAGTTCTCTCCACAGAAAAATAATAAAATGGCTACAGGATTTGCATTTTGTAAAAACCTTGTATTGCTTCTTTCTTTTCACAGTATGTTTAAAAAATAGCATCCCTCCCTCCCAATTCATCTGCAACACATACCTGTCTATGGTGCAGACATGTGGCTCTCTGTGGCTGGGATTTCGAATGGAGATGCCAAGGGCCCTGTATTTCAGGACTTCATGGAAAGTGTTCCAGAAAATGCCAGTAACAAGGAGACAGAGCCCCAAAGCGAACAGGCAATAAAATACTAGCTTGTTGTTCCCACATCTGCACATGGAGGAATTCGTGGACATGCAAAGTACTCCCAGGCAAATAGTGGAGAAACTGAGTAAGAGCATAAAAAGACGAATGAAAGTAAGAAGACCTTTTGGCATCTTTTGCAGAAGACACAGCACTTTGTTCCTGTTTGCTGTTTGTTTGCTGGCTCTCTGCTGTACTCCTCATATTCATGTATGGGTACTTTATATGCTACAGGACCAACTGCCCTGTAGACAATTAGGAGAAGCAGGCAGTTTTAACCTACTCATTAACTCTTTGAAGACTTATAAACTCTTTTGAGATTAATTTGTAACCTTCTACTTACTTTAGGAAGGAAGCAGAAACTTCCTGAACCATCCCTTTGCCGCTGTAATCTCTGGAGTGTAAACTTGGACTGCTCCCTTCATTGCAGGATTTGCAGTGGTTTATACACTTCACTGCTTATGAATGAGACCTGTATTTGTTAAATTTGACTTACTTGACTTTAAAAGAAAAACAACCAACAACCAGGAAAGATTCTATTCATAAATCCCCATTAAAATTTGAAGGGAAAATATGCTTCATATAAATGCAGGCATTGACATGGGAGGGGAATAGGCATAGGTAAAAACTGCTGTTCTCTGAGGGAGGATGTCATCTCACCTTTTCTCTCTGACTTGCCAAGATAAGGTAGCACTAAAGAATTTTAGTGTCTGACAGGTGTCAATCTAGGTTCAACAAAGGATTTACTTCTCTAAGCACTACGTGTTGCCATCCAGTACCTTGGTCCCAAGAGCCAAGGAAGCTGACATGAAGCTCTTGCATGACCTATGCAGTCCATAAAGGAGTCCAGCACCTCAGACTGGGACACAGGGCAGCCTTGAGGGGTGTCTGTGAGCTCCCAGAAGAAGCAGCAGAAGACAATACGTTTCTTACTGAGCAGGTTTCCTAGACGTGGAGTTATCCCAAAGATATGCTGGGGTCTGACAAGCACTCTCAGCTTCCTCTCCAGCTGCCTGACTTCCGTGGTTATTATTGGATGGGTATTACAACAGCCAGCTCACACCTCCCTATACTGGTTTGTAAGGTTCAAGTTGCAAAAACAGCAAAAAATTCAACTGCAAAAGCAACTGGTGACACAATAAACATATGACTTCCCTTAAAAGACCTGCTTCAGTGGAAAAGATGTAAAGTGGAGCAGATTCCCACTAATGTGAGTTGCCACTCAGCATGTGGGCAAGTGCACGTGGCTCAGGGAAAGCTGTTATTTTAGGTACTGGCTTCACCAAATTCAGGTCTTTAAAAGAGATGGCCCAGTTGTGACAGAGAAATCAGTAACCAGGAGGGTAAAGCCATGTGTTGGGGGTAGGAATTTGTGCAGGGAAGATGTGAGTGGAGCTGAGAGCATGAGAGGCAGGTGGAGCACAGTGAAAAGGTAGAGTCAGTGCTGCTGAATGCCCACTCAACAGCAACAGCTACTCTTCCAGAAATGTAACTGCAAAAGTGTACTGTGACTGAAACACATTAAAATAAACTGTCTCAAAAGGCAAGTAATTTACATCTGTCTTGCCTAATATGAAGTCCAGCAGTTCATCTTCCTTCTGCTGCAGGACTGTTTACCAGGACACCTTTGCTTCATGCTCTGTTGTTTCAAATATTAATGAATGCTCTTCTTTCAATTTGTTTTCCCACAGGTTAACAGATACAGCTGAATTTACAATAATATTTTTTTCTGTATAATTTCTACTTTCTGCATATCTGTTAAACATACTTTATTTTACAAAATACTTTTTATTACTTCTGGGTTTTTTTATGTTTCAGATCTCAACTCACCAAAATAGAAGTACTGAGTTATTCATGACTGATACCTAAAGTTCAGTTAAATGAATGTAATTCACATCTTCTGTGATGCTACTCCTTCTGCTACAAGACAGTATTTATGAAAGAATGGTGTTGATAAACATAATTTTTACTTCTTGTTTTCTGTACTCACTTGCCTGTTTGGTCATTGAAATTTATACCTGGAACATTATAGCATCATATCTGTGATGATACAGGATTAATTAAATGTTACAGGGAAACCTGGACAGGAAATTGTATTCTCTCTATGTGAAAAAAAAAAAAAATCTAAGAATTCAAATACACTCCCTTTCTATACTAGGAAAAGAGATAAAAAGGGATAGTCTGAAAAAATCCTTAACAAGGAAGTTAAAAAGATTAAATAAATATTATAACTCTCAGAAGAATCAAAAGCCAGTGACTAAGCTACACCTCACTTAGAGGGAAGAACTGGATAGAAGGATAATCTTTAGCCAAAGAAAAACTAATTTTCTCTGCCAGCCAGTTCCCTGACAACCCTAAGAAATTAAAAAGAAGCAGGTGAGACCTGTCAGTGGCAGCTGCTGGTTCCAGAGGATGGCAAAGGCGTCATACAGTGAAATAGAATGATTTAAAACCCACCCGTGGGGTGGGGGCAGACCTGTGGAGGGGCTGCAGGGTGCTCTGACCAGAGAACAGCGAGCTCAGCACTGCCCAGCAGCTGAGGATGGGGGTCACAGACAACGAGGGGCTAGTCCTTGCAATGCTGTGAGAGAAGACAACATATATAGGAGCCTCTTCTATGGGGCAGATGTATATCTGCCTCTTGTTTTGCATTTGGAGATTTGCAGGGTTTTTTTGTAGGCTGCAGAAGTTTGGTGATTTCTCCAAGAGGTGAGTTTCATCTATGGCAACAGACTATGGGTATATTATCCTTGAAAACAGCATCTGTATCTCACCCAGCGGGTATATAAAGGAAAAGGTAAAAGACAAGGTGACAATAGCACCATAATGTCATGTCTCGGGGTCTTGGTGACCCCAAGACCCTAGGGAGTTTCTGTCCCCAGCCCGTGCCGGTGAAGAAGAAGTTGAGATGCGTGGCTGTTGCTTCTCAGGGTTGTTTATTCTCTCTTATCTATAAAGTTCTTTCTTTGCCCTGCTGAGGTCTGTCTAGCAGGATGGAAAACAGAGCTCTGCCCCCCAGTGGGACGTTACAAACATTATATAGCAAAAGTTAGGTATACTATGTTTACAATAATGTACTAATATCTATTACTTATGTTGAACAGTGTGCTCTTAGCTTAATCCAATAGAAAAGTGCCAACACAACAGTGAAACATGGAGGGCATGAAGAAGAAGAAGAAGAAGGACAAGGCACGCCCAATTTCTTCTATCTTGCTTCTTGAACTCTTTATCTAAAAATCTCTAAAATCTTACTCTATCACCTTGTGACCAACTCACTGCTACTCTACTTAAACCCTTGTGGCTTATAATTCTTCACTCAGAGGTGGTAAGCTCTCTCATGGGCTAAAATCAAAGGCACAGGTGCTTTTGACTCCGTGCCAAGGTTCCCGAGCCCCCTGCCAGCGTCTTGGACCAGCCAGGGCAGCCAGAGGGATGTCCTGGTTTCCCACACCATAATGCTGCTTAATTATCAGGGTTCCATTATTTTTCTTATTTTCCATCACTTCAGATTTTCTGTAATGTTATTCTTGGCCTTTTCCAATTTCCCTAACATTTTGCAGCTTGATTGTTTTATTGGCAGTGAGTATCTTGGACTGCATCAGACTGGATGAGCAGATTTCCTATTTCTCTTACAAAACAGGAAGAAAGTTGCCTCTAATGAGATCAGGTGGGAAAAGGGAATAACTAACATGGTGTAAAGGTTACTGAGCAGAATTGGCTGCAGACCAAGGTCAAAAGGTAGCAGTCCAGATGGAGGAAAAGCAATTCTTAGGAAGTCTGATTGAAGATGAACTTAAGGGGTGTTCCACTGGATGATTTTAAGATTGTGATTATTTGGCAATTTGCGTTTCACTTTGAAAGGTCAGTGCTTATCCTGTATCCTGTTGAAACATGCAAGGCTTCAACAAACCAGTTTCTAGAATTATGCTGCTACTCAAAAAGAAATTTGTGATATCATACACATTTTTATGAGAGTTGTGAAACACAAACTTATTTTTTAACTACTAATAAAACGGAAAATTTGATAATTAGAAAATTTGAAAATAGACCTTTTAATGTAAATACGTGGGGTGTGTTAGTGCCAGCTGCATATCATATCACAGTACGTGCATGATATAAGATAATGTCATATTAGAGGTCACATTTGCTACTAAAAAGTGATATTTTACCAGAAATTTGAAGATTATATGTTTTACTCTGGTCTGAAATTAATTATTTTTAATAAAATTAAAACTCTGAATTTACACCAGTTTTGATTTTTTCTTCCATAATTTTCTAGCACCCTTAGCTGACATGATTTATTGTAATAACTCACTCAAAGGATTTTTTATGTTGTTGTCAATAACTGAGAGCAGATTTGCCAATGGGTTTCTTTAGCAATTCCAGTATTCCTTAAAAATATGTATCTGAGGTAATGGGAAATGATTTTAAGCTCTGCAGGTGTAGTCTCTTTCCGTATCATACCTGAATTAGTGACAGTTTTGAGAGCATAGAAAAGTTTAAGAATGACTGAGAGTCGATGCAATGTGAACATCAAAATCATATTTCACAGGTCAGTTTCCAGCCTGAGAATGTGATGATGCCTGGGCAAAACAAGATGCATGAACAGCCAGGGCTACACTTTGTGTCTGAAGGTATTGAGATTTTAGGAGGTGTGGCTCCTATTTGAGAATGAATGATGGAATTTCATAAAGGAAACTGCGTATAATTCATTCTAAAAATACTTGGAAAGAGCAGAAATGAGCTAATTGGGTTGAAAATAGTACACTGCAGGATTTTTATTAAGAGATTTCCCCAGGCATTTGAGAATAGTTTACTCCAGATACGGGTAACAGAAAACAGCAATAAATACTTAAAGTAAGGAGAATTAAGATACTAAGTTTTAAAATCACTGCAAAATTTTTGAGGTTTAACAAATGATATTGTAATAAATATTTAAACTTTATTTTTGGTGAATCAGATATTCTTTTTTCCCAGGCATTCTTTCCAAATTTTATTGTTTTAGTTATTTACTAAAAGAATGACATGCAATAAGTTTGATAACAATTGTGATAACTAACAATAATTTGAAGTTTAATACTTTAAAGCTTTAACATTTTAAATAGTTTAAAGTGATTATGTGAACTGGCTAGTCAGAAAAAATTACACATAAATGCGACAGTTCCATAATGAATATGGAACTATCTGTGGTCTATCAGGCTATTTATTGATATATCTATCAGAATTGTACATTTTTGTAAAACTTTGAAATGAACATGATGGATTATCAAGACATCTGAGGCCTTCTCTTTTAATTTGTATATGTCAAAACCCGAATACTATCTGTCTCAGGAAAAAAAGATACAGTAGACACTGCTCTTCTTTTTCTCTTAGCAAGCAGATATAGTGAAAGGCTCTGACAACGAAAATACAGGCATGCTTATTTGTCTCATGGTCACATCTTTTAAAATACCTTGTCTTGCCTGATATCCAGGAGCTTGGGAAAGCTATGAATTGCATATGAACATCTATGGAATCAGACATTATGCTTCCTTCTGTGGAATTAAGAGTTAAACAAATTATCGTGTGTACAGTGAAACAGAGTGCTTTTAAAATGAAAGGAAACCCAAACCAAACAAGAATAACCAAGCCCACAAAACAGAAGGCTTTGGTGTCTGTTTACCTAAGAATAAGAATCAGAGCTGTGGGTAAACAGAGTGACAGCCTGGCTGAGCAGTGCAGATTAGAGGCTGTGCAGGGCCATCCTCTGCATTCTGCTCTGTTCCAGCTGTTTGTGGTGCCTGCAGCACAGCTGTATCTGCATGACTTCAGAGTAGGAAACAATTTTACAGCACTGCTTAGCAAATATGGATAACTTTGACCCCAAAGAATGAGCATCCTTTGTTCATGAGACAAGGTCCCTTTTGTTCATGCGTCAGTACTGTAGATGAAGTGCCAGCTGAAATGTTCATTTTACAGAAAGATTTGTATTCCACCATTTCATGTGTGAGGATTTTGGCAGAATTCCAATCATAAACTGGTAAAAAATTACCAGTTAAATAATAGTGCTATTATAGGTAATTAGCTGATTATATGGTTTAATGGCAGTGTAAAATGTCTGGGGGAAAATTCTACTTAGGGAGAAAGTGAACAAGCATTATTTTCCATTCAAAATTTAAGTGTCACTCTTCTTTTTAACTTTTACGCCTCCTACATACTTCTTTTCTCCAGAAGATGGTTGTCCTAAGGATTTTTAAATTGAGGTCTAGGACTAAAACACATTTTTGTAAAAGGAGTCAAAGGAAGGCATATAGCCTGTACAGGTACTTCCAAGCAGGGCTCAGATAAGCATGAGAACATAGGATACTGCCCATACAAACAGTGCTGTTCTCCTCTAGGAAAGGCAAAGACTGCCTTGAGCACTTTTTAAATATGTCTTTAGTTTTATGGTATGGGAGGCACTGAAGCACAGTCCTGTTGGCACTGATGCCTATTTGCCTTTGACAGCAGGGGCAAAGTCAGGTATTCTGTCTTGGCTTGAAGATTTCAGCAGTTTTATCAAAAGCAGATCAAAAGTGAACCTTGAAGGAGCTGCTGGTAGCTCTTGATCTAACAAAGCACAAAAAGCTTAGAGCTAGCTCTTTGGCTGTCCTGGGCTGTTTAATATTAAAACAAGGATTCCTACTGGCTTTCAAATACAGTTAAATATTGTAACACAGTTAGATTGGACCTCCTGAAAACTAACTGACCTTCTTACTTGACATCATTCCAGTAGGCTGGCTGAACACTACAATCAAATACTGTACATCAGTAGAGTTTAATTATCATAGGTGTAACTTTTAAGAATTTTAAGTGGAATAGATGCAAAAGTCCAGCTCTAGGTTAGAGGAATCTTTTGAGTTTTACAAAATTGACAAAAGGTCTCAGGTAGTGAGATCTTAAAATATCTTTCAAAATTATTTTCAGAGTGAATGTGGTGTTAGAAATTACAGTTATCTGTATTTGTTTCCGTAACTGCAATGCATGCTTTGATATGTAATTTTACTTGCAGAGGTCTACTCATTTCTGATTTGAACCAAATGTGTTAATCCATACTCAAGTAAATGCCAACAGTCTATCTTTCAAGCAGGCAGGTTTGTAGAGAAGCAGGTTTTCAGCACTTACAGCATACCTGATTTGCCAAAGAAAATTAGGAAGGTGGATATCACAAGAAAATACAAAGCAATTGAAAAAGAGAGAATCAAGCACATTGGCCTAAGGAGCAGTTAACACAAATATGAATTGTTTGGAAAAGCACATGGACAAGAACTACAGCCTGTGGCATGTGTGAAGCTCGCATTGTGCACAGTCTGCAAGTTTGCACGCTTCTGTGCAAATGAACAGGCCTGACTGACAGAGAACTGGTCAGCCAGACACACACACACCAAAAAAAAAAAAAACCAAACCAGAATAATAAGAAGTGTCTTAGGAGGTGGGTGTTCGAGATGAAGGTCTGCATTTTGACAAGTGAGCCCAGAAACATCAGCAGACTCCCAGGGCTCTTTAACTTTCAGTTCATAAACCAGACTGCTGATACTGGCAGGAAATACCTATACAACACTGTTCATTAATGCATGGAGCAAGGAGACCTACATTTAGTTTGCTGCTTTACAGGAAAATGGAGTGCAGGAGACTGATATCTCCCTGATGATTCAGGGAGAAACATCTCCAGCCACTACAGGATGTGAAATGCATGAGTCACAGGTGCATGCAGAGGCTGGCAGTCCCATTGCAAAAGCTGACTAATTCCATGCTTCTGGGAAGAATTTCTATTCAATTTGCAGGCTGCTACAGAACACTGTCCTGGCATTGCTTCTCACTATTTGGACATCCCCTGCTATACATGATACAGGAACATCTTCAGCCCCTCACAACACATATGCAAACTCTGTCTCCTTTGTAGATCTCCCGACTTCCTCTTAGAGAAGACTAAAGGGCACTTCCCACCTCAGACAAGGCATCTGTTAGAGTGGTCACAAAGGTTCTGCAGAAAATGAGGGTCTCTATTGAAGAACTTCCATGGGTGTGGAGTGACAGAGCAGACCTTGTTTCTGGCCAAAGAGATGGTACAGGCTGATGTGTGCATATTTAAAATACAGCCTGTTCTGCAACATCATGGAGGGCCAAATGACTCAATGGGGAGGCCTCATCACAGTCTACAGCTTCCTCACAGGAAGAAGAGGAGGGGCAGACACTGATCTCTTCCTTCTGGTCACCAGGGACAGGACCTGGCAACTGCATGAAGCTGTGTCAGGGAAGGTTTAGGTTGGGTATTAGGAAAAGTTTCTTCACCCAGAGGGTGGCTGGACACTGGAACAGGCTCCCCAGGGAAGCTGTCACAGCACCAGCCTGACAGAGACACTTCAAGAAGTGTTTGGACAGTGTTCTCAGGCACATGGTGTGACTCCTGGGGTGTCCTGTGCAGGGCTAGGATTTAGACTTTGATGATACCTCCAGGTCTCTTCCACCACAAGGAGTATTCTATTCTATGAACTGCAGTTGCTGTCAGTTTGGTCTTTATGAGTTCATAGAGCTTATGGTCCCCTCTGGCTGGGTACCCACTTGATGGGTTCTATATTCACAGATGAAAAAAGGTAGCAAAGTGCACCATAATTCTTTGGAGTATAAAATTTAGGGATGTTTTAAACAGTGTGGCTGATGGGGCTCGTACTGGAAACACCAAGTAGAACCACAGCTGGTGGTGATGCAGGAGGCAGAAGCGGTGTTAGGGAGACCATAGGTTGTAACAGGCACTTTTGTTTTTGACAAATCTTTAATGATCTGGTGGATACTATGATGACACTCAAAAAGAATCTAAGGAAGTCACTGCTTTTGATTGATGGATTTCTGATGATTTGATTATAGGACAGGGGATAATGGTTTTAAATTAAGGGAGGGTCAGTTTAGATTAGATGTAAGAAAGAAGTTTTTTACAATGAGGGTATTGAAACATTGAAACAGATGAGAGGTAAATGCTCCATCCCTGGAAACTGTCAAGGTCAGTTTGGATGGGGACAATATATTGGAAGATGTCCCTACTCTCTGCAGCAGGGTGGGACTGGATGACCTTTGAAGTTCCCTTCCAATCCAAGTAATTTTTTGATTCTGTGATTCTATGATTGAAAACACAAGGAAGGAAATGCACAGGGAAAAAACCAGCAAGCTACCAGGAAACTGGAAAAAAATGTAACTTTTCCTTTGGATCATGGGTCAACCAAAAATACTGTCTGGATAAGTAAGACAGCAACTCTGCCTTGAATTTAAGATTTAAGAAGAACTGATGGATAAATCCAAGAAATATCAAATATAGTCTTACTAAGGAGTAGAAGAAGCAGGGAATGTAGGTCATATTGCACTGACTCAAGTTCCTTGGAACCAATAGGACTACACACAGAAAGTTAACACTTCACAGAGAACATTTCTGGCTTCACAAGAGGGGAGGCAAGAGATCTGTAGTACTGCTGGTGACAAGGTTCAGTGACACAACTGTAATAGAGACAGATATGACCATAGGAGGCCTCAAGAAAAATCTTTTCTGCAGGGATGAAGAAGTGTTAATATTCATATTCAAGGGCACTGATTCCACACATGACTTACAATATCCTGGTCGAGGTTCCTTTGAACCCGTAGCAGGCACACAGAAGTGCTATTAAGTAAAGGGTGAATCAACAGCCCACTGTACAGGAAGCAACTGAAGGTGCTGAACATGCTGTACTGGCAAAATCAAAGTTGAGAGGCAGTATGGTTATTGTCCACAGACACATCAACGAGGGAACAGCAAGGTCAGAAGGAAAATAACTATTGAAGTTATTAACTATGGAAGCAAAAAACAAAAGGATTCAAAATAGCCAGGAGAAACAGCCTGAAAATGAGTGGACTTAGAAGAGGGAAATTCCTGATTCTTTTCAGAGTCAAAGATTGAAAACATATAATAGCTATGAAGCTAACTAAATAGGAAAGGACAAATACCAGTGAATGCATATCCACAGAGACAAGTTTCCCTGCTCTGTATGCCCAAGACACCTTGCATAAACAGACTTTGATAAAGGGAGGATATAGACCCTGTAAGGGCTTCGAAGTGCATTTCAGCGGATTAAGCTGAACCACATTACTGTTTTGTGAACTCATACAACACACTCTAATTAAAACAATACTGTAGTCTTTGAGAGAAATCATGTCAAACTTTCCTTCCCAGTGTGTTGCCTCCAAAACAAGAAGGCATAAAAGGCTTTTTGGAGGTATTTTACCTGCAAAGTTCAAGGTGAACCTGGTCTCCAACTCATCATGTCAGCAATTTAACTCCTGTTCCTGATTGATTGTTCTCTGGAGAAAGAAAAAATGTGAACCTTTAGCCACACACACGCAGCAACCTCATGCTAGCTTGATGGCTAATGCTTCATTTTCCCAGGTAAGTCACTTGGAGTTGCCTTCCCAGCTTCCTCTTCCCAGATGAACATCACTGATCAGTGATTCTGTCCACCTGAACCATGCTAGGTCTCATAAGTATGATATCCCATGCTCCAGATGTCTGTTGTCTTTACCATCACATTCCAAACACTGAACCCATAGAATGCTATTAAAAAGATATTAGAAGTACAGCTTCAGAGATTTCTCCATCAAAAATGTAGCTGCTGAACAGAGTCTGTATTTTCTAATATGGCCAGAACAGATTCTTTATCCAGACTCGACTCCTGGATTTTTTGGGGTTGTGTGTCTTTCAAAGCCTCCAATAATCTAACCTTGAAGGAGGAGCAGAATTGCAGTCCTGTGCATTTACTTCTCAGCTCCTATTGAACATGGTGCACATGTAATTTAACTTCTGGAATGATGCTGCAGCCCTTCAGTCAGCATAAACCACTATCCAAAGGATTATGTGCCTATCTCCTAGCTCACAGTCACTGCCTTTTGTCCTTCCCAGCCCCTCTTTTGCTTCCTTCCCATTTGATCCAGCACTTACTTTCAAATGGTCACAGTCTGAATCAGAGAAAAGAACTTTTTTTTTCTCTTTTTTCCCACTCATCCCGTTCAGCTTGCAGCTGCTCAGCTCCTCTACCAAGTGAAGGAACAGCTAGAATTGGGCAGCTGGGTCAGGAAGAAAGGCTTAACTTCACCTTTTGGTAACTGTGTACTTGTTGATTATACCCCCAAAGGAGAAACAGTTCCTACCTATATTCTGATTTGAATTTTTTATTTCTCAGGCTGAAGTTCTCCTCTCTGCTTCTCATTCTCTCTCTTCTTTCCTGCTCCTCATCTTCACCATTTTCTCCCAGCTTCTTCCTGCCCCTTACCCAAACCTTTTTGCAAAGCCAACTTCTTTCTTTAAAGATGCTGCATTCTTCTTTAAAACATGCAGCATTTCAAGTTGAGCAGCATGTAAGTGTCCAATTTTAACTCCTGATTATAAAACAGATATCAATATAGTTTAATGACTTGTGGTAAGGATGACTTAAATAGTTGTAGCTGGAGCATAGGAAATATGAGAAAAAGTTAGGTAGAGAGTTCCTGTTCATCCCAGTGAGAGCAGGAGGAGGCAGGGAAACTAAAGCAGCCTTCCATCTCCTGGAGGGAGATTGCTGAAAGGAAAGAGAGTTAATTATACAACAACTCACTTTGGACCTTGCAGACTAACCCTCCTTTACAGTGTGTTATTTGCTTAATGAAGACAGATATATTTTAGGGACAAAAAGTACTAAGTACTTGTTGGGTTTCAACATTTTTCACTGTTTTCCATTTTTCTAACTGACTCCATCCTATTTGCTTGCAATCCACTCTCCTGAACTCTGCAGGTCCTGTTCATGGTTACTGAAAAAGGAAATACTTCTTCCCTTTATCTCTAACCCTTGACTATGCAACTACCAAAGTTGATGAAGTCTCTACATACCCTTCAGTACTTTGTTCATGTGCAGTTTGCTTTGTTTTTAGCTTCATTTAATCTCAATGTCTGATTTACTCCTGGATCATTTCCACTGGAAATGGTGAGGCTAGCAAAGTCAATCTACATGAAGCGTGACAGAGAAAAAGCTCTCACAAAAAAGTGCACCTGTACACTTTATGAGTTTTGGCTGTTGGAAACGTTGCTCTTTCCTTTGAATTCTCAGGTACAAAGCACCTCAATATGTGTAGAGTTCTGATAAGCAGCATTTTAACTCTGCTGTTATTCGTCAGACTCATGATGCCCAGCAAACAAACATCAGTGTTTTTTAAGAGGAAAAAGAGAGCTTTTTAAAATTTCTTGTTATCCTTAAACATAGAATGTCTGCACATAAACTAGAAGACTTCCATATAGATCTTAGACAGGAGGAAAAGGAAGGGAAGGGAATATGAGTGTATTAAAATTTAGGCTTTTAAATAATATGTCAGTCCATACACAATTTAAATTCTGCCATTGGTCAGCGCTTCTGTTCCTTGCAGAAGACCAGACGTGCATCCATCTTGACTGTCTTAAGCATACCTACAGAAGATTGAAGTTAAATAATTAAATTTTGCATTGTTACTTTCTTGTAATGTAACTTCAATGATCTCTCTCCCAGCTGTGCAATAACAAGGACAGCTTTGGACCATGCAACTTGTGATCTCACTGTGGGAGCTATTTCCTTTGATATAACTCAAAACATCTTGAATGCCTAGCGACAAATTTAATGTTAAGGCTCTGTTGTGCTCTGTTTGCAAACCTACCTGATGAAAGGGAGTCATCTTGCAGTGGTAAAGGAGAGCCACCATACCCACTGCAGTCTAATTACTCATCTGTGTGCAAAATATGGCTTTGTACCAACAGCCCCACTCCCCAGCCCCCAGGCTTCTCATTTGAATTAAGTTTTTGTTCTTAACAAGATGGACATTAAAATTGATGCTCCAGGTCAAGGCAAAAGAAGGTGACTGTGCTTTCAGCCCTGGCATTGGAAAAACTTGATCATGGGAGTATTTTATCTTCTGCACTGAGTGAAACAAGTGGATAATTAAGTAGTTCCATCATTTTTATGGAAGTAAATGTCTATTTTCAGGTTCCATATGACTTTCCTAGTCATCACCTTTTAAATAACAATCTGAAAAGATTGTAATATTCTTCACAAAAGTAAAACTTGTGGGTAAATATCAATCTCTGTCTTCCCCACTAGCCTGAAATCCTCCTTTCTCAACCCACAGTTCCACATACTGCTGGCATCTTTCTATCTCATGCTGTCTCTCACCTGATAATTTGGCCTCATAAGAATATTATGAGGCACTGCAAAAACATGAATTGAGAAAAACCCCAACTGAGCAGAAGAGATGTCACACTAAATACAGAATATAAGTGAGAGTAACATGATCACAAATTTTCTCCAGTTTAAGAGAGAAGGATATTGTGAGGGACTGTGTTGAAGGCCTTATAGAAGTCCAGATAAATGACACCTGTGGCCCTTCCCTTGTCCACTGAGGCTTTCAACCCATCTTGGAAGGCCATTAGATTGTTCAGGCAGGACTTGCCACGCTGGCTGTTTGAGCTGTGGCCCTGACAGGTACTTCCATTCTGGTGCACAGCATTATTCCTCTGCAATGCTGGCTATGTTGAACGTGCCTGGGGCACAGCTGACACCAAACCACGTTGACTCTCCAGCCCAAGCAGTGGTGTGTGAGCTGTATTTTGATATTTATGAGCAGCTTAAAAAGGCAAATGTTTCCTTACATCTGATTGACTACAGACATATGAATCATACAAATTGCCAGATAACCGCATGGTGATGTATGACTTCAGATGAAAATGTTGTTTTATTCTTTAAATATTCAAAAAGAGTGCAAAGAAACCCTAGAAATCCTGCTCAGCCAGGTGGTGAGACAGGGCTGTGCACAGCTTGGGGATTCAGACATTTGCTTTATGGCTCAGCTCAACACCTGCACACAGGTGGCCACTGTTTGGACATTGTGAAGGACCAGAGCTGCAGGGCTGAGAAACAACCTCAGAGAGAAGTTATAGGGAAATTGCTTCTCTTTCTTAACACATGATTGGAGTAGTCTGTAAGACTAACAGGGTTGGAGCTAGTTCTAATGGAACATTTTTCTTCTAAACAAAAAAAAAAATCACTAAACCTCAAATTAGCTCAATGGGACAATACAATACATTAATTATGATTTTCCCCTTGAATTCTGTGTAGATGCTCTAGAGATTATGATGAAGAATGGCATCTGGAGAGGTTTTCAGTAATCAGAACTGTTTGTAAATCATTAGGCATGAAACTACTTCACTGACAATAAATAGTGCAGATTAATGTAAGTCTGTGCAGACTGTAATATTGGTTTGGTTGCTCTTCCAGTTACATCAGAAGGATTTTTGAACAGTTGGAAGTTAAGTGGAGTTTTTAAAAGATACAGTAGTTAGCAGAATGTATTTCTACATCTCCTTACACTTGACATAACATCCCATGAACAGTCATTTTTGTTGGGAAACTTTTACCATGCTTCAGATTTAAACATTATTTTTTCATAGTGGCATGATATTTATATTTGCATTTATAAATACATTTATATATTATATTTTTTTTTAAATCAAGAATTTATGTTAACTTTCATTGCACAACAGGAAATTTTCTTAATATACTATTTCCGTCATTCAGGGAACAGTTTCCATGTTTTTCTATAGGACTTTTTTCTCATTTCTTTAAGCAATCTGCATGATTGAAGCATTGCACCTTATCCCCTTCTCCTGCAAGCTAGAAGTCTCACACTTTAGAAATGACCATATACATAATTATTCTTCTCAATTAACATGCTAACAGCATCGCAGTTGCAATTTTTCATGAGTTTCATTGGTAACATCCATCTCAGTTCTTTCCTAATCCTCAAATTCTCTGCATTCTTTGTAAAAGTTAAATTTAAGAAGTTAAATCAAGGAAAGTAAGATCTCACAGAAGTGAGAGTTTCCACAGGACGGGTGACGATGCTTACATGTCTTTTATTAGTTTTTCTAGAACTGCAGTGCTAAAACCTCTGAAGGGCCAAGGACTGGCAAGCACTGCAATCCTAGCTCCTGGCTATCTGGAAGAGCTGCACCCAGTCGTCCCTTCCAGACATGTCTGTTCAGAGGCAAAGCAGCTCAGCCTCATCCTTTAGCTGAATGTTCTGGCCCAAGGAGCTCCCTCCTTCCCTGGCTTGGCTGGGACTGTGCCAGCCTCAGCAGCTGGTAGCAGCACTGCTCTCATCTGAAGCCAAGGTCACTCTCAGCTGCATCATGAAATGACCAGAGAAGCCATGTAGCAGTGTTCCAGCGTGATCTGTAGGTCTGTTTGGACAAGGGAGGGTGACTTTAAACCACAGTGTGTTCCTGTCAGAAATACTTGCTCACACAGCTAGGGGTATGCTCACATACAGAGCAGTGATCTGCTAGGGTAGGACTATGCAGCTTTTTCTCCCTCACAGCAAAGAGGTGCTTTACATCTGTAACTCATGTGCAGGAGGTGTTTATCCCCAAATGGTGCCAGGTAGTTCCTGCAAGGGGATGTCCTATCCTGCATCTCCTGAAGGAGCCCTGCCTGAATAGAGATCACAAAGATGCAAATAGCGCAGCATTTTGCACAGGCAGACCCCACGGAGAGTGCAGCTGTTTAGCTGATCACTGTGGGAAACCAGGACATCCCTCTGGCTGCCCTGGCTGGTCCGAGACCCTGGCAGGGGGCTCGGGAACCTTGGCAGGGAGTCAAAAGCACCTGTGCCTTTGATTTTAGCCCATGGGAGAGCTTACCACCTCTGAGTGAAGAATTATAAGCCACAAGGGTTTAAGTAGAGTAGCAGTGGGTTGGTCACAGGGTGAAAAAGTAGAATTTTGGGGTTTTTTAGATAAGGGGTTCAAGGGGGCAAGATGGAGGAAATTGGGCATGCCTTGTCCTTTTTCTTCTTCTTCATGCCCTCCGTGTTTCACTGTTGTGCTGGCACTTTTCTATTGGATTAGACTGGGGACACACTGTTCAACATAGCTGATAGATACTGGCACATTACTGTAAACAGAGCACACATAACTTTTGCTATATAAAAAGTTACATATAATGTTTGTAACGTCCCACTGAGGGGCAGAGCTCCGTTTTCCATCCTGCAAGACAGACCTTGGCAGGACAAAGAAAGAATAAACAACCTTGAGAAGCAAAGCCATGCATCTCAACTTCTTCTTCACCAGCACAAGTTAGAGACAGAAACTCCCTAGAGCCTTAAAGTCACCCAGACCCCAAAACCCAACAGATCACATGTCCCTGGGGACAGCTACCAGGACTGGTTCCCTCTCTTTGCCACAACAGTTTTCCTTAAGACCCATCTTGCCTTCTCTACTGCAAGAGCCAGGTGTATGCCATGAGCCTGGGCTGGGTGTGGGGACTGTGAAACAACCACATCTAAGGGGCTTCCCATCTCCTTCACTCCTCCAGTAGCACTCAGAGTAGCAACAACAGTTTGGGAAGCCTTAATTTGAAGGGCTGCAGGAGGCACTAGGTGGCTGGATGGAATTGTCATGGAAAAGTACAAATGAGGCAGAGCTATCCAGTGCTGACAGAGAACATCAGCCTAGACCTGCAGAGTCTGGGGAAATGAAGAGGGAACACACCAGGAATTTAGCACAGGGAAGGAGCTAAGGGATGCGGAAATAGGAGGTGTCTGTCCTGTGGAATTAAATGAAAAGAGATGGGGTTTTATGCTACAGTGGAAAGGATTAGATCAGTGTGGAAAGGAACTGCTCTGCTGAATTGTTCAGCCTGCCTCATTCTAGGAATGCTTTTTCTGAACTTTCCAGGAAGTGTCTCTTGAAGTCTTTTTAAAACCGCATGTTTTCCAGGTGATGAGCCTACAGCCATGGAGTTAAGCTATGTTAAACTTCTATGTTTCAAGCCAACTCAGTGTTTTTTTGCCTCACTAATGTCAGAAGTGCTGGTCTTTCACTGACACCTGTGGATATAAGGCAGAATTGCACACAGGCTTTTATACTCTGAAAGTCAGGAGTTTCGGATCCCAAACTTTCTAGGAAAGAGTATCTTCCCTCAGTCTTTTGCCTGAGGAGTCAGTAAAAATATTCGTGATACTGTTATACATGCCAACTTGTGAGATCAAGGTTTGTCCGTCTTTCTCTTTTTCCTGGGGGAGAATTATCCATGCAAAGTGATTTAGGGATTTTGCCTTCTTCTGCAAAATGTAACAATGTGTTAGCTGCACACCTAACCATGTGTTTTACAAGATGAAGATCAATGCAAAGCAGAATGCCTTGTAGTTGAAATGGACAGGCATGAAGCATCACTGCCCATCCAGAAGCTGGTTTTGGCTTGCTGATGGTTTTGCTTGATGAGGAGAGCAACGGGATGGGAAGAGGGGACAGTACCTGTTTGACATTCTGCATTGCTACTCCAGTTAAAAGTGCTGCTGAAATAGCAATAACACTCCTAACACCCTATCCTAGACCTCCTTAGGTTAACACAGGCTCACATTTAGCATGGGTGGAAGCACAATTTTAATCATGTACCTTTACGTGCAGGGTAAACTTTTAAATGCTTATTTTGCTGGCACTTACACGTGTGGAAATCCTTAGGCTGACATCCAGAACTTCTAAGGAAGTTACTGTCCTGTTGAAGGCAAGCTGCTGCTTGTAGGAAAACTTATACATGAAGCTAGGATAAATTCACCTCAAACTAGAATGATTTCAATGCCTAAGATGTATATTTTTGATAAGACCAGTGCCATGTGCTTGAGGAATATAGTAGGAATTCATTCACAGGCAGCATAATAGAATCATTATAAAAGAGAGAAGGGCAGGGCAAGGCAAGGCAAGGACCATCTCTCACCATACTGACACCCCCACCAATGAAGCCAGTGCCTTGATGGAGTCAAATGAGTAAGTGAGTGGGGGCATTCATCACCAGTGCAATGTATCACCACTTGCAGTTTACTGTGATATACAGCACATGCTCTTAGGAAACATTTCTTATTTCCTCACCTTTGTTCTCTGTGATTGTCTTGACTGTCTTGATAAAACAACAGCTCTTGCAAAATCATTTTTGTCCCTGACACAAAGTTGTGCACTAACATTAGCTCCAGCTGAAGGCAAACCTAGGAAGAATGTGGCAATCATTTGATAATAATTTGTTGTGATATGAATTAACTGCAAGGATACCTTTCCCAATTGCAGAAGTACCTTCTCCCCCAATCTTCTTGCATAGATTTGTGTGCTTTCCAGGAGCTTTGATTTGCAAACCCTTTATTGCAAGTGGGTTTTGAAAGAACTGTGGTCTGTAGTGGGGCTTCTGCTACATGCTGGAGAACCCAACTTTTCAAAATCATTTTCTCCGTGACATTTGTGATGTCTTGGAAACAAGTGGTGTCTGATCTACAGCATTACTGAGGGTAAGATAGAAAGAAAACCACAGGTTTTTTCATTGCTGTAGGATCTTCTTGAGACCAATAAAGTTGAAACAAAAAAGTTTGGTTGATTGTGGGGCCTTGCTACCATACCAAGAGAGAAACATCCTGGCTTTCAAGAAATTAGGGTCTGCGAGCAGCCCTCTGGCAAGGAAAGCTTGGGAGAGAGAAAACCTCTTGGTGGTAGGACACTCTCTTTGTTTGCAATCGACCTTGTCACATACTGTGGTGTTTTTTTGGTATGTTTTAAAACTTTTTCAAGACCTTGAAATAGACACAGACCTCTCTCTCAGGACCTCTTCCTATCTGGCAGTGTTGGCACTCTGCTCTGTGTGCTGTTCCAGTGTTATATCAGTAACTCCCACTGAATGGCAGTAGCAGGCTGTGCATGTAATTCTGGCACAACTGAAATGTCAGGTATTAAATTAAGTGTGAACAATAACACCATTTAAATGTTGCACTGCTCTGAGCTGATCTGGACACCTTCCCAGTACTTTATAAATGCATGTTGTATTTACAGTTCTGTGGTTAGATTGAAGTAACCTATTACCATAATGATAGTACTCACCCTGTATATTCAATATAATAGAAACAACAGATGTATGCTGTGAGCCTGGATAAGGCACAGTTAGATCAGAAAGTCACATCTTTCTCCTTGAATAAAGGCTATTACTTGTGGCTTTACAAGTCTGTGCTATGGTATGGTGAACAGAATTAATCTTCTTCATATCTGTGGATTATATATGATATCTTTGTACAAGGGTAGTGTGGTCCTAGTACACACTTCGAACATTTCTTGCCAAAGAGTTCTCTTCCAGAGTGAGGAGAATAATCCATATTTAGAGAGGCAGCAAATGCAGTGATAATATTCCTTGATTAAGGTTTCAAAAGGATGTCAATAGACATAGGGGTCTGTGGTTTATAGCTTAACAAAAAGGCATTCCTCAGTCCTTTTTGTGATCTGTATGCAGACAGAGTTGATGACTTGTGCTTTTGTGGTCATTTGTGCTCAATGCAGAAAAATATCTATGTCTTTCCAGCCCGTATTTATGAGAATCAAAATGAGGGGCCAGAGTTTAGGACCTCTGGTTATCAAAGAACCATAGAATGGCTTGGGTTAAAAATGACCTTAAAGATAGTCTGTTTCCAATACCCTGCCAGAGGTAGGGACATCTTCCACTAAACCAGGTGGCAGAAAGTCCCATCTAACTTGGTATGGTTATGCTGAAGAATTTCTGTGCAGTACCCCATTATTATCACTAGTATCCTCTTGAACTGTTCAACTTTCTCATTTAGCTTAAATGATACCATGAGATGAGGTAGCTTATCACTGAGATACCTCTGCTCAGATTGCTATCAAAACACCAAAAATCAAACACAACTTCATTGCACTAAAGACTTATTCCTCTTTAGTCTCCATTGTTCTCTGTAAAACATATTGCTACCTAGAGGATGCCAGTGGCACCATGGCCTGTGCCAGCAATAGTGTGGCCTGCAGGAGCAGGGCAGGGATTGTCCCCCTGTGCTCAGCACAGGTGAGGCCACACCTCAAATCCTGTGTTCAGTTCTGGGCCTCTCACTCCAAGTAAAACATCGAGGTTCTGGAACAAGACCAGAGAAAGGCCATGGAGCTGGGGAAGGGTCTGGAACACCAGTCCTATGAGGAAGGCTGAGGGAGCTGGGGATGTTCAGCCTGGAGAAAAGGAGGCTCAGGGGAACCTTACCACTCTCCACAACTGCCTGAAAGGAGGCTGCATGGGGTTGGTATCCTCTCCCAGGTAACAAGTGAAAGAACTAAAAGAAATGGCCTTAATCTGTGGCAGGAAAGGTTTACACTGGATATTTGGAAAAATTTCTGCACAGAACGGGCTGTCAAGCATTGAAACAGGGTGCCTGGGAAGTGGTTGGGTCACTACGCCCGGAATTATTTAAAAGACATGTAGATGTGGCACCTAGGGAAATGATTCAGTGGTGGACCTGGCAGTGCTGGCTTAATGGTTGGATTTGCTGATCTTAAAAGCCTTTTCCAGCATAAATGATTCTATGATTCTAGAGAGACAGATTTTTTGTAACAGAACTGCTCCACTCAGCATCTCCAAAGCCTTACTTGGACTTCAAGTAATAAAACAATAAAACAATGTGGAATTAATTCTGCATCTGACAAATTCTGAAGAAGACAAAAGGAACCTTAAGCTTAGGTTGTATGTAATCACACTGAAACTGCATCACTTCCATCACTGCTGGAAGATTCCCAAATAAGCACTCCTGCCATTTTACAAGCAGCTAGCTTGCATGTTAGAGGTGGTTGTTACTGAAGAGATGGCCACCAGCAGCATGTAGGCCCATGGAAACCAATAATTCATTTTGAGATATATCTAAGAATTGGCCCTTTTAAGCCACTTTTGAATGCCTCATTGTTAGTATGGTTATGTAAACGGCACTCTCAATTTTTTGAAATGTAACTGTAAACTGAATAATATGGAGTTGCAGGTATTTCTGATGCTACCAGATTAAGTAACAACATGTTTTTGTAGCTATTAAAATTCTTTTGCAAAATGTAACATTTTGGGTATCTTTTTTTTTTTTTTTGTGCTCTTATCTAAAGCCTAGTTAAGGAATGCAATTTTAATGCTGGCTGCTCAAGAAAGCCTGCATAGAAAACAAACTGAATAGTTTAACAGAAAGCTAATTTTTCACCTTATCCAGGACTTGACTGATGATTAGGAAAACAAATAAAAAGCACTGTAATATGCCCCAGTTACTTCAGATCATAAAGAGCTGTCATAGTTAATTACTATGCATATTTAATACAGCTAGACCGTAATTACTGTTTTCTGACCTAAGCATCTTTGTGTGTAGCTCACTGAAACATCTGCTCTACAGGTTCTAGTTGTCCAGGGGAAATAAAGAGATGTTTTTTCCCTGAATATCACTGCTGGGAAGACCCTAGTTCCACTACAGGGCTGTGTGGTGCAGCTTCAGATCAAACACTATCTGCACTTCTTGTCATGGCAGCTTTGTAAAGGGAGTGGAAAATGAAGACCAAAAGGAATAACCAGAGACAGTGGCATGTGAGCCTGAGAAGAGCTCCTTGATTTCTGCACAGTAAAGCACAGCCTTTAGCAGTATCTCTGATGATGGAGACTACAACAGGGAGATGAGAGGCTTATTAATGGGGGGCTTGAAAGGGTAAAAGGCAGAGGTAGTTGAGCAGGAAAGGGGTATTATGGCAACCATAACAGTTTCAGTAACATGTGTGTGAGTGTCTGAAGCTGAATAAAGGGGAAAGAAGGAGAAACAAAGCCAGAGAGAATGAAGATAGGGGAGGTCTCTGCCCTCAGGCCCATGTTGAACTCTGACCACAATGAAAGCAAGAAGCAAGCTTAGGCCCTGGGTTGTTACAGCTTGAAGACGGTGTTTTTCTTCCTTGAAATCTAGTCTAATGCAGTCATCAAGACAGCATTATTTTTTAAAATAAAAGTTCCTCCCACACTTAAAAAAAAATCCAAAAGCAAACAGTTATGCTTGTTGTCTTACCCCTGACCACCATCTGTGTTAACCAAAAAGCTGACAACAAGGATAGTGAGCCCTGCCATCTCCAGAAGTTGCTGATTTGCCTTTGCTACAGAGCTTGGGCACATGCCAATGGGACACCACACAAAAGGGCAAGTGATGGTCATTTCAGTGCATGTCAGAGGAAACCACAGAAGCTCCCTTGGGAATCAAGCTGGAGCTGGGGAAATTGGAAGGAGATGTTGAGAGCCACAGCAGACTTCAGGTTGGAGAACATCAGGGGTCTGTGGTCAAATCCCTGCTCAACACCAACCATGGGTTTCTCCAGACCTTTCCACAGATGGATATGGGTATTTCACAGCCTCATCAAGCAACCTGCCCCTGTGTTGACCAAAGTAATAAGGGCCAGTTAGAGGAAAAGTAGAAATTTCAGCTGCAACAGATCTTAGGATACAGACCAATCTCAAGTGCAAAGTGAAGTAAAATTCTAACTGGACCTGTAACTTCATGGGTTTTTGAGACCAGAATTTAGAATTTGGCCTAATTCTTCAAGATCTCTGCATGGCTTAAGAAAAAATATTAACACATGAGCGTGCCTGTTTGTTACATAAGTGGGTGCTTACACCACAAAACATGAGAGGATAGTGATGTTTGGAGGATGAGAGGAGGATAGTGATGATGAGAGGATAGAGATATTTGTTGGAAAACAAATATTTTTGAAAGGTTATAGATTCCTAGAATCCCAGGAACAGGTCAGGTTGAAACAGATCACTGTGGTCATCTGGTCCAACCTCCCTGCTCAAGAAGGAGGGATTGTGTCTAGACAGTTTTGGAGTATCCTCAGTAATGGACACTCCACAGCCTCTCTGGGCAATCAGTTCCAGTGTTTGGTCACTTGCACAATAAAGTTCTTATGTTCAGGTGGAACTTCCTGTCCATCAGTTTCTGCCTGTTGCCTCTTGTCCTATTGCTCAGCACCACCTGGAAGAGCCTGGCTCCATCCTCTTGCCTCCCACCCTTCAGATACTTATAGGCCTTGCTGATGTCCCCTCTCAAACATCTCTTGAGGCTGAACATGCCCAGTTCCCTCAGCTCTTTCTCTTAAGACAGATGCTCGTGTTTTGTAATCACCTTTATAGTCCTTCACTGCACTTGCTCCAGGAGCTCCATGTCTCTCTTGTCCTAAGGAGCCCAGAGCTGGACACAGCACTCCAGGTGTGGCCTCAGCAGGGCTGAAGAGGGAGGCAGGATCACCTTCCATGACCTGCTGGCAATGCTCTTCCTAATGCCCCCAGGACACCTTGGCCTTCTTGGCCACAAGTACACACTGTGGTTACCTACAGTGCTGTCTGTGCTGCACTGTTGTATGGTGGGCTAATGGTTTAGCACTCATCTGTACTTTAAAAAAAGCTCAAGTGAAAGAAAGAGCTACAGAGGATATGAGATGAATTCGTTCCCATTTTGAAAAGCCTAATTTTGCCTGTCACGTGACGAATAAGGCATAGATGTATGTTTTTGTCATGCCAAGAAATTATTTCCTTTGCAAAGAATAATATGAGTAATTACTCAGGGTGTGAGGGTGGGAAGCCCCTGATGTAAGTGCAACAGGGGCATATGGCTATTCCTCATGCCTCCCAGGAGAGTGTAGGCACAGGAAGCCAGCCCAGCTCCATGCAAGCAGGGGCAGGACAGGGCTCCCTGCACCCAGTGATTCTCACTTGCATGGTCAGCAAATGGTACAGACAATGCAAACAGAAGGGCTTGGAACAGAGCTATCTCAAGAGCAGTTTAGTCAGCTTTTTATCTCCTTTTAAGAAGGATTACCACTGGTAATACTACTGCATAATTTTTAAATGTTTTTATTATTTTAGGAAATTACAGTGGAAATATCTAAAAAAGCAGGAGAAATCCAATCACCCTGGCATTTATAACACAGGCAGCCGTGTGAACAGCTGATGCAGAGATGCCTCGTCTGTCCTAAGTTAAACAGGGAAGAGGCCAGTGTTCATAACTCAATGTTAAAATTAACAGGATTTCTTTTGAGAGGAGTGCTGAGCCATTGGTGGCTCCGAACGCAAGACAAGTTTGAGGATTTTTTATATAGGTAGTATTTTCTTATATGCCTAGTAACACAGTTTCTTATTTATTAATCCCTTGTTTAAGATCTGGCAGTTTGCTTGGTGTACTGGAAGTGTAAGAAAGGCAGTCCTTTCTCCAAAATGCTTATAAATCAAGTGCCCAGGGTTTTTTTTCTCAGTGTCTTCCTAATGCGAGGCAATCCAAAGGAGGACTAGATCAGTACTGGCATAGAAAAAGCACAAGCTGTTCTGAAAACCCCATACCATGGAAGACTCCTGTTTTTTCCATCTGCAACCACAACTCCTTGGCCTGGCAGACTCGCAGGGTGGTCCTGTCCCCAGAGAAACTCTGTTTCCTGGGCTTGGCTGTGCTAGAAGCAGCAAAAATAACTGTGGTTTGTGCTTTGCTTGTTTTGCCGCTCCTGATGTGGGACCAGAATAGGAATGGTGGTTATTGAGCAAAAAAGGTGGTGTTCAAAATCAATCTTCCTGATAGTCAGCTGTAATTAGGAGTTGGCTTGAAAATGATGGTTTAGGTGAATTAAAGTGTGTTTCCTCTCACCTCAGTAAGCACTCTGCAGGAGGCCAGGAGCAGCATAACACATCTGAGCTTGGCTTTCCTGGGAGGTGAACCGAGTTCACCAGGGAGTAAAAAGCCTCAAAGGGGATCTGGTGATGGGGATCTAGCTGCTGTTTCCAGGTACATGATGAGACTTATAGAGGACATGGACACAGAGCCTTTTTCAAGACATAAGGATAAATGGACACAATTTGCACCAAGGGAAATTCTGATCATGTACTAGGAAAGGGTTCCTCATCTTGACAGTCTTTACACTAAAACAGGCTGTTGAGGGATGCTTTGGGGTCCCTGTCCTTGGAGACACACAGAACCTTTTTGGGTGGGGCCATGAAAGATCTCACGTAACTTTGGTATCAACTCTCTTTCAAGCAGGGATTTGGATTAGAAACCTCCAGCTTTTTCTTCCTAGCTATGAAACGAATGAATATATTGATGAGGTAAAATTGATAAATTATGACTAATTATTCAATGAGATTTTTAGACTCCCAGAGACTATCTTACTATTCAAGGTTAAAAAGTAATCAGTCAGTTAATGCAGAACATGGGAAAGCATGTTTGATCAGACTCCTCTCAGGAAAGGCTTAACAGAGAAGCCTGTTTTGTCTCTGGCACACTCTCCCTTTATACATTACTCTTATGTGGAACTCTTGTAAATAAAGCAGTATGTGTATTTTCAGGTGATGAAAATGACTGTGGGTATGTTTAATGGAGCACAGTGTAGCATGGTATATCACAATTATCTATTCTAAGCAAATGTAAGTGGGCTCTGCAATAACAGTTGAGGGTGAATATACTATTTGATTGTATCTGTTTTTAGATAAAGTACACAACCTTGACAAGCTGAGCAAGAAAGCAAGAAATTGTGCATCTATTATTGTCTTCTATGAGCAATCTTCTTGCTGATGTGCTCCTCTACCACCTCCAAAAACACCTGTGATGTTTGAGCGAGATAATTCTTTTGCAATGGGGCTTTCAGTGGCACTGCAGTGTCTCCTTGCAATGGTGAACTTTTAGGATCCTTTTCCATTTGGATTTCATTATTTGCGCTCAGCAAGGCTGTCATCACAGGATCCATTTTTGTCTGTAATCATAGAATCACAGAAGGGTGAGGGTTGGAATGAATCTTTAAAAATCATCTAGTCCAACCCCCTGCCATGACTAGGGACACCTCTCTGGGCAACCTGTGCCAGTGTTTTACCACCCTCATTGTAAAAAATTTCTTAAATTTTATCTAAATTGAACCTCCTTCATTTTAAAATCATGATCCCTTGTCACAACAGACCCTGCTAAAAGGTTTGAGTTCATCTTTCTTACAGCTCCCCTTTAAGTACTGAAATGCCATAAGGTCTCCACATTTGTATATATTGGAGTCTCTAAGAGTTGGGAATTCTTATTATTCTAAGAGTTGGGAAAATTCCTTTTCCCTTTGGTCTGTGGTAAATCTTCAGGCATATGACCAGAGCCTGGAAACTCTCTCCATGTTGATGTTTCTTACCTGAGCAGGTAGACTTGTCCTCAGGCTGTGGGACAGCTGTCCCAGCCACCCCAGGACAAGGTGGGTAAGAAAAGAAGGAGGGAAAGGTGTTTGTCTCCCCATCCCTTTCAGGGACACTTCATGTGGGCACTGGGTGATGAATATTGTCTCCCTGTGGAGAAGTGGTGAGGCCGGGGAAAGCTGGTGCAGCTGCATGACAGATGGCTGTCTCTTGCTAGGCAGAGGCAGCAATGCAAACAGGGGGTCAGGCCAAGTGCATTGACTTAAAATCTTAACTTCAACATTTAATTAACATTTCCAAAGTTTCCTTGATCCTTATGAGACTTTTCCCTTCCTGCTGAGAATCAGCCAGTATTGTTGCTGGGCAGATGCCAGATTTCCTGGCTTTAAGTTTGTAAGTCTGAACCACACTAGCTGTTTCCCAAGCTTTATGTCTTGATCTCTGATAACATATTCACTTCTCAGATGGAAATAGCAAGTCTTTACAGAACTCCAGATTTTTTCCATCCAAGTGTGTGTCTGTGCACATACCCTGCAGCCAATCTGCTTGAAACTCGCATCCAAGAATTGCACCAAGGTTTGAAATCACTGCTTGTAATGCATCTTTTTAAAAAATGAAAATATAAAATATACATATCATAGGATATTAAATAATGCATCTATGGCTGGTTTCTGGGAAGGGTGGCTTTCAGCTCCAGCAAGCATGACAAACATGAAAAAGGATATACAGCTATGTAGAATAAAGGGATCCAAAACCAGCGCAGAGCAGTGAGACTTTAGAAAGGCTTGGAGTGAATGCCATTAGAAATCTTCCTAATGAAAAGAACACTTGGGTCTTAGAAAAACCTACAGAGAGAGAAAATTTAGAAAAGCTTACAGAGTAGAAGGCCAAAAAGAGTGCTTGGAGAGGCTGCCCCAATGATTTCATTGTACGTCTAACCTGAGCTAATGTAATACAGCCTTATACACCAGGGGGATAAAATACTTGCTTAGAAAGCCTTGCTTAAAGAACACTCCTAAAGGAAAATTCATGTGTATTCTGTATTGCTATATTGGCATATTCTGTATGCTGAATATGCCATGGTACATTTGAACAGTTTCATTGCTTCCTCTGATGTTTTGGGGGAGACAATATTTGTTAGAAGTATGGTTTGGATGTGTTGGACATTTGGACAAATGTCTGAAGGAACAAATGAGGAAATGCAGATACTTAGTGAAGTCTTAATTTGTGATATAAATTTAATTTGTTAAATTAATTTGTTAATTTGTTAAGTCTTCTCATTCTTGCTCTGTTTTTTAACTCAGGCACTGAAATCCTGCAAATGGTGCAACTCACTCACATGGCAGTGCATGGCCTTGTCTGCTCCTGTTTGCTCAAGACACTGTTATTCTTATCTCAGGTGTATAGTCACCAGAGGGAGGTGGACACGTGGGCCTGCTCCTCTCACGCTCATCCCAGGAGGAAAATTCAGAAGTAGTGACCAGAAAAACTTTTTCAGGTTAATGCATTTATATGAAGACCTTTTCAGGTGATGTCTGCTGTGGGCTTATTTGAAAAATATCATTAAAAATCTACACAAACAAGCAAAACCAACCTTTTCCTAGCTATGAACATGTCTTACTGAGGCAGCCATACCTCAGCCAGTGACACCATATCAATAAAGTGTTTCACCTGCAACAACAGAGGGCACGATTCCTGTAAAAATCACCCTCACTCTTTATTTAAACGGAACCCAGGCAAATCATAGCTGCTAATGCTTTGAGCCTTTGGGTCTTAAAGAGAAAAGCATCTGCTGTTGCTGCTCCCCCACACGGGTGTCCAGGTGGTTTTGGGTGGGCATTCTGTATTTCACAAGGGCATTGTGCAAGTATTAACATAAGTGGACATTATCCAGGCTAATTTCCCACAAGCTGTTCAGGTAATAGGTCTCCAGTTTTTTTAAACTGGTTGTTGGAACCTGACACCAAAAATCCTTTTAAATGTAGCCTATTGAATCTACGCAGCCAAGTCTTGGTTTTTGCTGGTGGTTGCTGTGCCTATGTTCCTTGTGGAAGCATCAACAAAGCATTGCTTTTATAAATTTCAGCCTTAGTCCGTATGTCACTGGATTTCAGACAGATCCTTCTACTTCAGTAGTTATTTGATAATAGTCAGGGCTCATGGTTTGCTGTTATAATCCTTGTGGTTATCTCTCCCTGCAGCACATCTTACCATCTGCTTACCAATGCTGCCTGGGGCATTGAAGTTCCTTTTTGCTCTCTCCTTCTAAAAATTGTGTAATCGCCTTCATTTCTCTAGTCAAGGAGGAGAAATTAGCTGATTTTAGAAGCAGAATACCAATTTTTTTAGGATTAGCTTGCAGCAGAGTGTCTTCAGCCTTGGTGGCACATGGAAGAAAGCCCTCAGACACACACCATGGTCCTGGGGGATTCATCTCTGGCTTTGGGCTCTTTGATTTAGGTCCATCTCCCATGGATGTAAAATAGCAGTTTTGCTGTGGGCACACCAAGAAGCAGCTGAGTGTGTTACTGGGCTTGAGGCAGACAGGGACCCAGTACAGAGGTGGGAAGGAAGGGGAGGGCTTATTTTCCTTTTCCCCATCCTATTACTCAGGGTGGATGAGAGTTGCAGGCACAGCTCAGTCCTGCTACCTGTGCTTTAGAGAAGCTAGAGAGAACCTCTGGGTGATGTTTGTCTGAAATGATGGAATCGTGGGAGATGTTACAGCAAATGTAACATTGCCTGCACCAGCTCCTGACAAGGTGTATTCTTTATAAAGGAAACCACAGCAGCAGAGTCCTTTTTCAATGCTTCTGAGAGTGATCCAAAAGAACGTGGCTGTTCTGCATGTGGGCAGCAGCAAAACCTGACAGTCTGGCAAACTCTGAAGAGCTGTTATCCAAGGAGACTCAGCTGGGTAGTAGGGACAGGAGCCCAGCTGTGGCTTTCAGCAGTTGCTGTTGACTTGGCTATCTGGCTATGGCCACTGCTAGTACAAAACGGAGGCTGGTGGAAGCTATGTGTCACCCCAGGGTGGCATGGAGAAGGTCTGAGATGAGACTTGTTCTGGAACGTTATGTCAAAAAATAACGGAGCAATCTTGTAAATGCTTTCCCCATGCTCTTGATTTTGTGTTGCTGTTTCTGGACAGAGTAGGGTGTTTCTCTCATCTTTGAGTTCATTACCCAAATCTCTAAGGAAAAAATAATAAATAAAAAGAAAGTGAACAAAAGCAGGGGTCATGTGCACAGTGTTGCAGATTGCTCTGCATATGGGTGAGAAATAACTGTGTCACAGTTCTGACTTGAGTACTGCTGAAATAGAAATATCCTAAAAGATGATGTTTAGACATTGAAGCACTTGGTGTTTGCAACCTTGCACTAACTTCCCCATTCACCCTTCACACTAGAGCTCTCCTTGAACGGGCAGCTGTGATGGAGACTGTCACACTGGAATCCATTTAATGTCCTCTTGAGAGCCTTCAGAAGGCAGATTCTTAGCTGATATAGGTCAGCATGACTTGCAGGAGCTGACATTTTGAGATTCACTCTCCACTGAGACTAATTAGATAGTGCAGAGGAGTAAGTTCATGTTTTGCTGCGTGGAGTGAGGTCTGTTGTGTTTTTCACGAAAGAAATCAGTGGAAGAAGCTTATGGCTGGGAATAGCAAGCTGGTCAAACCAGACACCCTCCCAGTTTGTGGGAAAACTTTTTTTTGTGGGGAAAAAAAAGTGGAAACACTTTCGGCTTCCTTAGGGTCCTCAGAAACTAATCAGTGCAATCAAAAAGATTTCCTCTCTGCTCCCTTCAGGGCTCACTATAGGCTCAGAGTTTTCTTAACCAACCTGTAAGAGGAAAGGTAAACCATGCACTCTGCACAAGTCCTCTCTGTTGATGGTCCCTCCTGCTTCACTAAGGTGGCCAGGTAAGGGGAAGGTTAAAACTCTCTCATTACCTGGGAGCTGTCTGAAATCAGGAAAGGACTTGGGAATTTCACAAGGTAGCTGTCAGTTTGACCAAAGCCAGGCTCAAATGAAACCTGCCTTTTAAAAAGCTTTTAGAGAGTGAAATCTTGGGCTGGCAGGAACAAGGCATTGTAAAAATTAAGCACTAATAGAGTTATCTATTTTAAGCTTGTTGTGCATATAGGAAGAAAGAATGATACAGTATCATTTGAAATATTGATGTGTTTGTAGCTGTTTTTACTTTAACTGCTGTAACAGCTAGTGACGGATGACGCCATTCTAATGAAGGATATTCTTCCATAGAAAAGTAGTGATTTTCTGCCACGTTTATTGTCCTTTGGGCTTTGAGTTACTTGCGGTTTACTCTGGGTTGCATATTATATTATTTTCCAGTTTGATTGGCATTTTGCTGAGTCACAGCTTGGTTTTCGATTTCCAAGGGACGTAGGAGCTGGTAGCTGTTTTGTGGGAATATGCATTGCAGTGCTGGGCAGCAGTGTAGCTCAAAATACAAGGGACACCACAAAACAAACAAACAAACAGACAAACAAACAAACAAACAAACCCCACAAAAAACCCAAAACAAAAAACCCAAACAAACAAAAAACAACAGCTTGTTCTTGGCTGTAGTGGCTGGATTTAGCCACAGTGATCTTCTTGTTCCTGGATTGTAGGGAAAAACAACAGAGGAGGAAAGTCCCCAGCACCAAGGGCCCTCCACCTCTTGTTTCAGAAGTATATTTTATCTGTAAAATTAAATTTTCAATTAGGTGTAACAGATACCTCTGAGGAAAAGAATTTATTGATCTACTGTGTGCTTTTGCCAGTTAAAGAACAGCTTTTTCAAAATGCCACTATATCTAAAGCAGGAAAGGAAGGCCTAGATTTCTGCTTTAACTTTAGAGGAAGCAAATAAGGCAACTGCTACATCAGCTGTGGTCTTTGCTAGGCTGTTTGCTGATAAATGAGGGGAGATGTTTGAATGCCATAATTAAATATCTCAAACATCACACCATCCATGACTTTTCTTTGAGTGAAGAAGTCTGTAGAAACACAGTCACTGCAGACTTGCTGACTCAAGCCCTCTCTGTTGCAGGGTCAAAAGAGAGCTGCTAAATACGATTCTGACTAAGCTATTCAAAGACATTCCCTCCAGGGACATGTTCTTAAAATCCAGTCTGTGAAAATACATGACTGACTGTGGTTGTGATTGCTGTGGCAGTGAGAATTGCTGCTGGCCCATTGGAAACAATCTCCTAAAGGATGGGAGGAAAGAGCCTGTCATAATAAAATTTGCATAGGAAAATTTGTCTCTAAAATTCACAAATTAATGAATTATGTCTGGTAACAACAAGCAGTGTCCTCTCTTGTGTTCAGTCCAGAAGATGTGTAGAGCAGTGTTTGCCTCTCACAAGCTTCTGACAAGTGCAGTTTTGCCTTTGGAAAGATCACAGTTAAAGGAAAAAATGTGGCAAGACTCAAGGAGTAAAGTTTGCAGAGGGTACAATTTTAGTGATTCTTCACATGGGAGAAAAACATAGATGCCAGCTGAGCACCCCAAAGCCCATAAGCCAGATCCACAATGGTAGGTAAAAGTCTATTGGGCTCTCTTTCAGATAAACACAATATTTTTTGCCCAGACACTGTACTGGGCAATATTTTTTCACCAGTTCCAGTTATTGGAAACCAGTCATTGCCCAGTACAGTGTCTGTACAACCAGTGCAGCATTTTCCATTTCAAAAGCAAGGTGTTATTCCACAGGGTTTAGGAGGAAAGTGGGAACATGCCATCTGATGCAGAGAAGATCTGTACAGACAATGAAATATTCCAAGACAAAGGTTTGCAAACATCCCAGCAATTCCAGCCTAGCAGTAGGGTGTACTAGGAGAGGAGAAATGGGAAGCATCCACAGCTCAGGGAATATGCTGTTGGTGGAGCCTGTGCAGTCTGCTGTGTGGAGGAAAGGCCATGTACCCCAGCCATGGAAAAGGGGTAAAGCCTGATGCTTCTGGGGGAAGGAAGGTGATCACAGCCTGATCCGTCTACAATGGAGAGGGAATTTCACTTTCCTACTGTGGACTGATTGAATTCAGACTACATCTGTCCTGGGTGTTGAATACAGAAGGTGGTACAGGGACAGGGAAGAGGACAGTCTGGCATTTTGAGTGCATATATTTTATATGTCACTGCTTCTAATATGAATTCTTAATTCTTCCTTGCTGCCTGTGCTAAAATACGTCTTTACTGAAGCATAATTTCTGCACTTCAAAAATGAAAGTTCAGTCATTGTGATTTTCATATTACTATTTAAAATGGTAGTTTGATGGATACAAAGGGTGCAAAGGTCTTAAAAGATGCATACACAAACACAACTTTGTTTGTTTATTTGTTTGTGTTTCTCAGCCTACAATATTATGGATATAAACAAGTGCTACCAAGCCTCATGGCAAACTTGAGACATTGGAAGGCCAGCATCTTTTTCTACAAAATAAAAAATGGGATAGAATAAAGCAAGAGTAACTTGTTTCAATTGCTAACTCTTTTCATAAAATGCAATCAGGCCTGAGATTGGATATATGATGGACTGAAATCACTTTCACAGTCCCCACTTGATGAGAAGATGTTCCCAGACAAACACTTGGTTAACTCTAGAACAAATCAATGTGCTGAAGCAACCTTTGGGCCCCAACTTCTTCAAGGAATGCATGGTTTGTGTATGTTAATGCATGCAGAGTCAGATTTTTCCAACTGACCTGGTATTCAGAAGTAAAATATAATAGCTGATAGACATGCTTAGCCTTTCAGCAGCAGGATGAAGCCATAACTGTCTTGTGAGAGGATGCATTGGTATTCAGGCATGTTCACATTTGACAAAATGAATTTTTTATCATTCTGAAACACTTCTGGCAGATGAATAAAAGTAATTCAGAATATGTTACAGTCTTTAGGATTAAATTATTACTATCTCTGGTGTATTTTGCTGCATAGTTTATCATCTAAATGAAACAATTATCTAGAAGTAAATTTCACTCTACTTTTCTATTAATCACTAAATAGACAGTGTTTCTCATGCTGTGTTCCAAAATCATCTGCAAAACATAATCTGTTGTCAAGATTCAAGCTGTTTGGCTGTAGCACACTCTTTATAGATAAAAAAATTCATAATGCAGCACTCCTGTCTCAAAAAAAAACCCAAAGCAGCAATCAAAAACCCTACCAAATCCTGGGATCATTTATTTTTAATTCTGTAATAAAAACCAGATAGGCAAAATTTGGTTATTTTCAGCATTTCAGATAAAGTGCCTATGTAGATAACTATGTACACCTGAGACGAGACTCCAGTTTTATCCTCTGCTAAAAGGGAGTACTATATGGAGGCAATATGGGAATTTTTTGTGATCAAAATATATAGTACAGCTATGTGAAAATCTTGAATAAAACACTTAATTTATCACCAAGGGTAAGAATATGAATAGCATTATAATCCAGACTTTCTGAGTCACTTCGCCATCATCTTCTGCATTTTCACATTTCTTAGCAAGAGCCCATTCACAAGCTTTGCTAGAAGCTAGGCTGGAATGTCTTTTATCACCTGCTCCATTTTCATGGTGCCTTATGGTTGAGAAGCTTCCATAAAGCCTTATGGCAGCTATTGTTATCTTCATAGATCTGTGCAGAATCACTTCTCTGCACCTTCTAGGTGTAAAATACCTTTAAAGGGGCTGGTTTGAACTGCTGTGGCAGATTAGTGACTGTCACACTCAAGATGTACACACAGATTAACTCGATTACTTGAAAATACATAAATAGAGCTTATGTTTAATATTAGGTGATTCTCACTCTCTCTGTTCTTTATATTAAGCATACCAGACTAATACTGTGTTGATGAAAGCAGTAAGTAAATTGGGATAAATGTACAGGATATAACAAGTCTGAGATGCCAAAAGGTGGAATTATACAGGTTAGTTCCCAGAGATTTGTTTTAGGCAGGCAGGAACTATTTGGAAAATACTTTTTAGATATTGGGGTGCTGTGTTTTTGGTTTTTGGTTTGGATAGTTTGTTTTTGGTGGTGGTTTTTGGTTTTGNNNGTTTTGGTTTTTTTTTTTTTTTTTTTTTTTGAGATTGACGCTATTTCCATACAAAAGCGAAAAACGTCAAAACGACAAAAGTATGTCCTCAGCTACTAAACCTCACCAGAGACGTCCACACAAACTACAAATCCATCCCCTCTGCTCCAAATCTGCCTTTACAGTATGATAGCAGTTTAACAGGACAGTGATGCAATGCAGTGAGCCTCCGTGGCTCCAGCTTTCCCTTGCTCTCCAGCTGCTGCACCTGGGGAAACATTTGCGCCGACCTCTGGGAAGCTCTCTGGGAGCTTGTGAGCCTGCTGGAGGCAGCTGGCTGCAGCAATGGTCACACTCCTGCCTGCTCCTGCCTGGCAGCCTTCTCTCTGAGTCATTTCAGCTGCATGTCCATACCCACAGGACCCTGGCACCCACACTGACCCACCCTGTAAGCCTTGTCCTCTTCACGCCTTTCCATTATGAGCATTGCAGGTGCATAAGCAGAGGTACAATGCCTCAACAGTTAAAATCTCAAACAGCAGTTTTCATTTCAGATGTGTTATTTAGCTCTGCTCTAAGACTCAGTTTCGTGTCAGTGCAGAGTTTCCAGAAAGAAGAATATTCCAGAATGTTTCCTAAGAAATAAATCAATGAAATAGGAGACAGTGAGCCAAGACAAGGGGTGACTCATTTGCCAATTGAAGCTCAGCTCTAAATACTTCAGGACAAGAAAAATATGAACAAGTTTTATATTTTGGTTGTAGCACTAATGTCTTCAAATGGACTTTTGGAGTGGTTTACATTTTGGAACTCAAAACCAGCTATGTTTAGCATGTAGTAAAATAAGTAAGCAAAAATATTTCATTATAATTATGCCTGTACAAAAATAACATTCTGCAGAAGTTAAAAAATATTCTAAATATTTTACATCTGCGAGAATACTAATTAGTTCTTTGTATAGTAAGAAACACTGAGAAATATTTATGAAGGAAGTCTTTATACAGAGGTTTTGTAGAGAGAACCATATATTCAGTTTGAGCATTTCTGTGTGATCAGATACATTAATAATGGCATTCTGGTTTTTTTTAACTAATCTGATAATTAGCCATTTTTGCCAGTAGGGTTGCTAGTGTTAAATTCTCAAGTATTGAATAAAATGTGATTTTGTTAATGCACAATTCCTGCAAAGCTGAAGATGGATGTACAGCAAATACTTTCACACATTCCCTGTCTGCCTCATGGCCAAGGCAAGCATCTTGTAACAACTATATTGCCAGTAACAGGGGTCACCACTTGATCACCTAGTGAAGATCCTGAAGTAACTTCAGTTAAAATGAGCTTCAGTTAGTATGAGCATGTTAAATATATCCAAAAATCAGTCTCTTAAAGCAGAATCTAAGATGGTTTTGCATTCCTTTTTATTACACTTGTTTGGAGTGGGAGCTTGAAAATGGTGATAGTGGATGAGTTTCTTATCTAAACCAGTATTCAGCAATGAATGAAGCAGCTTTGAGACACACATGAAAAGGTTCTGATAAGGAAAATCATAAATTAACCTTTCCAGAAAACAAGGCTTTTTGTAATCCTGTTTCATGGGAAGCTGGTGTGTGCCCTGCATAATGGAAGCTTATAACATCGCCAAAACTCATGGCTTTTTTTAATTAAATGTTTTACCACAATGATAGTTTTTATCTTTCACAATGTAGTTCAGTCATTGTTTTGGATCCTCTTTCCCTTTGGGGTGGAGGAACATGTAGCTCCTGGATAATGCCTTTTCCCAATGATTTTCAAAGCAGTTCTAAAGGAGGTCACTTTAATTAAAATATTCTCTTTTTTAAACTTAAGCTGCATAATGAGTTTTATGAGATAAACTGTTTAAGAAATGGTTTTGCAATTTAAAGTATGCCATTCTTTATATATGCATAGGAGGGAAGAAGCAGAAAATCTACCCTGCTTTCTTTTCAGCCTTCTTTTGATTCTTTCTTATAATCCATCACTTGTTTTCAGTTATTTTTCACAAGATTTCCATTTTCATAAGATTTCATCTTATATAAAACACAGAGAATGAAATTACTGCCAGAAATATTGGAGTCCATGTATTATCAGCAGGCTTGGGTCTCTGTTGTGAATGATCCCTCTATTAATCTGAGCTCATGTGAATATTAGCAGTGTTTCACTGTTTCTCAATCTTGGGACCCCAAGACCCCCTACAGTTCCAGTCTGTGAGTCTGACAAGTGTCCCCTGAGCTAAACATCTGCACTTTGGGTTTTCCTGTGGTTTGGCAATGAGGAGCAGGTGTGTGTGTGTTATCCCTCCTTTCTGTGACCATCTGGTAAGCTTTGTGGTGCCTGCACAGGACATCAGGACAACACACACTGTGACACTGGAAACACCATCCTTCTGCTCTCCAGCTCCAGCTGTCCCACTGGTTCATCCAGTGGAGGTCCCCAAGGTGGGGGGCAGTGATAGCCAGGCTGTGGGGCTTGAGATGAGCTGCCGTGGCTTCTGACTACTGGTTCTGAGCAGGACTGCTTGGCTCTGAAAATGGAGGTTATGCTCCACACTGCAGAGGTGCAGGAATTATGTCACTAATTTGCTACAGTGTTGGGAAACTGTTTTCAAAATTATTAAATGGATGAATTTCCAGCAGCAATCTGAGTCTAACCCTTGCCATGACCAAAGCAGTGATTTAGGCTCATTAGCTGGATGAAACACAGCAAAACAATTTTGAACAGCTGTTGTTATAAACTGTTTGTGAGTTATTTCTGAATAACATGTATTCTAGATAAGTCCTTGATTTCTTGTCAACAGCATTAAAGAAAGGTGGTTTTGTGAGCCACTTAGCTCTGTGATTTATGTGTTTCCAGACTGAAGGTGTTCCCTGCCATGTTCTTCTTCCTCCTTTTTCTCCTGGTGTGAAAAACCTTAGTAGCAGCTGCCAAACAATTATACATTCCCATCAAACATGGCTTTGTATTTCTCAATTCTTCTGTCTTACTGAGCTGTGTATTTAGTTTTTAGGTATCTTCCTTGCCCTCTGGGAATGCAGAAGTGCCAGAAAATATAAACTCTCATCTTTCATTTTTGAATAAGTTTCTAGTCTGCAGGTGCTGCTGTAACTGCACAGATCCTTGGCAGGGATCAGCAACGAGCAGCAGGAGAGAGGTGTCTTGCATTACTCACACTGGGGAGGCAGCAGCTCCTGTACCCCGGTACAGACTGGCCCATCCCTGAACATTTAGGGCAGGTGTGATTCCCTGGCTGGCACCTGGCCTTGGATGCCACTGGAGGCATGAGCCATGAGCAGCAAGGGTTACTGGGCCATGCATCACTCCTGTTGAAGTCACCATGCCTGATTGTGCAGCGATAGGTGCGTGTTCTCTACCCCCAGCCCTTTGTCAGAGGGGTGCAAGTTTGTGCATTAAAATAGCAACAATGAGGGTATAAGACTGTTTTCCCACTAACAAAAGTGCCAAATTAGGCAAAGTGTGAACAAAAGGAGCAGTGCTGCAGAGAGAAGTCTTCTATGAAATCCATGTCCTACCCCAACAGATCTTTAGCTTGTGTGATGTTTCATTGTCCAGACAACATTGCTCCAGCCCATAACTCTGATTCAATGTCTGGTATCTAATGCTTTAATAATTTTTAATTTTCTTTATTCGCTTCAGTGTAAATACCCAACTAGCACTGGAGACAAATAGAAAATTCTTTCTGTTGCCTCACACATTTCATTAACCTTCCCTCTGCCACTTCTTCCTTCAAAGAATTTCCTTCTGAGGCTTCACTGTCATATCAGAAAACTATTTTTTCACTTTTATGGACACAAGGGCGTATTTAACACATGATGCTCCCAAAGTGTGAGTGCTCAGGCATGTCCAGCCAAGAGATGCCATGCACCACGGCCCCATGTTAGGACAGTCTGGGAGATTGTCAAGATGTAGTAGCCAAGACAAGCAACTATGTGTGACTGTAGCCTTGGATGTGAGTAGAAGAAATTATTTTTATAATAGCTTAAGTATAAAGACTCAAATGGGCCAAATTTTAGGAAACCAGCCTTTTCCCCTGCTTCTCCTTTCCCTTTTCTTTATCCTTGAGAAAGGAGATATCTTGCTTAAGGACAGAAATAAAGGGAGGAAAATCAGGACAGACTGGCAGACCTCTGAGATGAAGGCCTAATCATACAGTTTCTGTCTGTCTATGTGTTCTCATTATCAATCTGTTGTTGAAGGCAGCACATGCAGAGAGAAATAAGTAGATGATTGATTTGTATGAAAAAACTTAATACAGGTCATTGTACTAGACAGGAGAAAAATATATTAACTTAGGATCTGTGAAAGCATCAATGGAAACAATAACTGAACACAACAAACTTGTCAGTGAAAACCTCTGTCTCTGTGCAGCGGGAAGCTTGCCTGTGTCACTGCTCTTGGAAGCTTGTCCAAAATGCAGTGGAATGGATGAGAGGCTGATGGTCCAGGTAGGGCACCATAGGAGGCCCATGGAAGGGGGTATCTGGCCAGTAGCTGACCCAATGTCATGGTTTAGCCCCAGCCAGTAGCCAAGCCCGTGCAGCCGCTCACTCCTCCACCAGCAGCTGATCCTTTCCTCCTGGGGAGAGGATCAGAAGGGTGAAAGCTGGAAAACTCATGGGTTGACATAAAAACAGTTTTATAGGGAAAGCAAAAGCTGCACATGCAAGCAGAAAAAGCCAAGGAATTAATTCAGTGCTTCCCATGAGCAGACAGGTGCTCAGCCATCTCCAGGAGAGCTGGGCCCCATCTGGCATAATGGTTACTTGGGAAGATAAAACTCTGTCACTCCAAATGTCTCCTCCTTTCTTCTTCTTCTCCCCACTTTATAACCTGAGCATGATGTCACGTGGTCTGGAATATCCCTTTGGTCAGTTTGGGTCACCTGTCCTGGTCTGTCTCCTCCCAGCCTCCCAAGCACCCCCAGCTTCCTTGCCAGAGTGGCAGTACAAAAAGCAGAAAAGCTTGCTGAGCAGGCTGAGCACTGCTCAGCAGCAACAAAAACATTTCTATATTATCAGCCTGTTTTCAACACAAGACCAAAACACAGCCTCATACCAGCCCCTGTGAAGAAAATTAACTCTACCCCAGAAAAAACCAGCATACCCAGGATCAATGCATTATTTTTGTGACATTATGGAGCTGCAAAAGCCATAAAAACAGCTTTTGCGTTGGGAAAATGGTGATACAGGTTTCATACAGACAGTGCATGAAATGCTTTCCATGGCTCTACAGCAATGCACTAACTTTGTTCCATAGCTGCTGCTTGAACATCCTTGTGTCAGGAGGCCCTTGTGTCATCCATTTCCTCCTTCCTCCAGCAGCCCCAGCATCACGCCACGATGGTGGTAGTAAAAGGTTTCTAAAATCATGGAATTTGGGAGGTTAGAAAGCAAAGTTAGACTTAGCAGGCCCTGGGCACATACCCTGGGAAACTGCTAGGCCTTGTCTTTGGTAGATCATGTGAAATTGCTCCTGTGTAACCAATACATGATGAATGATATGTTTGTTAGATGCAATGACTGTTTAGTAATTAGATGTAATTGTTGTTTAATTGTAGCAAGAATCATGAGAAACTGTGTTTGGGGGGTTTGGGGGGGTCACGAGGGATCCATGCTTGAACGAGATCAACGTATCCAATAGAACAGTATAAGCTTAATAATTAATATGTAGTTATATAATGAAAAGGTATAAAACATGTTCGGTTCGAAACCCATGTTGGAGTCAGATTTGGGTCTGTAACCCCTGATTCCCAGAGCTCTTCAATAAAAGCACCTGCATATAACCATATCCTGTGATTACGTGTGTTCCCGAACGCTAACAATGGTGGACCTGGTGAGACCTGGCAGACTGTCCCTACCCAAGGCCTGCTGCTGCTGCTGCTGCTTCCAGCAAGGGACTGCACTGGAGGCCACACGGCAGAGTCCTTAAATTGCAGAGAAGTTGTGGGAAGAGAGCAGGGCCAGATAGTGTCTTTAATTTTACAGCCAAATCAATGCTGAAAGGTGTGGAGATTGGAGTGGAAACATTATTATTGCAGACAATAAAAAAATAGCATTTTTCCACCCCAGGAGCATCCATCCAGAGTACTGATTAAATTGAAGCCTTGGCCTTGCAGGTGTGTATGGGTGATCTCTTCTAGTTTTGCTCTCATCTCATTGTGAATGCTCTGATCTTCCATTTCAGTCAGGACAGGCCAAAGATGGGATAAACACGTGCTGGGGCACCACCATGGTCCACTCAAAAAACAATGCTTATTCCTGAGCAAGGGAAATGTCAAAGTTTCATGAAGGATAGAGAAAGCAACACTTTTGTTGAAATGTCTCTGAGGCAACGAGTAACCCCTCTTGCTCCCACTGGTAGCCTCCAGGAAGGCAGATCTCATGGTCTTCTCACTGTCCCTTCTCAGCAACCTCCAACTTCTACTTCTGGCCTCTTTATTTGGCCCAGTACTCCTCTATTTGACTTTCTACTACCACCTGTAGAGCAGCAATGCCCAGCATTACAAATGTGCAGAAACCTTTGCTGTAGCTGGATATATTGATGTGAATGTGTGATGATCTTTTATGAAGGTAGGAGCTGGTATGAGCAAAGAGCAATGATGTATTAGCTTCCAGTAAGAGGTTAAGCATGCCTTTATCCATCTGTACCTAATTCCTCTTGGCTGCTGTGAGTGAAAGAGATGCAAATTTTACTTTCACAGCTGTCACTGAACATGAGTCATCAGTGCCTCTGTGCCACAAGGTAAGTCACCAGTAGCCTGCTTCCTGGGAACATTGAGTCGTAAAGCAGGGGCAGGAAATCTGAACTTACAAGTACCAGGGTTCCCCTGGATGCTTCTGACTGTTTGTCCAATGCAATTTCCTTTCTCAGAAAAGCCACCTGTGCAACACAACTTGGACCATTGCAAAATATAGGTGTAGAGGAAGAGATGCCGATATGAAATATCCATAGGGAAAGGGTTGTATATTCCCTAAAGGTTTCTTCTTCCACCTATTGTGATCCAAATTCAAAATACCATCTAGATCAAGTGTTATGTCTGGAGCAGAGAAGATTTTTTGTTTAAACCATTTGTTGAAATAAATTGCTGCTTACTGTGTTGTCTTAGGGTGATTAGTTCATGTTTGCTGTCCCTCTGTTCTGCAATCTTGCTATCATACTCTTGTCTGTCTGCGAACAATTTAGTGTCACTAAAAGCTCCAGAACAAAGTGTAAAGACCACAGTGACTCTTGTAAATTAACTTCTGAACATTTGGAGCAGCTGCAATGTTTTATCTCTTTGGGGTTGCGAATGTAATGTGATGCCTGGGGATAGGGTAAGGAAAGACAATATGGGAAGTTTGTATGTGTAATTTTACATGGAAGGATTATTAATTTTGTGGGAAGTAAATTGTATTTTAGCTGAGGGATATGACTGTTTGGTTTCTTGACTGGGGCAAAGCTTTCTGTCTCCCAGTAATTCACTGTGTCAAAACAGATCCTGCTTGCAAGTGCTAAGCATGAAAATGAAGGTGAGTGGTGACGAAGGGGGTCGATGACAGGATTACAGAGTTCAAGAAGACAGAAACAACCACATTGACTTTAATGGTGGTTTAAGCTGCTTGATTTTGTTTTGTCTCGGTACAAGCAGGTCTTCACATGATTTTTCTCCCAGAGCTATGCATTCAAGCAGGTGGGGAGCACTCATTGTTTGGGACTGTCTTGTCCAGAAATGATCTCACATTTCAGCTGTGCTGTGGTCTGCACTCTCTCCCAGTGCAGCACTTGGCAAGCCAGGTCCCTGGTGACGCCTGGCGAGGCGAGCTCTCAGTGCAGCTGAAAGCACAGGCCACGAGTTCACCAGTAACAAGCAGGGAGCTGTGGCTGCTCCACAGTCCCCTGACACGTCTTCCAGGCCAGCTTTAATTGGCTGCAGCTTGAATTTGCATTCTGCCTTTTTCGACATTCATCATGTGGGTAATAGATGCACACACAAGCTGTCCTCGTATAACAAAGAAGGTGCAGAGCTAATTTGAAAGCACTTGTGAAAATTCCAGCTTCAGAGGGCTTATTAACACAAAAGACTCCAAACTGCTAGGTGTACTTCTCTGCAGTGAACCTGGTTATTGCTGACAACCACCCCACCTTACCACAAGCTGTTTTTTGCCTTTCTTCTTCAACACACATATATCTCTAAGGGAAATACTGCCATTGCATTGTACAAGCACTTTCCAAATATTATATTTACACAGAAATAAATGTTTTGTATTTCAGGTTTTAATCCATTCTCTCATACACTTATTTTTTCATTTTTTAATATATTTCCCCCACAGCAACATATTTGGTTCTTTTTTTTCTCTCAGCTTCTGGGTTATTTGTGCTTCTGTTTTTATCTGCTAAAGTCAAGACAGTGGGCCAAACTCAGCTTTGGTGCAACTATATTGGATTAAATGTGCAGCATTGTCACATTTTATATTGCATTTCAATATTAATTTTTAATGCATGTACCTAGTACATTGATTTAAAGGCCACTGCATAAGTTAAATGTTCATCCATAAAATTAAAACCATTTCTGGCCACACTGAGTGACATTGCAGAAGTATTCTGCTGCTCTCACCAGAATCCTGGGCAATTGCATCACAGTTTGTCAGACACTGACACAAAAAACCTGCAAAACCCTAGTCAACAGAGAGTAGTGTTAAGAAATGCAGCTTTCCTTGAGCTCTGCAACTTGCTACATGTGTGTGTAATTACCACAAGCAGTGGGGAGGAAATCATAACTATGAGACACATACAGACAGAAATATACCTTTTCATACATTAAATTACATTCTACAACGTACATTTTTACTTTGGTTGTACTTCTTGCTGACCCTATCTGGTTTTATAATTTTCAGAAAAACAATTGCAGAGNCAGACATGATAAAAACCTTTTTTCTGTCGCTGTTGAGTAAAAAACAACACAGACTCACCACAGGGCTGGTTTGCACAGCATCCCACGTATTTACTTTGGAACCTCTTTTATACATTGTTCTGATACAGCTAGACCAGATTGGTCATTGAGTTAATACATTTCACCTGATCGGCTAATTAACAAAATGCCTTTCTTACAGTCTTTGATAAAAACAAGAAAACAGAGAGAAGGAAAACACCACCTGCAGGTTGTTTATAATAATAAGCTATCATTGTTTATCTTCAACTCCCTAAAGTCTCACAAGCCGATTCTGGGAAAACTTATCTGGTTTTTTTGCTCTCTGACCAGGCTGTCACATCCAAACACGGCCTGTCTCTAGACTCTCCCCAACAGATCCATAACCTTTTATGCTGGGGACCTCAGAGCTGATGCAGCACTGCAGGTGGGGTCTCACCAGAGCAGAGGGGCAGAATCCCCTCCCTGGCCCTGCTGCCCACACTGCTTTGGATGCAGCTGAGGATAAATTTAGCTTTCTAGCATGGACAATTTTTACAATTTTGAGAAACCTGCCTTTTCAGGAGAGGGCTTTTTCCCCCACATGTGTTTCATGAAGGGATGCATGGTAAATGCTTGAGCCCAGTCCCCTGCTTTACTCCAGCTTCACTGTATTCTCACCAGCCTTGCTACCTGGGGATCACACGGGTCCCAGGCCAGCCTTTCTGAGGGCTGTTCTGCAAGGAGTGGCACTCACTCTCTTTGTTTGGGTGACAGACTCTGAGAGCGGGCAATTACATTTCCTGAAAGGGAAAAAGGCATTAATTCCTCAGTGAAATCCTGTGGCAGTGTTGGCAGCTCTTAGTGCAGCCATTCTAGGGGAGCAATGCCTCTGCCCCTTGTGTCAGTTCCAGGATCCTGAGTTATATCTTTTAGCAATCTGTGGCAATGCTACCAGTTTGTTGTCAGCATTAATTATGTCTGAAATAATCATGATTTTTTTGATGCTGGCACATATATTAGTAATAGGGATGTTCTCGCCAGCCTTAAAAATCAATAATATTGGGGGATTATTGTTTGCTTTTATCAGTGAAGTGTCTGGGAAAGTCTCAAGTGCTACAGCTTAGCACAGCAGTATCAATGCTGTGCTTCTCAGGAGCTGCTGGACTGAGAAAATAAGTTATGAGTAAAATAAAACTGCAGGTAATATTTTCTGTTTCTAGGCCTAGAAAACCTGTAGGATAAAGAGTTGGTTTAAAACTGTCCTTTAACATTGTTTTCAAAACATTATTTAGCAATTCACTGATTTAGATCATGGATCAGAGAATATTCAGATTTGGAAGGGACCCACAACTCTTAAGGGAATGGCCCATATTGAACCTGCAGTCTTGCTGCTATTAGCACCATGCTTTAAACAACTGAGCTAATCTCTATTCTTCAACAAAAAATAATCATGGCTGCATTTGTCAGCAAAAGCTTGTTTTTCTTCTAAGTGGCACAAGATATGAGTCTTCTTTATATAGTTCAGCTGTAGGGGAGTGATGTTTTGCCTGGGTGCTTCAGCATGTACAGTAACATGTGCACAGCCCAAATCCTGCTCTCACAAGTAGCAGCAGCTGGGGCTTGGGCCATTACATCTGCATCTGATGGCTTGTGCTGTGTGATGCTGGGAAAAGCCCCTTTTGCAGATCAAAAACCCATGTAGTATGCTGGTGTAGGACTTTGTGGAGTTTCTCTACAGTAATTTCTTCCCAGGGTTTTATAGGCGGAATATAGTTGTACTGTTGAGAGAAAACAAAGATATGACATGCCCTCTGGTTGTATGTTGTGTCAGACAGTAGGAAAAAAAATACATTCATGCTTGTTTTTAATGCTGTGCTTTTCCTTTTCCTTTGGTGCATTGCCATATTTTTTTCCATGTTCAGTTTTCAAAGAGAAAGAGTATATTTACATTTTCCTTTGTGATGAATAAAAAACCCCAAAAGCCAATACTTCTCTTCACAGAGACTCTAATTTATACCAGATGGATTGATCTACAGGAACACAGGAGATTTGCTGTGCATAAAATATGGGACTGTCACAGCTTATGCTCTATCAGAAAGGAACTGGTCTATGGATTATATGGTTTATAGCAGAAAATGTTTTTGAATTTTTGTACAGATGGCTTACTGGCCAGTAAAACCAGTTAAACCAGCTCTGAAAGACTGCCAGAGATACCACAGCATGCTTTACTGACCAAATTTCTTGGGATTCTTTAATGCCGTTTCCCTTTATCTTATATGCCTGCGTATTGTAGCACAGTTGTACATAAGGTGTTTTTCTGATGTTCCTGCAGAAGAATAAATGGAGCAAAGCTTCTGAAATTGATGAAGACAAATAAGATTTCTTTTGCATACATGCATATGGAAAGTTTGGTCTCCAACCTGTGCTGAAGCTATACATGCATTTACCTTGTTGCACCCATGTGCTCTTTAATGTAAGCGGTAACAACCACATAGACACACACACTTTTCTGTGTGGATATGAATATAGGACAATGTGCCCTTTAGCTGCCAGAATATCCTCAACACATTGCCTGATTCATCAGAGTGGGGTATAAATTTCATACTTTTTCACGTAGGTTTTCTGTTGAACAGGATATACAAAAAAAGAAAAAAAAACCCTAGTTAGGCTGCTAGGTAAGGTCTTACTCTTTATAGGATTAATTTTATTTCAGCAAATTTTAGAATGGCAATAACAGCTTTCAGTGCCATTAGTGGCTTCATCCAAGAGACTCTGAGTTCTTTAAAATCAATTACATTTTTAAACAACACATCAAGTACAATACTTGCATTTCTCTATTAAGGCATAAAATATTTTTGAGAGGTCAGGGTCCTGTCTGAAATCTTGGTTCAATGCAGTGACCCAAGGATGAACTGAGCTGGAGTATTCTGACCCTTAGGCAATGTTTCAGTCATTAAACCCCTTAGTCAGAAGCTGAGACTTAAGCAGATGCTATCAGCTGGAAAACAGGCATTTTGAAAAGAAAGGAAGGGGGTGTCTAGATACAGGGTTGTTCTGCACCTTTAGACACCTACAGATTCAAACAGCTGCTTCATGACTGATTTCCTACATCACCGCAAGCATTCATCAAAGCACAGGTCTTATCCAAATAAATAATACTCTCAAATGGCCTTCACTCTCACCTCAGTGGGATAAGGCTTGCAATCTGCCTGCCTTGGTCTGTTCTATTGGTATAGTAGCCCATCAATACAAGGGAAAGCAACTGTTTCAGCTGAGGCTGAACCTCAGCCCTTCCTGAATCACCAAAAAATCAATGTAACTATTGTCCTTTACTGCTGTTGCCCTGCACAGCATGTCTTCTGAAAGGCATAGAAATTTTTGAATTATCTACATTTAAGGCAGAATGATTCCCATGATATTATTTTTCTAAGGCATGTGCTTTAACAAGGGCATCCAGTCTAGGTTTTACTTGTATTGAGAGTGGGAGAGTTGTGTACATCCACAAAGATCTAAAAGGTCATTGCCCAGTTCCCAGGTGGCACATGGATTTTCTGGATGACATAAAGAAGTTAAATGTGCTGTGTTAAATCTTCTGTGTGCCTGAGTCTTGCATTGAATAGGGAAATCTCTGCTTAGGCATGCTTGGGCATTAGCCTCATCCATTTTCTCTTTTCCAGGCACAAATATTATCAGCAAATCCCCTCCTAAGAAAATATTCATTTATTCTTACAGAAAAGCAGCACAAAGACAGCTGGGTCTGTGTTTATGATCCATACTGGTTAGACACACAGGGAGCTGTGCAGATACCTTTACCATTCTAATATTCACATTGGATGCTACAGTGGAGTTACTGTGAATAGGGATGGGGACCTCAGGTCCCCACAGGCTCAGCCTGGAGCCTGATGAACAGAACTGCAGAGAGGCAGCTGGAGCTCTGCCTTGGGGAGGATGATGAGCAAGGTGACATTTTATGTATTAGGATTAAAGGGCAGACTGAAAAAGGTGACGCTGCAGTGAGTGTTTGCTACAGGCCCTCTGAGGAGGAGGAGGAGGATGTGGATGAGCTCTTTTGCAGACATCTGGAGGTAGGCTCACAGTCATGAGTCCTGGTTCTTGTGGGCAACTTTGACCACCCTGATGTCAGTTGAAGGAAAAACACAGCAAAGCTGTGATAACAATGATAACAATCCCTGAGGTTCCTTTCAGGTCACCCCTGATGTTAAGATTCTTGTAGAGGCTGTGAAGGATCCAACAAGGAAAGGTGAACTGTTGGATCTTACACTAATTAACAAGAAAGGCTGGAGGCAGCCTTGGCTGCAGGGACCATGGATTGTGGAGCTCAGTATCCAGCAAGGATGAAGAACATCAGATTGCAACCCTAGACTTCAGGAGAACTAATTTCAGCCTCTTCAGGGCATGAAGGGCATGAACTTCCATGAAGTTTCATGGAAGAATGCCATGGGAGTGGCCCTGCAGGAAAGTGAGTCCAGCAAGCTGGTCAGTATTTGAAGATTCCTTCCTCCAGGTTCAAGAGAGGTGTATCCATCCCCATGGGCTAGCAGGTGAGGAAAAGGGACAGAAGACCTGCATGGCTGAACAAGGAACGGGGAAAACACAGACATGGGGTGGAAGTAGGGACAGGATCCCTAGGATGAGTACATGGATATAGTCAGCATATGCAGAATTGCAGTGAGGAAGGCCAAGGAGTAGCTGCAATTAAATCTGACTAAGGACAGGAGGAAGAACTTCTTCCTAGAAAGAAATGCTATGGAAATTGTGGGTCTGCTGCTGAATGGAACAGGGACACTCACGATCAAGGTTGTAGAGAAGGCTGAGATAACAAATGCCTCTTTTCTTTGTTCTTTACTGCCAAGCCCATCTCTTAGGGAAACCTGACTCAGGAGACCACGGAGAAGACCTGGAAGAAGGAATACTCTCCTTTGGCTGAGAAGAATTGGGTTAGAGACCATTAAGTCACATTTGACATCCACAAGTTTGGACTTGTGTCCCTGTTGGAGTGCATCTACAAGTGCTGAGGGATCTGAAGCTTCATTGCTCTTTCACTCACTATTATCTTTGAAAGGTCATAAAGGTAAGTGGTGCCTGAGGACTCGAAGAAAGCAAATGCCACCCCAGTCTTCAAAAATGGGAAGAAGGGGGACACGGGGAACTACTGGCCAGGCTGTCTCACCTTTAATCCCTAGAAAGGTGAAGGAATGGCTCATCCTGGTGACCATCTCTGAACAGGAAGACAAGAAGGTGGCCAGGAGCAGTCAGCATGGATTCAGTAAAAGGAAATCACGCTTAACCAACTTGATTGCCTTCTATGATGAACCAACTACATGAATGGATGAAGAGAGAATAGCAGATGGATGTCCTGGACTTTGGAAAGTCTTTTCATTTTGTTTCCCATAATATCCTCATGGACAAACTCAGAGATGGGGGCTGGATGGATGAACAGAGGGTGGATCGAGAACTGGCTGAACAACAGATCCCAGAGAGTTAAAATCAGTGGCAGAGTTGGAGCCCTGTCACTGGCGGTGTCCTNAGATCTGAAAATCTTTCTTACCAAGAAAGTCTTGGGGAGCTGGGCCTGATCAGCCCAGGAGAAGACTGTGAGGATTTATTATCAATGTATGTAAGTGCCTGAAGGGAGGGTGTCAGAGGATGGAGCCAGTCCCTCTTTGATATTGTTAAGCAATATGATGAAAGGCAAAGGGCAGAAACTGATGCACAGGAAGTTCCACCTCAAGGTGAGGAAGAACTTCTTTACTATGCATGTGACTGAGCCCTGGAACAGATTGCGCAGAGAGGCAGCAGATTCTCCTTCCCTGGAGATGCTCCAATTCCACCTGAATACAGTCCAGAATCCTGAGGACCCTACTTGAGTAGGGAGGTTGGACTCTATGACCTCCAGTGGTCCTTTCCAACATTAACCATTATGTGTTTCTGTAATTCTGTGAATTGAAGTCCTGGTCCTTAACCCCTGCCTGCCCCATTGAATAGATATCCTTTCTCAGTGCCATGCCTTAGCATGCATTTGGGTTTCTGTTGTTTTTGTGCACATGTGTTTCGGTGCCTCAGGTGGCAGTGCTGCCCACATCTCCCAGAGGAGCTCAACATCATTTCCTGGAAATCATTCAGCAGCATGACTGTGGGGATCTGCTGAACTGGACTGTCTTCCTCAGTACAGCAGTTTTGAGGATTTGCAGCTGGTGAGGAAGATGCTCACAGCAGAGCCTGTATCTGTCTTTCGAAGGTTCACTGTGAGCCTGGCAGTTTCCTGCCTTAAGAAAATAATGTAGTCTTTGGATTTCACTAATTTTCAAAGGCTCAGTGTGCTTAAATTACATTGTCTGAATCTGCAGAATGATAAAATGGCAGCAATAAGTTTGAGGGGCCATAAGGGTGAGTTTGGCTTCTGCATACTGTCTTCAGATGAGATATTCCAATGACAGGAAGTCTAGACATTTGCCTTGAAGAGTTAAGCTTTTAGGAGAGATGTAATGTATGCTTTAGTGTCCCACTGTAAATAATTCACAAAATGTCAGCTGATGTCAAGAAATGGAAACTTTTGAATGCAAGTGAGATGATCAGTCATGTCTTTGCTTCTAAAGCAAGGCTGGAATTATGCAGGAACAATGCAAAGTACTTTAAATATGCAGACCTTATAAACTGCTCATCACAGACATTAAATTGAAGAACACTCTCTTCTTTCTTCCCCTACTTTCAAGCAAACCTTTGGCAGAACTTCCTGTCTTGGTATCACATACAGCTGACAAAATCCTTGTGCTGTAAAAATTTGATAATGCAGGAAAAAAAATCAAAGGCCATAAAACACATTAAAGTGACTCTTTAAGCCTTCTGCCTGTTTTTAGAACAACACTGTCAGGCATTGGTTCACACATCTGACTTTCACTCAAGTGAAGAATTTTTTTTTTTTTTTTTTAAACCTGGGGGAAGAAATCTGCTCCCAGCTTTCTGGCCTCTGCTTTCTTTCTCTCTTGGGTACCATATAGCTGGGTGCTCTAGAAGACTTGGGCCTGCAGCAGCAAGAGCCAAGGCTCAGTAGTCAAAAACCATGGGAAATGATTCTACAGTCAGCATAAATGCAGAATTGATCTGTTTTGTAATATGGCCACTTAGACTTTTGGCATATTTTACCAATGATATCCACACCAATTATTAACTTGTAAGCTTTGTTTTCTCTGCATTTCTCTGCCCCTGAAAATTGTCAGCCCTCCAAATTGCTGGTACTGTAGGGGCTGGGCAGCAGATTTCATTCTGTCTCTTGATATCCCTTAGATAGCAAAGTAAAAACACATTTCAAAAATATATGTTATTTTCTCCATTTCAGTATCAGAAGACAGTGGCAATTCTGTGAAGCAAGGATCATAAAGTAAGGCAATTTCAAAATACTGTAGCAAGAACCAATACTTTCAGTCAAGCTCCTGCAATACCAATGTAGAAGTGGGTTTTGTCAAATTTGTGTTGTGTGTCTCCCACTTCCTTTGATAATCCACTGCTGAATCTATGCATTTAATTTCTGTAAAAATTAAAATTCTACAAGTAAATTCTGCAGGAGGCTTTCATATAACTGGAGTTGAGTGCTCATTGACCAAAAGGACAAAATTGAACCCATTCCTGGGCTCAGCTTTGTCTCAGCTTCTGCAGCATGCTCCATGCCAGCTGCTGTGAGACCAGACCAGGGCTGTGCCAGTGTCTGCCCCCAGCCCTCTGGTACCTGCCTTTACCCGGGAATGGTGGCACTGTCTTTGTCCTCCTCCCCCTGAAGGACAGGCATGCATGGGCTTCCCAGACAGTACAGAAGTTGTGAGACACTTTGCCCCATCTTGCCCCTTTGCATTGTAAATGACTAATTGTAAATTAGCTGCCTAGGAGGAAAAAAGGGCAACTGACTTACTGGCCCACTCAGTGTTAGCAAGCCCTTGCCTCGTGGACGATACATGGAGTCAGGACTGCCCTGAGAAAATGGGCCAATTCTGCTTGTTTGAAGACAAGAACATTTGAGGTGAGGACCCTCTATCTGGGCTGTGCAGTCAGCACTCAGGAAACAGTCACAGACTGGAGAGTCTGTGTTTCCCTCATCCTGGGAAATGACAGGCTGGAGGTGGTGCAGACTCACAGGGTGGAGGACTGGCTCTACAGCCTTCTCCAGGAGCCTGGGCAAAAAGGGAGTAATCAAGGCAAAACCAAAACTCTTCTGGTGGCTGTTAATATGACTTGAAAGGTGCTATTTCTCAGAAGGAGGTGATTCATAAAACTCCCTGTAGCATCCTAATGCAGAGAGAGGGTGAAGATGGTGGCACTGGAAGCCTTGTGAGAAGTCAAGGGACCAAAGAGGCTCTCTAGATCTCACTGCCTACCCCAGGCAGGGAGCAGGAATCTTGCAGTCACCACGCACCCTCACAGCTTTTTAAGAAAGGCTTGTTTGCTGTGGAAGTGCAGACACTGCATCTGCAGCAGCAGCTGCAGGGCTAATGGAGTTACTGTACCAGAAGATGTTGCTCAATGATACGCAGCATTTTTTACCACTCTGATCAATGGGTATCAAGAGAAACTGCAGAAGCTCTTTGAAGGACAGAAAAAAACCCAAACATATAAATGAAAATGAAGCATATAAATGAGAATGAGGCATATAAATGAGAATGACTGGCCTGACAGTAAATTCAGTAGAGTTTCTGAGGAACTCAATGCTACTGGATTGCATTCTTATTATAGTCTTGCAGGAGCTGCTAGAGCCAAACATGATTTCAGAAAATATTTTAAATGTTAAAGTTGTGTATGGATTTAATAGCAATGAAGGAGTAGGGAAACAGGTTTTCATTGTGCCCTTTGTTTTTACTTATCAGAAAGGCACCAAATCCCTAAGAGCTACAGTCTGTGTAAGATCAGTTGCATTTCTGTATCTGTGTGATACCATAATTACCATCTGGAAGACAAATTACCTGTAATGTAGGCACTGTCAAGATAAGTGAACAAAAATCAGCCATGTAATTGCTCCGTATATTTTTGAAAATGACCTTTTGAAATCACTTGAAAATTTGGCTCATTATGTTTAAAATGGAAAATATGAAATTACATTATTTCTGGATGTTTGGTATAGTAGAAGAAAGAATACAATACATTTCATTGACCTGCATTAACAGCATCATAATCTTCCATTTGCAAACATATTAGAGCAAAGCAACACTTAGATCACATTTCAATTCTTTGTGGTTTAGGAGATGGAATAGCTTTTGTGATTTAACATTTGCTTCTAAAGCTCTTTACACTTATTTGCTCTTACTTTGTGCTCTGCCTGTGTATTTTCATAAACCAGTGAGTGGTCTGCAATCTCAGGGTATGGTGGGACCAATATTAAGTCCATTGCACATTGCCTACTGTTTTCCAGTTTTTACAGGAGTAATTGCTAATAAATACTGGTTGTAGACCAGAGGAAACATGCATCACAGTGACTGCAGTAATGAACAAGCTGGCACTGAAGAGCACTGGGATATTCTTCAGCACCATATACTGTCTCACCCTTGGGAAGGTAGAGAAAAGGCCTTGGAGACCACCCTTCCACCATTCCAGTAGGCTTAGTGCTGTGCATTTACTGACTTAACATTTAATCTTTACAAAAGCTCAAGATTTTAAGATTCCCACTTGTCTCAAAGGCTGAAAACAGAAAAACAAGGAAAAAATTTGCTGCACAAAAATTGGAACAGTGGCAATATATTATGGTGCCACAAAATCCCTCTCCTGCTTTGCTCTCTTCCTACTGTGCTTTCCTGATCCTTCTCTCTCCCACCTGACCAAACTTGTTTCTTCCCCCCAGCCCTTTGGCAGCACTATCTTATTTTCATCTTGTCTTAAGTCCATAATCACCTTTTTTTCTTTGCTATTTTGGTGTAGCTTGGCATATTTGGCCTCCTCTGGTGTATCTCTTGCTTTTTTCTTGCTGTGGCTCTGCTGGGGACTGGGCTGTCTTGTTTTGTCACCTTGCTATACCTGTGGGCAGCCTTCATTGTGTGTTACAGTTGGAGTATGCTGTGGGATGCTTAGCTCTTAAAAGCACTGCCAGCTTATCTGAAGGGGCAGAGTCTTGGGACACGTTAACTGATGGCAGCAAGCAGTGCATAGGTGTGTGCCTTTTGGAGAAGAAATATTTTAATGAGTAAATGAGATGAATCAGTGCTCACGAAGCATATATTCCTGTCTGTGGCTTTTCCTGACTGTTTTAGTTTTTTGATTTGCATTCTGTTCATTTATTCTAGCCTAAATCTGTGCATTAGGCTCACTGGCAAGAGCAGCAGTCATTATAAAGATTGGCCTTCCAGCTAAGCTTTTCTCCCAGATTTTTACAGGCTTTTGCCTGATTTCTCACTCAATCACTCTCTCTTTCTCACTAACTGCTGCCTGTCTGCCCTGAAACCCTAGGGAGAAAGCAAGTTTGGGGTTATTCATGACCAGCACTGACCACCAGCAATATGGGCTAAGGGCAGTATCTGTGTCCATTTGCTGAGCCACAGGATCACGCCATGAGAATCAGCCCAGTAGACTGCAAAGACTGGTGGTGGCAAGGCAGAGGATTATGGGCTCATAAAATCAGTTTAGAAGCCTAAAGGTAAACACTTGCTTACAGTCAGTAAAAAAAAAATTGGCAGACCTGTGATGATGAAGGTAGTCATAACTGTAAGTCAGAAATGGGTCTTAGCTCTCCCCCACCATTTTATAGTGAGGCATAAGACTGGCAATCCACAAGCATGTGCATGGAGATCACAGATGGTTTCTATATGAGGTACCCTTAAAATAGCCTTAGGACTGAAACTGCTCTGTCTGCTCTCAGTGTGCTGATGTTTTGCCTCTAGCACTGGGGCTTGGTCCAAGAACTAATTTTTTATCAGCACTAAGAAGCAACAGAAGGGATCTAGAAAGAGGACTCTGCATTTGCTTACTGTATTCTTCCAAGGACAGATGAGATAATTTACCACTTTCTTTACCTTCTTGATACACTAATAGAAAGGACATCAATATTCTATTACTTTTTCCAACAGTGTCACTGTTTTGAATCCATTTCAGTATATATTGTCTCTGGCTGACCTTTGAATCCTTTTTCTGTCAGTTAAATGCAGAATTTTGGAGTCACAGTCAGTTTTTACATATGGCTGTGTTTTTTGTGCAAAAGACAAAATATGGAACAAATAGGAGAAAAATACATTTCTCTGTCTGAAGACTTTTTGAAATATGTAGAATAAAAGACCTGTAATGCAAGATTTTTCATGCAGATCCTTGTAAAACTAATCCCCTTCCAGAAGCAAAGAAATTTGAAATTCCTGTGATACCTTGATTAAAGAAATCCTAACAGGAAGCTCGAGTTCATGAGGAACATACTCCATACAGTACAGATCATCTACCATGGCAAAGCATGATCAGAGATAGTTGGAAATTTCCACCTCTGGATTTTTATTTCTGCTTAATAGGGTTGTAGTTAAATATTTTCCCTTTGAATGGCGAGGTTTTTTTTAATTTTGAAGGAAGACACCATTTTAGGACAATAAAAGAAAATGGAAATGGCACTTGATTATTCGTCATCCTTCACCATTTTTGCATCCGTTTAATGTATTGTTATTAGAATTTATTCATAAATGAAAAATACCTTTTAGAATTGCAACAAAAGTGGAAAAAATATGCAGACTCTGCATGTAGCTTGTATGGGGACTGGATTGATTGTCAGTGATTGTTTTAATTTCTTTGGTTCTCATAATGTAGAGTCATTATTTATGTGCATATCTAATTTAGAAAAGTGAATAATTTAATTTAGAGGACTACTCTCACGTTTAAAGGTTAGTCTTGTGACAGGGTATCATTTAGAACCAAAGAAGTAAATCTAAATGCATATTTTAAATGAGTATTTTTTCTCATTAATAAAATATTTTCAGTGAGGGATAAAAAATACTTCTTTACTTCTATCATTTGAATGACACATAAAAGTTTGAAACAGAATTGCTGGTTTTATTCACAAAAACTGTCTCCAAGAATTTGTTCTTATCTCATCTTAATACAATGTAGGGAGGCTAGAATGTACTAGGGAAATAAAGCTCCCGCATTTCTGTATTTCCAGAAATAAAGAAAATTAGATATTTAATTAAAAGAAAAAGTCAATTTTTTGATCAATAATAGACAGAAGGTTTACATAAGTATCCAAACTGACCATCCACAGTTCCTGAAACAAGAATTTAACGGAACATGTCAGAGTTCCATTTTATTAAGCAAACTAATTATTTTCCTTTGCCTGGTTTCTAAGGATGTCAAAAGGACAGAACCTAGCCCTGGGTCCACAGCATGCTGTTCTATTCATTCCCTGGATTACATCCACAATAAATCAAATAATGATTTTATTAGCTATGGTTTTTTTAAAGTCACAAAATTAGCACTTTAGTAATCTATTTCAGTAGTCCCATACTGCAAGTTAATATCTGTATGTACAGCCACGAGACTGAGAAATAGTTGTTTTACTACTACCTGTTCAGTTTGCACTGAAACACTGCACATGTCACACATAGGCACAAGGTACATAATATTTTGAATATTCACTACTTTGGCAGTTTGGTGACACTGTATTGATGAATTACTCCAAACTAAGTATTACTCCAAACAAGACTATGACCTTGCAGTATTTTCCTTATTATAATAACTGCTATTGCTCACAAAATTTTAAAATATTTATTTACATATGTATTTTTAAATATTTCTTCATTATTTGCAGATGCTGACAGATGTCTTTAGGTTGATCTTGAAGTACTCTTCTAAGCTCCTAGCAACTGAGGAAATGTGTGGGATTAGATATAGCCAGATGTGTTCAAAGCAGATGGAGTGACTACCTATTGATAACACTGGAAGAACTGCAGAGGCACAAGTTACAGATATACAAACACATTTATTACAAAATCTCTGTTCAGCAAAAACATGTTGTTTTCTTTAACTTTTTATGCCCAAGATCCTACAACTTGTATTAGTATAGTAATTGAAGTTAAATACTGTACATTAATTGAAATTGAATGCTATCAGATGCTGACTTCTGTCCTATTTTCAATGTTGCCTGTAGTTCTTCCTTGCTCAGTTGGTTTTGCTTTGTCTGCTTTCACAAATTCAAACAGTTGTTTTTAGCTTTATCCCATTCAGCTCATGTTTGCAGAAAATTATATGGTTCATTGAGTTCTCTTGACTCCCTGACATACTTAAATTACCACTCCTTTGATTTTTCAAATAATATTTTAATAGTTCCAGTTGAAGGAAGAAATAGAAACTGTAGTGCAGTCCTGCCTGGGTCACCTCCTACAGAGTATTTCAGACAGTCACATGCATCTTTGAGAAATGATTGCTCTTTATGTGTATTTGGTTTGTGTGGCAAGGATTTGGTAGTAGGAAGGGGGCAAAGAGGGGTGGCTTCTGTGAGAGGATAGTAGGAGTGTTTCCCATGTCTGAGGGAGCCAGCTCCAGCTGACTCTCAAATGGTCCTGCTGCTGGCCAAAGAAGCAATGGAGGTAGATCCTCCAAAATAATCTATTTGAGGAGGGTAAAACCATGTGTGACAGGCAGAGAGAGGAGTGAGAGGAGAGAAACAGCTCTGCAGACACTGAGGTTAGTAAAGTAGGAGGGGACAGGAGATGTTCCATGCGCCAGAGCAGAGATTCCCCTGCTGCCCCTGGTGAAGACCACGGTGAGGCAGCTGTGCCCCTGCAGCCCATGGAGGTCCAAGGGGGATCAGAGATCCAGCTTCAGCCCATGGATGACTCCACATCAGGGCCAGTGGATGGTGGCCTGTGACCCCTTGGGAATTGTGGAATGGTGACTGAAGAGCCAGGCAAGGGCTAAGACATCCTAACTATGGCCCAAACATGTGCCCTCTACTTTATCTTTGAAGATCGAGATTTGCATAGTTTGCACCAAGAACTATTCAACTGAAATTAATTTCTGTTTCTGATAGTGCTGCATTTTCTCACAGCACTATTTGAAGTGACTACTCTATGTTGATGGGAGCGGTGAGTTTTTATGCCGTCACGTGTTGGTATTCGCTTTCAGGTGGAGAACAAAAAAATACAGTTCAGTGTAGGACTGCTATCCTCTTTCTTAGTATGGATGCTGACTTCTTGTAGTCTCTTACAGTTGGCAGTCAATAAAAGGAGAAAAATATGGTGAATTGTTTTTAATAGATGAGTATATTCTCTCTTTTAAACCAGAAAAATGCATTGCCTGCTTTTCCATATTAAAAAATAAGACAGTAACATGAAGCTGATAGATAATAACTGTGTCATTACTAGGATCTCACATTGTGCCCTAGATGTTTTGATGGCAGGAGCACTCTGCCAGGATCAGCTGCTGCTCCTTTGTCTTTGCCCCCTGCAACCCCTGCTCCTCCCAAGCAGCCGACATCCCTGTGCTTGGTGGGGCTGGGGCTGCTCCCCATCTGGCATTCCTGATGAGCATCTGGGCACCTTCAGCAATGGCTTGGCAGTTCTGAGAGGATGCAGAAAATAGGAGGAGCTGGCAGTGGAAAGAGTTCTGATCTGCAAAAAGTAGATTATGAGCTTTGCAATTACCCTTTCCAGTCTGGGATGCACTGGTGAACCAGGAACACAGCCGAGGATGGGAACATGCAGGAAGTGCCCACGTATGTTCTCTTGTGTCCATTGCACTATGAAATATCATCACCTTTGGTAGCAACAATAAAGCCCAGCAGAGCTTTGGGTTTGCCTTTGGGGTCTGTTATTTTGATATTTGAGCTGGCTATCAGCCATTTTTTTGCTACATTTATAATGACTGAATGACATTAGATATTCAAAAATCACTGGAAATATGTTGTCATCATTGTAGTAGCTAAGGTTTATGCCTCAGTGGAGGATAGTTCTGTATTTGATGACAGATCACTCTGATGAGTTTTAATCTGGTTGTTACAATCTTTCTGATGTGGTATCCATAATCAACACTACATGTTTCTTGCCATTTGGTCTGTAAGTCTCTTATGTCTAGGTAACTCTATCTACAGCCTCCCTGTGATGTTTTCTCTTTGATTACTGGTTTACTTATAGCTACTTACAAGTGAAGATAAGGTTATCTATGGAAATAATTGCAAGTGAGGAAGGACATAATATTTGTAGCATAGTTCTCAGAAGGAATTGAGCTAAGGGAGGTAAAATATTCCACTCATCTCTTAGGACCATAGGAGTAGTATAGTTGTTGCACTGCTGGGTAGAATAGACATCTGTCACAAGAATATTGCAATTGAAGCCTCACTGTTACAAAAAAAATAAATTCAGTTGTGTTTATCACAGTTTTACATTAAATCTCCAGACTGAAGCACACACTTGCTGTAAACAGTCTCACCCAATGTCATCTACATGCCAGGTTTTCTTCCTTTATAACTTGCACAGGCAAGTAATTGTCACCATTAGTTTTGTGTCTTTTGGGATTTGTGCCAATCTTCTGTGTGAAATAAATCTAGGCAGGGTAAACAAAAGACTACAGAGATTCAGCTGTGCAGTTACACTGACAAGTATTTGAACAAATTAATGGTTAATACTGAACAAATGAATGAAGAGATAGCAAGGAAAGTTGTTAGAAGGTGAAGGCATTAAGATATCAGTGATACCTGTGCAAAAGAACCCAGTGGAATTATAAAAGAATAGTGGAATTATAAAGGTTTCTGAAAACTGCCTTCAACAGGAAACATGTCTGGGACTGGTTGAGATTCTCCCCACATCTCTTGTTTCTGTCTTGACGTAGATACTGTGCAGGCAAATGAGCCAGCACTACCATAAACTCTGACAAAGGGCTTTGTGAGTTTGGGTGCCTCAAGCTGTCCATCTCCACAGATTGCAGAGATATGATCTTGCACACGACAATGGTGACTAATTTTTGAGGGAGACACCCAAAATGATGCTTGCTCCTAGAAGACCAAGGTGAGCATGCTGTATTCACTCAGAGGGATCAGATGTGGACTTGATGGTCCCACAAGACAAGATCCACCCCATGTCAGTGCCACAAAGGTTCACACAACTAGGCAAGTGGGCTCCTGACACCCTGCCAGGCAGCATCATCCTAAAGCACAAGGCCAGAAAATTACTGCAGGGTAAGGTGAGTGAGGGAAGTCAGATTTCAAAAGATCACCAATTCAAAAGCCAAAAAGTGGAACAGACATTTTCCTGCTGAACCACAGTGTGTATCTTATCCTGGGAACTCTAGGCACCCATGTGATTAATAGCTGAGTGTTACAGCTCATATGTTGATTACTTGCATTCCTTCTATATTGCCATGTAAGAGTGCAGAGTGACAGACCTTTGGCACTAGCATATGACCTGCCATCTGGAGAGCTGCTGAGTCAGGCAGTCCTGAGTCACATCTGACTGTGCCCAGCCAGGGAGCCCTCTGGTGAGCACAGCAGAGAGGCTGCATTTTCTGAGGAAGCAAATGGTGCATCTCTGCCATGACACAGCACTGTAAATATCTTCATAGCATCATTTTGAAGATTAATATCTGCAGCAGCTCTGGGCTCTGTCTGCTCAGGTGCCAGAAACCTCTGTTAGAGAAAATGTGCTATGATGTGGCATCTGAAGTTGGTGGGGATCCCCTCTAGAGCAGCACGTTGTTGGCTGGGGGTCACAACTGATTGTCCTGAGTGTCAGAGTACATGGCTTTCATGTGGTGTTGGAGCTTACAGCACATCCCCCCCTCTTTCTAGTACACCTTACACACTGCATCCAACCTAGCTTGAGAATATCCTTTCAGTTGAAATTGTCTGAAAAACGGGGCACTTAATTCAATTCCAAGCAAAAGTGCTTGCATGTCCTCAAGTGAGAGATTCACTCTCATTTTCTCAATTTTCTGCTTGCAAAACAATGCCTAATATGTTATTGTGCCTTAAGAGGGTACATGTGAAGCTATTGTCTTAAAACAACAAAAAAAAAACTTCCAGCAGCCCATCTGAGACCCAGGCGTGCTAAGCCTTACTGCACAGAGACAAGAGGATGCATAAAGGGTGGAAGGATTTCCTGGTGGGATCAGGTTGGCAGATCCTGCCCTGAAGTCTGTCCTGCCACAGTGACAGGAGAAGTTTATGGGGCACATGTATAAGCCTTAGCCCTCCCTCTCTTCTCCTTCTGTGACTCTGGTGGGAGATATGTTGGTGTAGATATCTTTGAGCCATCCTGTCCATATCCTGTTGTAGAACTGTAGTCAATCTGTCTATCCAAAACATTTCCCACCATGCTGATGCCATCTATCCCAGACCCCTGTGGCAGCATATTACAGAAATTACTAATTGTTGGGTGCACTGGTAAGGAAGGATTGTATTTCATGTGGTTTAGGCTTACCTCCTGCTGATTCTACTGCACGTTCCTTAGCTGTCTGACTGCCTGACATTTGCAGGGAAAGGTAGGACCTGTTCACCAGAAAACCAGGTACCACAAACCAAGTCCCTCCCAGCCAAAGGCACCTCTGGCAACCTGACTGTGGCTGAAGTCTTGTTGCCAGTAAATCCCCTCTGACCCTTCTGTAGGTGGGCCCAGGCACCATCTAGGAGATCCAGCAGCTGTCTGATGCCTCTTCTTGGTGCCTCTCAGATAGTATTTTTGCCAAGGCATACAGAACTCTCCTGAAGATGCCTGGGCAAGTAGAAAGCACAGGGTAAGGTTTCCCATGGGCAAGGTGGTTTGGTTGTCCCATATCTCACATGGAAGAACTGAGAAGGTTGGTGAACACTCCATGATCAAGACCCAGCCAGGAAATTCTAGTCAACATTTTCATTTTCAGGCTGCCATTTTGACATGTCCTTTTATTTCACCTAGAACAGAGGAAACACGTTTAAATTGTTGTCTTTTCTCCTTTGTTTTTATTTTCTTCTTTTTTTTTTCTTTTTATTTTTCTTTTTTTCTTTTTTCAGAAACTTAGTCTTACTGAAGTATATAATGGAAGGGCTTGTCAAGACTTTCTAACCTGCTTATTGAGTGTCTTAGCCAGTACAAGAAACAGTTTCCTTAAAGCTCCAGAATATTCCTTGGGCATAGGTCAGATATGTCTAAGGTGTCTCAAATGCTTTCCTGAGGAATTTTTTTCTGTTCTGCCTGATACATCTTGTTCATTCCTGAAAACACAACTCTCCTTCTAATCAAATAACTTTTTTTTACAGTCACTGGTCTTCCCCATCATGTAATTCTGCTTGTCAGATGATCTGGTCCTTCCTTGCTACCTCTGGAGATTTGGAATGGGGAAACTGCTTTGTGCATCACTACCACAGGAAACTGGAAGTCCACCAAACCCAGCACGCTGTAGGAGCAGCAGATCCTCAATTTGAACAGGACAGCATCTGTGCTCCCAGTGCTCAGCTAGGAGGTAGGCCAAGAATCACCAGGTCACCCCTCTTCTTCCCTCTTCCAATCTGAGCAAATGAAAGGAAACATGAAAGCAAATTTGTCAAACAACACTGCATGAATTCTGCAAGCTTTGCAGATACTTGTTCTTCTCACCTCAGTTAAGTCATTTGAGGAAAACCACCTGAACTCAGAAGTTAGACTTGCACAAAGTGTTGGCATTAGTCCAACTGTCATGGAATTTTGCTGACTCTACAGTCCTGGTGACACCAGGGGTTTAATTACTGCAGTCCAGGAGGGGTTTCCTTGTGTTTTCATATTGTTTTACATTTGGCACAGTTTAAACATGTACTTACTCTTATTTGAAACAGCTGCTTTCATTCTGCTTTGCAAAGAACTCATAGCTGTAGTTGTGGCTTGCTGACTTGTCTTTGCTACTACAGGGATTTCTACGGCTTGTGGTGACACCACCAAATGAGACCAGCATGACCTTTATGTGCAACCTGTATTTATAGGGCTGCTTCAGTTTGCCCAGTGCCTTTGCCATGCAATCACCTTGTTACTGGCATTGGAAAACTGCATTTAAAGTACAATAAATTAGTGTAATTTTTTTCAGTTCTGAACTTATTAGAAATCTGAAGAGAAAGCCTTGCTATCCTTGTTTCAGAATCAAGAGTACTCATTTGCAAATGTGATCTTTTCTGTTATGGAAGGAGGTTATATTTCATGTGCTGATTCATAGAAAACCAACTTATTTTCAAGCCTGGGCTTTTACTAGTGTCCTGGTGACTTGGAGTCACCATAGAGTCAGTTCCAGCTGGACTCACACCTGAACAAAATGTCTGTTTGAAGATGAAGGTCATAAATGTGTTTTTGGAGGGTTGCTTTGCTCATGGACATTTATTCTGTGATGTGCCCCCATTCTGCAGTAAAAGCATTGGTGTGCTTGTCACAAGCAGCTGTAGCTACAGCAAGAGATGTCTGTACACTGAAAAGGAGAAAAAACTCCTTAAAACATTTAAAATATACTGCTGCGATGAGCTCTGCTCCCTCTAAAGAGAGGTAAGCATGGAAGCAAAAACATTGAAGAGTCTTCTGTGCATCTCCAAAGTGTGGAAAGGTTTTCAGGTCTGAGCAGATCTTGATATTTTTTCTTTTGTTTCTACGTGGAAGCAGTTTATAAGAATTCAACAGGTAGTCCTATTACCAATGTTTAATCTCTGACTGTTCTTAGGGCTGAGACTTCTTATACTCCTCAATCCTTACAGGTTTCAAGGAAATCTTTCTGCTACACTAAGTACCATAGAGTGAGAGCTGCTATTTCAAAGCAGTTTCCTTTTCTGTGGATTGAATAGTGCATGAGCAAATTCCTCAGTCACGAAAACTTTGCTCCCTTGCATCCCAGAGGGCAGCAGTCCAAACTGTATTAATCAGCCTGATCCTTGTCTCATGCACACAGATGATCAGTGGATTCTGCAAATTCTGCTTTTCCTAGAAGTGTGACTGCATCAGCAACAGCTAGATTGCATATTAATAGAAAGCAATGTGCAGAAATCTGATCCCATGAAGGCTACAGTTATTTTGGATGAAGAAATGAACATTACACATAATTGCAGAGCAAACTCTAGCCGTTTTAAAAGACACTGAATTGTGTGAAATGCCTGACATGAAACAGATGAATAAGGCAATCACAGTAGATGAGGAATGAATGAAAGTACAGACAGCAGTGGCAGCAGGGCTTTTGCAAAGAGCTACAGTAGTATCTTTTAAACTGTTTTCACAGTTTAAAATAAGCAGAGCAATAGCCCTGAAAGCCTACAGCAATGAAATTTACATGAAAATTTTCAGCCACTCAGTAACTGTGCCATGTTGCAAATAGACTTTTCATTATGTTCAGGTTACAAACTCTCTCACACAACACTGAAGGTTACTGGGTGTCCCAAAGGAGATGTTAAGGTACTCTTGTGTCTCACCATCAGGCAAATGGCAAAGGCTAGGGAAGAATGTCAGCTGTCAGGATTGTTACTGGGGATTGCCAGGACTGAATCCCCTTGGATGAAATATATGGGAGTTATTGGTGGCAAACACATCTGCACTGACACACAGAGGTGCCAGGGCTGGGCAGCAAATGGAGAGGGCAGATGTGCTCTTGTCTCTGCCACTGCTGAACTTCAGCAAGTTTTAAACTTTCCACTGCGGCTCAGAAGCAGGTACCATGTTTTAACACCTCCATCTGGGGTGAGGTGGGAATGAACCAAGTTGGGATGTCTTCCACACAGATTCCTGTCTGTGTGGAAGGCACTGGTGCTGGCTGTAGACACAGACCTCTCAGCATTTTTTTTTCCTGGTTGCTCACTCCTTCCCTTCAGATGTTAAACAACAAAATGTAATTCAACCTTGAAGCCACAGATGACCAGTAAGGTAAGGAAAATGAAAGCCACCCTTAATCAGCCAAATCTGAGCCAGGACTACTAATTCAAATACTGTAAAATGGTATCCTCAAAGTGTTCTGGAAGTTAAGGACAGCAATTCAGCTTGACTGCTTTGTGTGTGATTACCCTAAGCACAGTAGGCGGAGGTGCTGTATAAATAACCATGTATGCAGAACTGAGAAATGCTACAAGGCCAAGCATCAGTGACAGTCATTTGCAAATTCATGCTCAAACATTCCCTCTTTCCAGTTCTTACTGATTAGTTAATGACCTGTTCTGAAGTTTACTGTTCTGCCAGAGAAAGGAAGCCAGGTCCTGTGCCAGCCATGATCAATCACATTGGGAGGAATGAATGGCTTCACATCAACTGATCTTGTACCCAGTACCAGAATTGAACCTCTAGGACTTCAGAGAAGTGGGATTTGTTGGGGGAGGACAGCTGGATGTTACCACAGGACTGCAACATGTTGATGACCTTCACTGGTGCATTGTGAAGAGATCACAGAAAGGAGATCTCCGGGCTGTTTTCTCCCCTAAATATGGTGTTTATCATCAATTTGTCAAGTGAAAAAAACGTTCTTTTTTGTTTTGAAGCACAGTCTTGTTTGTTTAATTGCAGTAAAAAAGGTGAAAGACAAATGGAAATGAATATACAATGTTAGAAAAGGAAAAGCTTTCAGTTGACCTAGATGAAATTTTTTTCTGGAGTTGCAGTTTGGGGAAGGTCATGAGATTTTATTTTTGCCTTGGAGAAAGCTATAGCATTGTTAAAAGTTTGAAACTGAAGGAATTACTCCTTGTCCCACTGTTCTAGCATCCCATTCACCCAAGAGCAAAGATGGCTCTGGAACCAACTAGTGTGCCATGTTCCAAACCTCCTCCTCCACTGAACAGGAGTGAGAAGCAGCTCAGCCTGCCCTGCCAGCACTCCTCTTGTTGGTGACCTGTTGATGACCTGTTTGGCAATAATGCCAGCATGCAGGCAGGAAAGAAGGGTTGTGCTGTCCTTACCTTTCTACACAAAAACTCAGAGTAGAATCAAAGTAATGCATGAAAGCTTATGAAATCATATTTCATAGGAAGGAGGCTCATAACTAGCTTTTACAGGACAGAAGACAATTAAATGAAGTGCAGTTTCTTTTTTATTTTATCACAGGTGGCAGGATTTGTGCTGTGCTGGAATGATGAGAACCAGAGCTGTTCCTTTGTATGGTAGATCAACTTCATGTGGGAAGTGGATTTTTTCTGCACCCAGTTCAACACTGGCAAAACAACAGGGTGTTTGTTTAACAAGACTAAACCCGTGTCTGTTCCCCTGCCCAGAAATGTTTCTCACAACTTATCTTGTGCCTGAGGTCAGCCTCAGATAACTGAGTCCTTGTCTGTGCCTCACTATGGTGTGAATGAGCAGGCAGGGAGGAAGGTTTTCATTTATTCCCTAAATTCCCACTGGGAACCTATGCAAAACAAGTGTGTCACGTGCCCCTAAGCCCCATGGTGAAATTCTTCACTATTCTTATTTATCTAAGACCCCTCTTCATTTCAAACATCACTCCCACCACATTCAATAAAAAACAAACACAGGAAGACTATAGCTCTTGCCTTTTAACAGTGCTGCAGTACTGCTGGGGTATAACAAGCATGGCAAAAAAATAGAGAACCAGGAAAATATATCAGCTGCTTTAGCTGATGATTTTCAAGAAATTTCACCTTTGAATTTTTACATGGGCTTTTTTATAGTTATACTGAGTAGCAAATGACTTCTGAGTACATGCTGCAGAGATGTAAAAGCACAATTTCTTTTTGAACACAACCCTTTAGGCAGAATATGTATGTGGATAGAGCTCCCTAATAAAATTCCTCCACTGAGCTACATAAGTAGATAATAATTGTAGAGTTCTGAAGCCACTATAACCTGAACGATGATTAATTTTTCTTGTTTTGCAATAACAACAGCAGTACAGAATAAGTCAATGTATAGGTCTTGGCTCCTGTTTGAAGAAATCATGTTGCAGATCGCATGCTGTGCCTGACAAAAAGTTTGCCCACTTAGAAGGGGATTGTAAGTAACTTGGTAGAGTATTGTAAGTCTTTGGAAGCTTGAAAATAGGATGAAAGACCACAGAAATTTTGGAATTCCATGCCTTTCTCATCCTTAATATCATACCCAGTCATCTAGTTGGATGGCAGTCATGTTTGCTACACCTTTGAGATAGTCAACTAAGGCACTGTCTGTATGCTTTACTGGCCTGCACATTTTTGCTGGAGGTAACTGTGGAGAAAAGACATCTTGAAGATGGATCAATAAGTAGGAAAAGGAAGTAATCAAGTAACAACTTGGCATGTATCTCTAGGTGGTAGTGGCTGGAGAGGCCTTTGCCTCAATTGCTAGCCCTTTCTAGTCGCAGCGGGATGTCAAATAATTGCAACAGAGATGCCCTGACACAATTTAGGCTCCTCTCCTCATTGACTTCTACATGTAGTTTATGGTATCTGCCTTTTGCTCACAGTGAAGGAAACATAACTGTAGCTTAGCACCAGCATAAATTGGTACAACATCCTTGGCCAGGATGCAGTCCTCGGGACCTAAACTGCCCAATTTTTCAGTTGAATGTATCAAAATCCAATGTCTGAAACACAGGTACAGTGCTGAACTGGGTTCAGTGCTTGATTAACAAAAGGCACAAGGCAGTTCCTATGAATAGCATGCGTGCTGATCTTCTGCTAACTAGCACACGTGTTCAGGCAGTGTGTTTGTTGTTCTGTACGGATCAGTTCGGTCTGGCTTCTGATGTGCTCATTTCTTAGATGATATTACGTTCACTTGTACAAGGATGGAAATTTCTCAGAGGACATGGGATTTATCTAAGATGACAAGGCTATTCCTGGGATTTAAAGGGAGATCTAGAGTTCAGGCCAAACCTTTCGTTTCAGAAAAAAAAAAAAAGCAACTATTGACTTTTATGAAGCCATTTCTACCTTCTTTTTCAACCAATATATCTTTCACACAGCAAAATGTTATGTTGAACACATAACTTTTAATTCTGCAGAAGATGGATATTGCTCTGAAATGATTTGAATACCTCTACACTAGAATGTTCCTCCTCAAAAGTCTGCTGAAAATGCTGTGAAGGCCTCAGGGTTTAAGCCCTCATTTCTTAATGCAATGGAAGTGATCAGCAGTGGACCTTTTAATGGATGAGAGGGAATGTTCCAAACCTCCCTCATTACTATTCACAGTCTGTTTTGAAAGGTAAGTACATAGTGGCTTGCTGTCCAGAAGGGCACAAGCCCCTGTTCTCTTGTAAGTCTGCCTAGGGAGCATTTCACAGGACACCAGCCTGAATTATATTGCTCCTGACAGCAATGAGTAAATACTGAGGTCATCGACAAGAAATGCTGTCAGCATGGCACAGCAGTGTTCAGCTTGTAGACCCATGCTTTCCTTGTCTTAAAAAATAAAGACAGCAGAATAACTGCCTTTCAGCTTCACACTGTAATTGCAAGAGCCTTTGCCTCTGGCTGCAAACAGACAGGGCTCCCTGGATGCCTGCCTGGGCCTGGGGCTGCTTCCTCCTCTTGCTGCCAAAGGAGTCAGATGCCTGTGGGGACAAATGACAGGGGTGGGGGCAGCCTATGACCCCTGGCAAGGCTGTCTGCAGCCCTGCTGCCCGCACTGCCTTTCCTGGGGTTTCCTCCTGATACTTTTGATGTCTTATGTCTGCAGGAATTGAACCCACAGTGACCTGCTTTAGTATTTCTGTGTTTTCCTTGCATTTTTGTTCCCCTGAATTTCTTTGAAAAAGAACCTTCTTTGATTTTTCTTTGACATGGGACACTGCTCTGTAAGTGGCCACTTGTAAAGGTGAAGTTTGCCCTCCAGGACAGACCTCAGTGGTTTTAAAATCTCTTTGCCACTGCATCACACTGTATAAAGTACAGGTGGTAGCAAACAACTTCCAAACACTGCACACCCAGATGTTGCTGAGAAGCCTGGTATTGCAATATTCAAAGTCCAGTGAAGCAAAAGCTAAGTGAGGCTGGGTGGAGAGGTATGGTCATGGGCATAGAGCAGGCTGCACACTGTCTGGTTCCCATGAAGCAGTGTCTGTGCTAAAGAGCAGGGTGCTTGGCACAGAGTTAAAACTGTGGTTTTAACTGAGGTTTCCCTGAGGAAAGACAAGCCCATAGTAGGAGCAGGAGCTCCAGTGGAGTTCTCCTGTCAGCTTCAGGGACAGCAGAGCAATGGGAGGGGGGGGCACCGTGCAAGAAGAGAGGAATGGGTTTCATCCTGTCTTCACTGCCTCTGCCTGGTTTCATTCACAAACAGAGCAAACACATTTTCTGCACAGAGCTGGTCTGCTTGGGATGGGTGGATGTGTCTGCTAAATTTGGGTGGGGTTTTGATCATTATCCCAAAAGGGAGAGGGATTTTCATCATAACTGCAAAGCTCAACTCTCTACTGCAGATGAGAGAGAGAAGGCTCAGCGGATTTTGCAGAAAGTGCATGGTGAACCCCACTGGCAGCTGACACCTGGTGAAAATCCTCAGCATATCCAGCTGAGCCGCTTTGCGTGTTTGAGGTTGCATGTCACAAAACCTACAACATGGACATTTCAACTACCCACTGCAGTGAACCCAATTATACTGTTTCCAATATATTTTCAAAGCTATTTTTTATATTGAAGAGATCTGGCCCACCTCCTGTTGTTCTTTGCTTTCCAGCCTTTCCAGCATTTCCTTGATGCTTCTGTGGCATGAGGACAGAGTAAATCCTTATTTCCCCTAATGCAAAGCTGGTCCCTGAGCACCCCTGTGTCTCTTCCTGCTTCTGCTGTGTGGTCCTGCTACATGGCAGGGTACCACTATTTTGATATAGAGGAAAGTCAAAGGCTTTGCCTTCCCTGATGAGTCTGGAATGGCCTTTGTAACTTTGAGATTGACCTAGGGATGCTCTGAAGGAACAACTCCTTCTGGTAATAAAAATTTACCCTTAATAAAGGGTAAATTTACAGCTAATGAAAAAATTACCCTTAGGGAAAATAATTGCTAGAATTTGTAGAAGGAACAAGAGTTGGATGCACCTCAAGGTTTGTTTCATGCTCACAGAGGTGTGGGGGCAAACGTAGGTCTAGAGAGCAAAGCATATTCTGGCCTGGTGAGATTAGGCATCTCTTACAGAAAAGGGGAACAGCATTTAGCTCGGGACATGCTGTCTGCAGGACTCTGCAGACGCTGCAACTGAGAAAGGATTTTGCTACCTATGCTAAGAAACACAGTGCTGTGACCACTTTAGTAAAAGTTCCAAAATTAAGCAATTTATGTGTGTCTACACGTAAGCATTCCTTATGTAGTGGTGGGACTTGTTTTTCTGGAGCTGCAAACTGCTCTGCCACCAGCTATCTCACTGATGTCCACTGCCAGAAGCCACTCACTGCTTCCATCTTTAGGTGAATTAACAAACACAGGCTTGGTAGTATTCTGTTTTACATGGGGATTTTTTTTTTCTGCCTTTGACAAGAAAACGACACTACATTATTGAATTGAATTATTGAATATCCTCTCTAAATTTAGCAAGGCACCTGGAGGACTAGTGCTTTATATCTCTTTGAACTGAGACAAGTCATGTAATTGAGGAGTCATGCCAAAATGAATCTGCTGTTGAAGCAGAAGAATTGAGTGTAACAAATACCCCAAGTCCACTGTCTTCCAGTCTCCATGTTAGACATAAATTTAGAAAGTCATAGAGAAAAACATGCCATCCATGCATATCTAAAGTGTTGTAGAACTGTTTTGTATACTGTTTCAAATTCTTTAATGTAGAGGCTGAGACAAGAGGAAGATTAGCATTATTTTTGTTTCTGACATCCTGACATTTCTCACAACGTGGTGGGTCACCTGTGACCTCCAGCCAAGGTCAGGGTCTCTGTTTGCTACCTGTTGCACCAACACAGAGTAAGTAACAGCATCTATTCTGACTAGTATACTGTGTAAATAAACAAGGTCAGTCAAAGATGCAGAATGAGAGCACAATTTTATGGCCAGCTGTCTGAGGCACAGACGAGTTACTTGCCCAAGGTCACACTGGAAGTCAGCTGGAAGGTGAGGACAAGTGCAGCTTTCCACAGTACACATCCAAATCCTCTGGGAGCACCCAATGAAGGCAAGTGGCCTGTTTTGCCACATCTGCAGTCTTGACTGTAATTTGTGATTCTACATGTAGAAACTGTTTATCAAACATATCTTTTATAAATACTATGAACAGTATATCTTTGGCTGTTTGTGTGTCCTTGGTTAGTTTGGGGGTTGGTATTTTTGTATTTTCATTCTGAGCTGCATGATGGGCAAGCAAAATTCTTGGTTTTGCTTTTAAAGCCCAGAGACCCTTAGCAATGTAAAAACAGGTTTTATTTGTGTTAGACAGCAGTGATGAGTTTGTGGTTATTGACAAACCTGAAGATCTTCTTACAGTCTTGGTGTTTGATGCCTTTCAGGTTAGTAGACAATTGCCCTTAGTGCTGCTAAATTGCCCTAATCTGAAGAGAGTGCACAGCACTTCACAAGCCATCCACCTCTTTCTGACGTTTGACACCTTCGGAGTGAGGAGCAGTCTGTATTCAGTTTCCTGGAGTCAAATGAAATAAAATATTAAGTATGCTATTTTCTATCAAAAAGGGTCAAATATTATGCTGGCAATTACAGAAAAAGGTATGAAACCAGAAAATCATCAGTTCCGTTCTGATCAAGAAGGATCTTTCCCACCACCTCATTTACCCAAGGTGATAAAAGGTGACTCCCTGCTGGAGGAAGTCCAGGGGGCTGGTATATCTAGAGGGAGGGCAGGCAGGGGTAACCCAACATCATTCATCCTGTGCTGCTTCCAAACAAGCACCCTTCACTCAAAATGACATTTCTCATTCCTATTTTCCTTCTCACTGGTTGTGCTGTCTGGATGCTGGGACAGGCATTTCTGCTTCATGTCTTTATATTCGATTAGTGATTATACCTATTGCTGTGTTTACACCTTTTATTTCTCCCTGGCCTCTCCTAGCACTATGATCTGATGGTAGAAGTCCCATTTGTACATTTAATAATTTCTTTTATAAACCCTGTAGGTTTCATTCTTATACAAACTTCACATAAACATGTAATGTGAAATACCTGATGTTGAGTTTGGGAGGCTGCTGTATGCAATGTGCTTATCTTAACAGGGAGGCTCCCTCTGGGGCCCTTTCCCAGCACACTGGGAAGAAACAACTTTTTGTGGAAACATTTCTGTTCAATGTGGAAGACTACTTCTGAAGCACACCTAAAGCATGCTGACTGCTAACTGTATCCATGAAGTAAATACCCCTCTCCCTCCTCACCAACCCTGAAGACCTGATGCCAAAAATGAGTCTATTTATCAACAGCGCGGAGAAACTTCGACCAGTGATGGCACAGCCTGGTGATCTTTTCCAAAATGGCATCAATTCAAAGCCAACACTGCCATGCAGCCCCAAAGGACCTGGGTCCTCTGGGTAGGGAGATGGATTGCTAGCACTATTGCTTTCCCTCTCTCTCTTCTTGCTGACATTTTCTCTAAAATTACCTGCTTTGTCTGGATGCTCAACAGGTGAGACTGAGAGCAATCCTTCCTGCTCATGATACGCTATTAGTCAATGTAATTGGCCACACAAAAGCAGAATCAGTCACTGCTCTCCCTTTACCATGTGCTGTTTAAAGAAAGAGGGTAAATGACCTGATTCTACCTGGTGTGGTGTTGCTTACATTTTTTTATGGAGGTTCACTATGTAAGACCAATACAGATTTTTTAGACAGTAAATCTAAAAAAATAGACCATTTCAAAATTGTTTTGCATTTCATCTTGGCTCTGTAGAGGACTATATGACATGTGAACAAGTTCCTTTGGATCCAAGGTGAAACCAGTTTGTACAAAATTTTTGGAGTGTCAGGCCCCATTTTGATGCTATATATCCATAGATTTTCTTCACCCTCTTCGTTTCACCATTACTGCTTTGTCTTGCTCAATCTTTTGTACTAATATAAGCCAGGAAGCATTTTACTTAGTGATGTTACTATTATTAGTTTATAGAAACAGTAGGCATTTCAGACACCTAGCAGGAGCCACCTCAGACCTAGAAAATATGCCAGGTTAAGGAAAGAAAGTCAAGTCTAGGTGAATGATGCCCTCACTGAGCAGATCATATATGTAGTGTTTAGGCTGGCACATTTCATGAGTGTGTTCAGCTGTACAGAAACACCTGTGTGTGCTGAATAATATATATCCATTGGTACAGGCACATCAGCTGACACTACCAGGGTGTACATTACAAAGTGTTTTAAAATTCACAGTCAGGGAGATCTTACTGAAAACTAATTGTGCATTTCAGTCTGAGTTTAGTAAATAAGGTGTCAGTCTGGAAGAAATTTAGCAAAGGTGAGTGGACCTCCTGCTCTGCTCATAAATAGGTATGTATTCAGTGAAGCATATATTAAACATATCAGTTCACAGGATAAATACTGAAATATCAATCCTTCTGACTCCATAAAGATAATGAGAGAAAGATATTGCTGTCTGTCTCAGTTGATTAGTTTGGATAAATGTGACAAATCAGAGAAAATGTAGATGTCAGAAACATATGTACTACACATGTTTGTAAGAATTGGTAGAATTTTTTTAGTCAGTTAGCTTAATATGTATTTACTTAATAAACTATGTATTTTGTATCTCATGTGCCAGACTTCAGAATTGTGTTTAGACACGTAAAAGTACCTGTGCAAGCAGGATCACACTCATTCACATCAATATAAACACACAGATCTCGGTAGATAAATATAATATATTATTTATATTACTTGAAATTATTGCCCAATATAATATGGCAGAATGATTGCAATGGCAGACTATAACAGAAATATCCAATGCACGTTATGAAACACAGCAAAAATGTAAATGAGACATTATAGGAAAACCATTAATGTTTTCTATTTCTGTCTTCGGAATATGAATCCTGCCTTGCTCTGGGTCTGTTTTTCCCAAAGGTTAGTGAAGTGCTAATTACAAAGTGTGAGAAGCAATCAATTTCCTCCAGTGGTTTCAAGATTTTATTTTGAAACCATTTTTACTCTGAGCCTCCTATCTACTGTCTCCACAATTATCCTCTTCAGTATTGTTCCTTCATGTTTTTTTGGAAACTGTCTTTTAAGATTAAGAAAACTTCAGCAAAAGAAACCCATTCTGAAGTACTAAAGCAGCAAAACATTTCTATCCAAAGAAACACAAAACGGAATCAATTAATGGGCATGGAAAACATAGTAAAAATAGCCTAAAAATAAAAGGGTTTCAAATGAAACTTTCAGGGATTGAGCCCACCATTATTTGTTTAAGCAGTAGATTTGGTGACCAAAATTAGAGCAGAAAAAGGCATAGAAATCAAGTCATAAAGATGAATGAAGGAAATACGTATTTCTACAGATTATACATGAGACATTTTTAGCCAGAAATGAGTTTTCTAGCCTAGAAAAGCTCTCNTTTGGTTTGGTTTTGTTTTTAATAGGTCATAGAATATAAAGTGAGGTTAATAGTCGGGGTAGTCTGGTCTCATGAGAGATGTTACCTCTATGATACATCACCTGAGAATCAGGGAAGTGATGCTCTGTGGCACCCAGAGGGGCAGGCTGAATTCTCCAGGGACAGCAAGGACACACTCAGTAAAATGAAGGAAGAAGCTGCAGGTCTTGAATCTTAATCCTACTTAAAACGCTGAACGCTGTAATTGTGTTACCTGTTGTTGCTAACAGTGGCTGATAGAGGCAGAAGATGTGATGATTCACATGTGATGTAGAAAATTATGAGTACAGGAGAGGAGAATTCCCCTGGCATACAAACAGTAACACAGCAAAGAACATGCATGTATAGAGTAAATCATGCTATCCCAAGTTAATCAAGAAAACTATGGAAGTTACTGAAGATATGTAACAAAACACTTCAGAGAAAAAAAAATTGAATTATTGAAGACATGTTCTAAAAGAATGCAGGATAATATCAAAAAGCTTTCAATTATTTACACTTTGTTGCACTGAGTCTGTAAGAGATGTGTCATGCTTTATCTCCTACCTGGGCTATGTAGTGAGAGCAACCACCAAAATAACACCCTCAGCAATTTATCTCCCATCAAATGTATGGCTAAATAGATCCCATTCCTCATTTACTAGTGGCATTTCACACAGAAGTGACTCACTGAAAAGTAACCTCATGGGAAAATAGGTTCATGATCACTGATCTGAGTCTGCATAGGCACAGCAGGCAGCTAAAAGGGTGTTATTCAGAAATATATCTTATTATGTAAAGAAAATGAGCTTCATGCCATCTTTGTCATTGTGAAATATAGTACTGTTCTCTGACTTTTGTTTTTAAGTACTATTAAGTACTATTCTGATAGCTAGGCATACTCCATTCTGTAGCACTGGGCTATGATTTATTTGACACAGACAAAATGTTTAATTTTTTTCAAGGATAGCTCTCACACATGCTCTCCCCCCTCATCCCCTACCAACCGTGAGGTAAACCTTACACAACTGCAGCATGGCAGTGATGTTTGGCTTTGCACAGAGAATGGCAGCTCTCATTTGTGTTAAGGACCTTACACCCACTTTAATCATCTGCATTTTACTGATATATTCATGTGTATGTTTAGATTAGACCAGAGAGCATATTTTATTCTTTATGAAGAAATCAGAACCAGGTGTGATATTTCAGTTCTTGCCTGGATTTTAAGTGCGTCTCTTGGCTATTTGCTTCCAGTGAGGTGGATGCTTGCCTGGGGGAAGTCCTACTGAAAAGTCAGGACCTGCAGGTATTCTGCCTCCAGTCCTTTGCTCCTGACCGGGTCTCAGGCCCCAGCCCATCCATTTCCTGACAGCATTTTGGGGATCCTGTAGCTTCACTGCCCTGATGGAGGCAGAGTACACAGGGTGTGCTCCTTGCACCTTGGTACACCTTTCTCCAGGAACCCCAGATGGAAGTGCTGGTTCTTTCCTTGATGAAACAAAAATTGAAATTTTTAGTTGAAAGAGCAGCAACAAAAATGTATTTGTAAAATACATGTTAAATCACAACTGTAGCTAGAATTTAAAATGTGTTTAACAGTCTATTAAATAATGCTTGCAATCCATGGTGGGGCTGGATCTTATAGCTGTCTGAGATTACATGTTGTTGCTCTTTGATGAGTTCATCAGCAAGCTGCTGCCTGGCCTGACAACATAATGCCTGTCAGAGGAGATAAAGGCTGCAATTATCCACATAGATTAGTAAAGCCATGATTTCTGAGAGGTAACCTGTGTGGTATAGAGTCCACAACTGATACATAAATGATGCCAAGGACAGACTGATTAGCAATGTATTTTGCACTAGCATGTTGCATCTTCTAAGTTCAAAATATTGTGAATTCAGTATGAAAGTTTCACACAACTAATGTGTGGCCACATGGAGTGCTCTTTTCAAAAGAGCAAAAAAATGTTATAATTCCTTTTTTTAAATTTACCCTACCAGAATCACAAAATTTAGAGTGCACTTGTCTCTTTCTCTTGAGTCATGAAAATCCCAGCCTAAAACTATTTTTAAAAGCCCTGGGATATTCTACTTTAATCATAGACTTCTTTCAAGCAAATCACTTTCACACATTTATAAGTGTGTCTACAGAGAGGCAAGCACATGTTGCCATCCCATGTTTCTCATTTCCCACAACAGGTGACAGTGGAAGTTCCTGACACCTGGCCATGACTTGTGGATGTCCTTTCCTCATTGCTGCCCCTATTTTCTTTTCTTTCATGTTTTCCAGTGTCCTTTCCTTAGGAACAAATGCATTTATTTAATAAGCCCTGAATTTAGGGAATTTGTTGTAGCCTCCTCAAAGGGGCTGGAGTCCTGATGTATAGAAGCATTGATAAGCCCAAATTCATCCTCAATGACAAAGGTAAATTAATCTTTTAGAAAGGAAATCACAATCCAGATTTAACTGAAGTCCACAGGAAAAATCATCTGAAAAGACTGTTTAAGTGTTGCAAACTCATTTTCTGAACTGTGTGGGATCTTACGAACATGTCTGGGGGAAAGAAAAACACTGACATGAGATTCTGACCATGAAACATTCACAAAATTACATTTAATTCAGAAAGATGAAAATGCATGAAGACAAGTGTTTCAAGTGGAAGTGGCTTGCTTTCTTTCTGCCTTGGAAACATTTCTGGTGGACTTAAAAACTCGATGTGTGCATGTGTCCAGCAAAAGTTTTCATATGTGTGCATGCACACACTGCACACACTCACACATACCTGCTCAAATGAGGACCTGACAGGCTTTCATTTCTGACAGGCAACATCAAACAGGATACAGAGCAGTTGTGACATGCTCACATCTGGCATGCAGGTCCAGGAAGCTGACATGATATTCACATTCTGCTGGAATGGGGAATGAAGTGATTTTTTTTTTCCTGTCTTGAAGAATTGATTTTTTATGGAAGCCTTTTCTCCACTGGGACCATGTGTGCAGTCTGTAACATCTAGCATGAGTTCAGGCCTGAAAACTACTATCAAGGGTTTTGTATCTGGCTGCTGGTGCTCCAGTTTTCCATAAACACAAATATTGTGATTACCTTTCATTTGAACAGCACCTCTACTTCAGTCAGGGCAGCTACTTCTGCCAAGCAAACACAAAGCAGTGTCAATGAGCAGTGTACAGGAATTGCACAATTGTTATAGAAATCTTCATGAGCTTTTGTTGAAGATAAAGAAACACCACGATCTTTTCTTATTACGTGTGCCATATTAGTTGGAAAGATGCTGAGATTTCACAAAGTTGTAAGCGTGTCCAATGCATGCAATTAGCCTAGTTTTGCATTTGAGAACAGCCTCCTACACCTTCAGCACCCCTCTGACTATGCATTTCAAACAGTACTTTCCAAGCTCCCTCGATTCTTCTCCAAAGCTCCCAGTTTTTGAAACTGAAGTAATTAATCAGTTATGGATCAGTCACTAGTAAAATTTTATCAATACCTTCTCATCCCGAATGTTCAAAACCAATTGAAAGTAATAACTTTCCTTCAGCTGTGGCTCTTGAAATTCCCATGCCTGTGAAATATGGGCTCCCCATAGTACTGTCTGGCTAAAGAATTTTAGTTTTTAGAAGTCATGTCAAGACATGTCCCATGCTGATTTAAAAATACAAGAGAAAGATGGCTGTGAATGGTTTTATCTATGTTCCTAACAAGTTTTAGGGGACTGTGTACATTGCCACACACCCAACCACTTCTGCAAAAGCAATTTTTTGTGTTTGTCCTGTGTCTGATGAACTTTAGGAAGAAAGTAAGTAACAGCAGCAGAAAACATGCTTGTCAGCAAGTACTGCTTGTATGAAAATAACTCATAATTGTGCTAAATAAATTCCAGTCTCTCAGATTTTTCCTACTGTCCTCTCCAGTGGGCATTATATGATGAAGGCACATCACATACTGGATATCATAGCCGCAGCACTATGGGGAGTTATGAACCCTGTTTGTATGGCCTGGGTGAGGGTGCACTCAGGGTGCTCTGCAAGGAGAATAAGAGGCACCTCTGAGGGTCTAGCTGAGACTTCAAGTCCTGAGGCACATGGAAAGATGGAAGGAGACAAATCTGCCGAGAGGAGTCAGCAGTACAGTGTAAGAATTGCCTGCAGTGGTGCAAAGGGTGACTGCCAAGGCCGTAGAGCAACCAGTGAGGTGAGGCCTCAGAGCTGCAGCTTTTGCAAACTCAGGACAGGTGTGCTACTCCCTAGGAGGGGATGTAGCACTTCACAGAGGGGTCTCCAACCTTACAGTCTTTAAAGGCTTGGCTAGGCAAAGCCCCACCAACCTGTCAGAGATATGGAGAAAGTCCTGCCTCAGACTGTGTATCAGAGGAAAGATCTCCAGGGTGCCATCCCATCTAACACTTCTGTGACTCTCTGTATGAACATATGAACCATGCCACCATGCCACTTCAGACCTTAAATGTACAAGGTATTTCACTTTCTTATTTAAAAGTTAAATTCACACGTTTTCTGCTTAAATTCACAGATGTTTTCTACCGTCCTCAGTGCAGGAGGTGCACAGCAAAGGTGTCACAGTTGTGGAGCTGGATTTTAACACTCTGAATGCAGCTGAAGACAAATCATGGTACAGCGTAGGTGTAATTTTTCTTCAGAGCAGTGACGTGTCTGCAGCTAGATGTCTCAGCAGCAGAATTCAGTCTGAGAGTTCATTAGGCGGTTACACAAGTTCCTCAAGCAGGAATGAATCTTGTGCTGTGCACTAGGGAAGAAGACAGTAAGGAAAGAGGACATTAGGAAATAGTGGAGGAGCGTGTCTCTAACTTCTCACAAACCAGTTTGCATGAGATTTCTGAGATACAGTAATTAATCTACAGGGAAAGTGATGAAGCAAGATCACACCAAGCCACAGGTGGAAATACCATAAATATGAGCACAGAGAGGATATATGTGTCTATTTATATCTGTCTGTTTATCTATCAATCATCTCACCATGATACCTTCATAGCAACCTCAAAATTACAGACCATCTAACGTCTGCACCTTGACTGCTAAAAATCACTCTTACTTCTGTCAATCAGCTTTTGCAGCTACCACCAGCATGAACCCCTTTGATATAAACAAGCCATGGTGGTTATCCACATGTGAATCTCTAAATCTGCCTGCTTGTTAATTTAATTTTACAATTTTTATGGGTTTTCTTTCCATGAAGACTTGTTAGCTAAGTTTACAGTGTAGAGAGAGGGACAACAAGACTAATCACCAGTGGGCAGTATTTCAGTTTCTACAGTTAAAGGGGATTAATTAAATTACATTAAATATATGGCATACAAGAATAGCAGTGAGGGTCAGTGACAGGCACAAAATGATGGGAGATGGTCTCTCATTAGCAAAGCAGTGATAAGAGAGAGGAGAAGAATCTAGTGGCAAAGATATAGGAAGTAAAAAGCACCCCTTCACAGAAGTGTTTGGGTCCAACTTTCCTTTAAGATTGTCACTATGCAGCCTCCTAAAGTCGTTTATTATCAGTTAAGAATGCCTAATCTTCTTTAGATTCTATTTTTGATGATGCTTTTCAGTTACCTCCCAAACTGATGTGGTTTTTGCCCTCTTTGTTTTCTAGTGTTTCCAGTTTTTATCTTCTTTATCATGCTTTCTTTTAAAAAATAATTTTAAATAAACACAAAGTTTTCGAACTAAATCCAGGTTACGTATTGCCTTTCATCCTTTCCAGTAGGAGTAAATTCAAATCCAATACATTTTCTCTAGGACTTCACCTAAAAGCAGCAGGCACCTTGCAATGGAAGGTAACAAAATCCCATTCATGACTAATATCTAAGAATTTTTCATGTATAACACATGTGAGTTTTTCAACTCCATCTGCATTTAAACATGTACATGCCATCATAAATGTCAGCCAGTTTCAAAGGAAATTCCAGAAGAAAAGAAAAAAATTCCTTTTTCCCATGCTTTTTCTCTGTAAAAAGATATTCTCTTGTCTTTTTCCTCCTTATTATTAGCTCTGAAAGAAAGAAAATTCTAGACTGGTGCTTAGACTTCACACCTTTCTCAGAGAAGTCATCCTATTACCTTTCACAGACTGATACATGTGTGTTCACAGCATCAGGCTTTTTCTACAAAACTTACTGCAATTTGTTTCTAAGTAAAAGTACCCCAGATGTGACACAAAGACACCTTAGCTTTAACCTTGTTTTTACCCAAAGTTATTCCCTACCCACTACATAATTTTCTCTTTGGCTTTTGGTTACACTTCTTGTGTACCCCTGCCCTCATGGCAGGAGTCTGCACAGCCATTGCAGGGGTGTCATTGCAATGAGACACCTGCATTTTCTGCAAAGTGCGTGCTCTTAAGAATGGAATTTCAATATGTGCAAAAAACCACCATCTCAGTTGAAGGGTATGGAAAAAAACTCCCTTACTTTATAAGTAGATGGCTATTTTAGCTCTGGCTGCTGTCACTAAAAGGGTCCAGCAAATGTGTCTCTAAAAATACAGAGATTACTTTTCACCTATAAATAGATGCTTTGAGAAATTAATACAAACCTCAGAGAGATTCTAACAGTCACAGGCACATGTAATGGCTTGCCTGTGGTAGTTGTAAGCCACCTTGCACTTAGAGCAAGCAGTAAGAATGTGCAGCTGGGTGATGGATGACCACTGAGGAGCCGCCTGCTCGGCCCTTTTGCTCAGTATCATTTGTCTGGGTATCTGGCCTTTTGAGTCTTTTGAGCAAAACAGAGCTACAAGCTTCAGCCAAAGACAGTATATCAGCCCAGAAGGTTCAGGCCTATAGTACACCCAAGCCTTTCAAAACCTACATGAAGTCTGGAATAAGCACAAGGCCAGTGCTTGTCCGCTGGTCCATGGCATCTCCTTTACAGAAAAGGTCAAATAAATCAACCAGTCACAACCTGAACTGTATTTTCATCTCTTGCTGTGGTTTAGAAATATGCACAAATTTTCCTAAGCGTGTATCTCCAAGGTAATAGGCAGTGTTTTCTCCTGAGCCAGACACAGACTCCAAATGGCAGATTAGTATTTGAGAATTTCCTTTTTATTTCTCAAACAACAGAACTGCCTAGGAACTAAAAATGCTGCTCATTACAGGAACTGAAATAACCAAAATTTGAAAAATACTCATGCTTGCTATTTTTACACAAAAATGCAGATATGCCAGGAACTCCTAAAAGTGCATGAGGGATTTTGCTAAAACTTGTTGATTTATGTGGAAAGAATTGAAATGGTAGAGCCTTACAAATGCCTCAGATCAATACTGAGCTTGGCTTGCTGAGGCCCACAAAGGAAGGTGGGGTTAGAAAAAAACAGGAGCTGCTGAGTCCTCTCTCTGTTGCTAAAGTGCTAGCTCATGTGTTTCTATTAACATCAGTAGTATTTTTAGAAATGTTCCATGCTACTCTTTTCACTTACCCTTTCAAACATATTTGTTTTCTCTTGACCTATTGGCTGAACTGTAGTTACTGTTTTCACCTTTTACAGAAAAAATTACTGATTTATGGAGATACTGCAGCTTTCCTCTCCATGTCTCCTGTCTGTAAACTTAGGGCAGCTTATCATTAAAACAGTGTCTGCTGTCCTTTCTTCTGATTATCACTGTTTCTTAGTCCTTAACTTTTACTAAGCCAATTAATTTTCAGTGTTTTATCTGGTGCAATGTGCTCAGAGAAGATGTTTTGTGCTTATAAATATTTTAATTAAATGTTAACTCAAATATCAGGGTTTAACAGCTTCTAGAACTCAATTTACAATATGTCTGACCTGACTAATCATGCTGTGGGCTAATTAGCAACATGACAGGCACAGTGCTAGTTGGGGGAATGATGGAAGAGGCAGGAGCTGTGTCCCATGTAGGGAACCCAGTTTGTTCAGTGATGCTGGGAGAAGCACAGCTTTGCTTGGGGTAGAAGTCAGTGTTGTGAAAGATCAGGTGCAATGAACCTCATAGTTTAGCCTAGTGTCTGTGAAAGTTTCCTTCCTGAGCCAGCTTTTGGGATTTTCTTTCAGCAAAGCCTCCCCTTCTTTATGAACATATTCTGGATTGATAAAAATCTGAACTTTTTACAGGGAAGAGGCAGTTTCCCTTAGTTTCTGGACTGAAGACACTATTGCTATATCCACATGGAAATGAGATGGTGGTTTTGGATTAGGTCTTTGAAAGCATAAAAAGCCAGAAGCAGTCCAGAAAATGTAAATTTGCTTGGGATTGAAAACAGAGTTACTAGGAAGGAGGATAGGACATATCTGCTTGTGATGCTGTGTAATTCCTGCTATCCCCACATGCTGCCAAATTCTGTTTCCATGTCTCAGCGGGGATATGGCAGAAATTAGAGAAGCCCAATCAGAGGCAGGGGATGACCAGAGGAAGGGCAGCCACTGCCCAAGGGATGAGAGGGTTTTACCTTGGGGACAAAGCTGACAGGGTGCCGTTGGGAGGACTCTGTAGACACTGAAGGACACCGGTATGTGGGCAGAGGAAAAACAGCTCAATGCCTTTTTAATCACATGCTGTGCCACAGGAATGTGGATCTTCATGTGACCTGCAGCTGAGCGTGGAAGCTCCTGGGCACAAGGAGTAGCAGCAGGTAGGTGCTAAATTCCCACAGTAATGTAAAAAGCACAGAGCTTCTCTAAATAAAAGCCACTGGAAGCTGCTAATGACAAACCCAGCTGCCCTGACTGACAACACCCTGTGCTGCCAGTTCCTCCCAGGACAGCTTTCAGGGGCAGATTCTCAACACACTCACTCTGCCCTGCCCTGAGCACTGGATTCTGGCATCTGCCAATGATGGGACACAAGATGAGATGAAGATTTGGTCTAGCCTGGTACAGCACTTGCTATGCAATAATTTATTGAAATTCGTTACCTGCTTTGTTTTGGTGTTTCTCAGGAGAAAATGTGTTTTCCAGAGAGAAAGATTTTGTTTCAAAAACAAGGCTGTTCCAAAGGACAAAAACAAATAATAGCTGAAACCTCAGTGAAATGTTTAGAATTTACTCTTAGCATATTTTTTTCCCAGCACCAGGGAGTTGTTTTGTAAGTTGAGTGGGGCAGTCATTGGGAGAGCCCTCATTGCCTGCTTAGTCAGGCAAGTGGGAGGTTTTTGAATTCCTAAACACTTATGTTGTAAAAGCCTATTAAATACTGTTCTAACACTTCTTAGTAAGAAAGGTTTTTCCACAAAGGGCCACAGTTTTTTCAATGGGAAATGGAAACCAACCATTCTCCCTTTAAAGAGCTTTTTCAATGCACACACCTTTTTTCTACATGCACAGCACTAACTAGAGTGCTACCAGCTGAACTGCCCCTCAGACACGCAAGTATAAAACACAACCAACATTATACCAACAGCTGTGTAAAACACAGAATACAATATCTGTATTTTTCTCCAAAAATTGAACTTATAGGATAGCCAGTCAAGACTTTTGCATTGATTGTAAAAGGGAAAAGAAATCTGTCAAGATAGAAAATCCTGTGTTCCCCATGGAATCAAAATGGTTTTTGGAATTCAGCATACACAGAGAAGGTAAGGCTCTAACTCCTGTTACACTAGAGTGAAGGCAGTTTACTACAAGGAATATTAATGAAGCTATCAAAGATACAGTGGCATAGAATCATATCAGGCTACCCTTGTGGCAATGGGCACAGCTCAGGATCTGACATGAAGTGCAGTCAGGGAAGTTGTTGGAATCAACTGTAGATACTCAAAAACTGTAACGTCCTAGATTTAGCTAAAACTACTCTCAAATTGATAAGAGAAGAGAAAGAGATCAGATCAGATGCCCATATCCTCTTCAACCTGTTTTCTACAGGCTTGGTTCAAGGAGGCTGCTATTTTCCTTTTGAAAAATTCCTAAGGGAGGGTGAGAATGGTAAACAGCACCTGCTTCAGCACAGGGGACAGACAAGGAGTACTGTACTCCCTGTGGAGTACAGCCTGCAGTTAAAAGCCTCTGTGGCTGTTGAAGGGGAACTGAAATGGCTCTACAGCCTCCCTCCTGTCATCTGACTATACAGAGTACCCTGCTTACACAGATTTTAAGAAACAGGGCCACACATCTTTTAATGGCTGAAGGATACTGCAAGGCTTTCAACTGCAGGTGTGCAAACTGTTGAGGCTCTTGTTTCTTACTCATGTGAGATAGGCTGTGGTGGGAGTGCATCCTCTGCTGACAGCAGCAAAGGGCACTGGAGCAGGCACAGAGCTGACCTAGGAGTCCCAGTCTTCTGGGACTTGCTGCAGTCAGGAGGTCTGTGGATAAGTCTCCTGCAAACACCATCAGGTTTGAATGCACAGATCAATGATGAAAATCTTGTTGGTTGTAATAAACGCCAATCAC
>VXBC01003944.1:514628-571642 GCA_013399945.1 Ploceus nigricollis | reverse complement strand
AAAAAAAAAAAAGAAAAGAAAAAAGGAAAAAAGTCTTGTGGCAAGATATCTGCTGTCAGTCACTGCATTGTTTCTCAACATCTGTTCTGGGTTTGAACACCTGTATGTCCAACAAACACCAAGAACTTTCATTATTCCACAGCTGTTTTGAACAGAAAAATGTCTTTTAGTGACATTTCAAGTGCAGTAATCCTATTTGCATTGGTATGCATAGCTCACATAGTGTTTCACTTGTTTTCTGTCCAAAATAACATTCCTTTTGCAAAGTTTAGCTTTGGATATGGAGAAATACAAGGGTTTCAAATGCCATTCACAGACTTCAAACTAATGTCTATCCTAGAGCTCTTGAAGAATTGAAGTGGAGCTTAGCTGTGAGTGCTTGAGTTATGGTTGCTGTTGCTGAAGTAGAGGGTTTAGCTCACTCAATCCTTACTGCATCTGCCAAAAAACTCTTATGACAACTTCCAATTTTTATTTCATTTCAGCAGGGAAAAAAAATTACCTGAGTTATGAACCTATGATACATTTTAATTTGGAAATATCAGTTAGCCACTTTCCTGAAAAGACTGGAAAATTCTATTTTGTAAAGTTTAATTTGAATAGGTACATTCAGAAGGAATCTTTTCTTGCTGATAGTGCAGCGGAGCCTCTGAAAGGCTCCAGTTAAGGCCTAATAGACATGGCACAAAAGATGTGGCATAAATTTAGCAAAAGAGGTTAACAACAGCGTGCAAAAATCTCAAATAGCACCAATGAGTTTATCCCCTCTGCACTCAGTGATGTGAAATTAGTCTGCAGGAGCACTAGTTCCCAAGTATTTATGTAATAGTGGGAATAAAATCTAATGAAGCTCCTGAAAGCAAAATTTTACCTTTTGTTATTCATTTTTGTTTCCTCCCATTGCCATTTTTGGGTCAACAAATTCAGACAGAACAAAAGCAGAAGCAGTATGAATATTAGCATTGCATATTACTATTGAAATATATCTATAAAATATAGGAGTGGGAATATTCCTACTGTATATGTGGGTGTGTGTGAGTAATTTTTAAAAAAAAATTTTAAAATTTTTTTTAAACCGGTTTTGACTGTTACATGTGCTTGCATGAAAACATTAATTTGTATAAATCAAACCTCAGGTGCCTAAAGACAATAACAAAGCTGCAAAGGGATGCTCCCTCCTCTCTTTCTGATCTTAATTTTGATCTCAAAAAAAATTCTCAAAGTTAAAATTCAAATCTTTTAATTATTGTGTCAGGAAGAAGAAAGAAACAGAAGAGCAAGTGATCTTCTGCCTTTTTCTTTCATCCCAAACTTTGTCTAAAAACCTGAAGGTGCTTCTCACAGTATTGCCAAGTTACCCTACTTCAAAGGAATGCCCAGGATTTATAGTATTGGTTCCCTGGAAACTCAGGCTGAGTCTCTTTTTTTTAAAAGCCTTCATTTGGTTACTGAAGATCTTCTCTATTGATACAGTACATGTTAGGTAAAGAATCTATACGCATATTTTAGATATACCTCCCATTCTGTTACAACTTGATTACTTTTGACAAGTACTGCTAGAGCAGAACCTCAAAAGCAGTCACTGTCTTCTTCTTCTGAGTTGTTGTCAGAAACTGCATTTAGTCTAAATATCCATGCTCAGCCCACTGTTCCAGAGCTGTCCATAACAGGACATGCTTTTCCAGTTCTTTATTTTTAAAAGGGAATGTTTTCTATTAAATCCCTTACATGAGACTCACAGCACTATGACCTGAAGCAAATGTTTGTCTCCTGTTTCGTAAGAGGGGTTGGCTCATGGGAGAAAGCAAACCCCAGCAAAGAGAGACCTGCGTGTCTTGCAAAAGTAACTGTAACATATTTTTATCTTTGTCCGACTGTCAGGATGTAAACCTATCTAAATAGGGCCTGCACAGATTCTGACATAGATACATTCATTACTTACAATGTGGGTATTGGAACTTTTGTCCCCAGTCCAAAATTTACTCTACTGAATTTCACAGAACTGAGTAAATTGGCTGAATTCAACAGCTCCTGGAAAATCGGGTAGAGTATCTTTTTGTGCATGAGGGCAGGAAACATTTTTAGGAATTGCTACCTTTGCCTTTCTGCAGTATTGCACCCAGGGCATCTCTGGGAAATGCAGACCTTGCTGTTGGCAGAAATGCTGTCACAGAAATGTGACTGCTGAGCAGCAAACCAAAGGGAGAACAAGTCCTGGCATAAATAATAACTGCCCTGACTCTGCAGGGCCTGGAGCTGAGCAGGGTTTTGTCCTTGGCTGCAGTTTCAGGCCTTCCCTTGGTGCCTCAGACACTCAGTGTTGGAAACAGTGACCTGCAGGTTGGGTTTGGCAGCCAGGGCTCCCCATGGCCCTCCTGCCAGCCAGGAGGAGAGCAGCTTCCCAGCTCTCTTGGCCAATCTGAGCAACCCTGCATCTCTCTCCCTGTGCTTTCAGACACAGCTCCAGCGTGTTGGCCGGGCGGGAGGGAAGGGGGAGGTGTGTGTGGGGGCGTCTGCATCTATCCCCAGGCTTCTCTCGGGAAATGGCCCAGCTAATTTTAGAAGCAAAAACAGTCAAAAGAGGCCCATTTCAAATGCAGCCAGAGCACCTCCCCTCTAATCAGCACTGAAATCTGATTGATGCTAAAACCTTTCGTTAGCAGAATGTTTATTGCTCTTGAAGGGGGTGGGGAGAAAAGCAACACAAGAGACCTTTTACAAGGCAGGCATAAGTGAATAGAAGCTCTTTAAATATGAACTTGTCGGAACTGGCAGACTGATACAATATATCACAGGGACAGAAAGGCCAGACGACAACTTTCCGAGTACATGGCATAAAATCAGATGTGGAGAAAAGAAACTGTAACTTTTTGCCTGACACGACCTGAGGAAAATTACTCGCTGTTGTGCGGCTCTTGCATGGTTGTTTCAGGCATATCATGTTCTGTAGTCATTAAAATACAGCTGGTGACAGCAGGAACCCAAATGCCCTTCTGAATTGTGTGCAAAGTTGTTCCTTCAACCCAGGTAGTTTTCAGAATATGCTTCAGCAACCACTTTTTATTGCATTTGATTCCTGTATTGTTGTACTGAATGAAAACACAGGAAGTGCAAAATCTTGTGGCAATATTCTGTTTAAAAGGGGAAAGGTCACCTGTTGTCAGGGTCTGTGGGTGTTATGTGGATTCACACCGTGCCAGGAAGGTAGGGAAGACAAAATCGAAAGTATGCACATTTTTCAATCTTTCATCTAAACTCTGCAGCACAAACTGAATTTTGCTCTTGGAGAATACATTTTGCTCCAGGAGTAAACTAGTGCTCTTTTCATTATTTTCCCAGCAGGACTACCAATGAAGGCTCCTCTCTTCCTCGCTGGCTACAGGAGCCTGGGACATGAAGAAAGTTCTAAAGAGAGGGAGTCTCATCCATTTTCTGCTGTCTGCTCCTCAACAGACCTTTATCATGCTTCTTTTTTCCCAGAGGGTGGGGTGTTTTTGCAATGGGTATTTTGTCTTATTTGCGTCTTACGTAACTATTACTAGTTTTGAATATGTTACTTAGCTGCAGGCATGAGAAACAGACTTTAACCTAAATACAGTAGGCCTGAAACTGATGTATTTGGGCCTGGCTTTAAACGCTCACATTTTGGCCTGCATATTATAGCTCAAGTTAAAAGGTGCTGCATTGTTTCTAACTGTATGTACATTTCTCCTCTGATTGCTACATGTGAAATAACCAATTCCCTCTTATTTTTGGTAGGAATGTACTTCCTGGTCTTCCTTGTAGTTTCAGAAAAAGAGCAGTTTTTCTCTGTATGAAATATCTGCCACAAACCTAGTGCCATTCTAGAACATTTTGTTACAGCTGATTGTGCCTTAAATCTCATCTTTGGGACATTTTAGGAAATACTTCTTTTCTCCCTTTAGTCTGGACTAACGTGAATGCTGGTGAGTGATTTCTTGCATGATTTAAGTTCTCAGAGGACAGCTGATAAAAGCAGCAGCAGTCATGTAATGTACAACTTATTACAACTGTCTGCTCTAGTGGGTTTTACCAAGGTCTCGCCACAAATTCTAGTGGGAACAGATGAGTCTGTGCTGAAGGCTTTTGACAAATCCAACCAGGAACATTTTTTGAGAACTGTAGGATCTTTTTGAAGATGCATGTAAAGATCTGATGTGAGGCATGGAAGTGAGAGCCCTAAGGCAAGGAAACTGCTCCATTTTTTGTGCTCTTAAAATTGCCTTAGGGCTCAAGTCACTTCTGAGCCAAAAACAATAAGATATTAGACCTCAGTGAACTTGTGGATGTCAGAGCTATTTTGAGAAACTGGAATACTTCGTAGTAACCACATATTTGGTCATGATACGATGTGTGGCCCCAATTCAAAGAAATTGTAAATACTGCTGTTTGTCCAAATTATTGTTCCCTTGCTATGTCTAAACTTCAAAGAAAAACAGTTTCTTAATAGTTTGTATGCTGCTATAAATAATATTTCTCTTTATTGCATACTGAGAAAAGAATAGCATTCAATGAGTCATACTTATTGTGGAGTCTGTGGACAAAGCTCTCAAGGCTTTATGAGCTTCCACAATGTGCAAAAGCTTTAAGGTTCAACAGTCTTGCTTCTTCCAGCAATAAATTAAAGGCAGATTCTTAAAAAACTTCGACATGAGTAACTGAACTTGCTTTAAGAAACACCTTGGTACTAAGTTGCTCTCAGATTCAAATGGAGGAAAGCAAAACCTCCTCCTTATGGGTAAGGTGAAGGAAAATCTTTGTCCAGACATTTCTTGGGTGTGATTGGTATTCAATAAGGTGGAGGTAATGTGTTCACTGAATGCTGTAATGCAAAACTGCCAGGATTGGTTTGGGAGTTTTTAATTATTTATTTGAAATGAAACCTACTTAAAAGAAGTGACACTTGGCTATCATTTATTGCAAGTGACACAAATCCTGCTCTGTAACAACTCTAGTCCTGTTGAAGTACACGGTAGCAGAGAGAAAAATTTGACCTTCCTTATTATAATTTACAGCTTTGAGCCAAATTGCCAGATAAGCTGCTTCAATACCATTTTGATAATTCTCTTGTATGAGAATTGTGGTATGTGGAAAGTCCATTGAGATTGTATATTTTGTAAAATGACAAACCCAAAACCTGAAAAGACAGTGATTTTGAGATGTGCAGTTCCTTGCCTATAGAATTATCTTTTGCAAATAAGTACCTTTGAGTGGCCTGGGGCAGCAGAGCTGCAGTTTTTTGCTGTCCTGCGTAAATGTCAAGAGGTCTGAAGTTCAGTGGATGCATCTCAATGTTTTACCAGGTCTGGCTTAGTTGGAAGGTTCATGGCAGTATTGTTCATTTTGTCAGAATAAGAGCTGAAATAATAAGCCCACCTCTGTGACTGAGCCCAGCTTTATCTTCAGTGCCCATCTGATAGGAGAGAGAAGCAATCAGAGCCACAGTAAGGATGAGATCACCAGGAAGCTATTGAATAAGGCTCTTTGAAGAAATTTCCTGTGTCTTCAGATACTTCACCCAGAAATTTCTCTCCATTTTGCAGTGGCTCTGAGGGAAGCATATGATACACTGAGAGACACTGAATTATCTTCTGACTGACCAGATCTATTCCATAACATTGTCAAAGAGCCCAGTAAATACATATGGGAATAATTTCCATTTGTGTGCAAAAGCAAATATAAATGACCTTTTAATACACTTCTGCAGTCACGTCTGTGAACTCTGCATCTTCAGAGATTGCATTCAGCTTGCCTCAAAAGCTATGTCCAAACTTAGAAGACAAAATGAAACTCTGAAGTTTAACTATTTTTTCACCCTTTTGAGGACAAGGTTCTCTTGAAAAGCCTTGGTTTGTTGATTAATCCTCAGCTTTGAAGCAGAGGTTTCTTATCCACACTATGCTTCCAATTTCTGCTTTGCTAAAAATGTAACAGTCTCTCACTCCTTTCAATTTGGAGATTAGAGAGAATGATGCTATGTTACTGAAGAATATATTTTGAATTTGTCTTTCATTACACTTTTACAGGTAAAAGTACTATAAAACTAGTAATTGGTCCTATATGGTACACTCAGTAAGGAAATGCAAGATTTAAGATTTCTAGGTGAGAAATTTAAAATTTCTAGGTGAGATGATGGATTGTGCTACCAATGTTTCAGGAACTATTTAAACACAATAAACACTATGAAAATGTATTGCTGCAAAGGAACTGCAGTATTTCAGAAACTCCATGCCTGCAAGGGGAGCAGCTCTTGCACCGTTTTTCCTCTCTGCTTTTGCAAAATTTGCAATAGTTTTTGTAGGACTTCATGAAGACTCACGCTGCATTCTTTTAACTGTCTCTAAGTGTGATTTTACTCTACATACTAGACAAATGTCAGATGAACTATAGGGAAATATTCGATTACATGGGAAATTTGGTCTTAGGGCTCGTGGCTTTTTTGTTTAACTGCACTGTTAAGTCCATGAAAGAGCAAGATACTCAAGCACAGACCTCTTCATTGTACAGCTTGTTTAGAGATAGAGAGTGGCTGCTTCTGTGGGATCTCACCTAACACACAACTGTCCATAATTATAGGGGGAGGTTCAGTCTCTCACAGGCTACTAAAAGCATTTTCTTGCAAGGGATCAGGATTTTCCATCATCAAGAAATCTAAAGCTTTTTATTGTTGTGGGGTAGGACATACTGGCAGCAACTAAAACCAGTGCTAGAACAGTAAACAAAGGTTGATTTTGTCCATTTTTCACAGGTGTTCATCCAAACCAAATCACTGCAGGTTCAGGCCGGTTGGAGTAGCTGAATACAGACACAGAAATGCTACTTAAAGACAAGATGAAGTAATGTTTTCTGTATCTGTTCTTCTCTAAGAGACACACTCATATCTGTAAAAACTCAGATTAACCTCAGTAGAAGACAAATACACATATTAACATGCCTTGAGTAACCAACCCAATCCTTGTGATCCATAAAATGAAAACAAGGATTTTAAAAATAAATTTACCTATTAAATTTTTGTAAATATTATTTGAATATAAAATACATACAGCGGTGGGACATGTTGGAATCTTGAACTGTCAAATTTAAATCTAGTAAATGTTAAATGTCAATATAATCTCCTAAATAAGTCTGAAGGACTAGTGATGATCTCTTGGCTAAAGCTGTCTTCTACACTGTAGGACATTTATCAATTAACTAATTAATTATTGGTCAGTGGTTATTTTAAGGGCTGCTGAGACCATTTGCTGTGCTGACTTGGAAGAGCTTTATCACTTTGGAAGTTTTGACTTCAGAAGTGAATGCTGTGGGTTCTCCTAGAGATATAATAAAACCTGTATATATTTCTGAAGGACAAAACAGGGACCGTTTGTTTTTCACTGAAACTAACATAAATGTTATGGGTTTGTACAGAATGTAGGTTTTTATTTTTCTTGGTTGCAAAATCTACCAGCTGATGATAAAGAAAAACGAGAAAAAAACCTACCTCTGTATGTAAATGCATGCTGTGGCCACAGGGTGGAAGTTCCCCACCTAGCATGCTCCCTGTGACGGATGGGCACTTAACGAGAGTGGCCGCCCCCAGATCTCTTCCGAGACCTCCGTGGGTAGCAGTGCTGACAGAGGTTTGCAGCTCCCTGCAGCAAGCTGTGGTGTGGGTGGCACAGCAGCGAAGCAATATGAAGATCTGAGGCAAAGGAAGCAGAGAGGGCTTACTTGTGTGAGTTCCAAGGCAGTTTAACACCCAAGAGGGATCAGGGACAGGTGATGAAGCCACAGAGAGAACAGCGTCTTTTAAAGAGGGAAGGGTATGACGGGAGGTTACAATCATCATCCAATGGGGTACAGCGAAGGGAGGAGTACAAAGCTGGGATTGACCAATAAGGACTAAACAGGGGAGGGGGCAAGCTTCACAGTCCAATCGCTTACTGAGGAAGGGATAAGAGACAGGGAACATTCTGGAACAAAAGGGGTGTGCTCATCTTGACAGACAAGGGTAGGAGACCGTGTTATGGGGATTGACAGGGGCATATAAGGAAATAAGGGAGGTGTTGAGGAAACTGACATGGGGATTGACAACCACTTGGCAGGAAAATATTGAAGTAAACAAGTTAGGGCTGAACCATTAGGGGAACAAGATGGGGTGCACAGAGCAAACCATTATGAACTGATTGACAACAAACATTTGAGAAATACATCAAAAGAACAATTATAAAACAGCAAACCACCACATCTATAGTTTTCATATTTCATATTATTTACATGAAAACCAGTGTGAAAGTTATTCCTGTAGCAGAGCAGAAGGGATTGTATTACAAAATCTTTTGTCAGAACATTGTTTCTGACTGAAATTTTTATAATGAGGTCGAATAGAGCTTTCAGTTGGTTGAGGTATAGAGGGAGGAGGAGATGCAAGAGACAACTAAGACAAGAATTTGTTAATATATTTAAAGAGCTCAGTCATAGCAATCAAGTGCATCTTGTCCTGGTCTTTCAGTTTGAAGATGAGGATAAAATATGGAATCACCAGGGTCAGAACAGAGCAAGGGCAAAGGAAGCCAAACCCATTGTCAGCAACTAAGTGTCCAAATACAGAATAGTTTAATTGTCTGTCCTTGTTAGGCCTGTTTTCTAGATTTAAAAATAGCCAAGATTACTTTTTAATCAACACTTGCAAATTATGATCTGGCAGTGATCTGTGCTGAGCATCCTGCATGTCTATGCTGTTTGGGTGGTCACAGATTTATGAGTTTTCCTGAATGTCTCCTGGATAGCTGGGAGGAAGGCCACTGTTCTTTTAGGCATATAAACAAATGCCAGTTGTGGTAGTGGCAAAACTGAAACTTGGATGGTGCCCTTTACCTCCTCTCTCCCCTCATGTCTAAAATACAGGGAAATACCACAATATAATGACCTTGTTTTCTTAAAATATTTCAAATTTATGTTTACCAAACTCTAATATTTAGACAAATCTGGTCTGGAAGGTGCAGTCCTCCACTGTTTTTGAGGGGAAAACTGCTTAGTGATTCACAAGATATTTTTATAAGTTGCTAGTTGATCCAAAAGAATTCTTCCTACCGCTTCAGATTACTATACTCACGTGTGATAATGTTTCAGTGCTCCTCCTATTTATACTCCCCTTAATCTTTTTTATGTAATGAAATGAATTGTTGTTTCTCTAAGTGTTTAAAAATAAAGACATAATTTCTTGCTTACAGGCAATAGTGTAATTGGGCAAAACTTAATCAAATGTCTATCTGTATCATTCCACTAGTTTTGATGCCTTAAGTTTTAGCTTTCGTATTTTCCAGATTCTGTACTGCATTAGTTTATAACTCTGAACTTCATATAAAGTGTTAGCAAGTTCTCTCCTCAGCTTAGTTGGACAAAACAATCCTTTTCCAGATCCAGAACCAAGGACACTGTTGCAGCTTCAGGCCCAAAAAGTGCAAACAATGGGGAATTGAGGAGAGCAGACTGGGATGATGGGACTGCATAACCTGGAGCTGTAATTGGACAATTAACCCCAATATGGAAATGGACCAAAACTTATAAAAATGTGAAAATTCATGACTCGTCATCAGTCTTGGGTGTAGCCTTGGCCGGGCTCTTGTACTGCCCAAGGTGTATCCTTTGAAGGCATTTTAATAAATCCCTACTTTATTCCTTTAACACTGTCTAGCCTCTGTTCTAGGTAGCCTCTCAAGGCATCAGTTTCAGTGGGAAAACCACACTGAACTTGTTACAGTTACAGAACTTGTAACTGAACTGAAACTCTGCTGATTAAAAGCAGCTGATGACCCCTGAACAATAGATATGCCATTATACATGTTTATAATGTTCTCTGAAATGGAATAAGAAATTAAATGAGAAAGTGTCTGGAAGGAGGAAGGAAAATATTGCATTATCTCTGCATATTGTAATGTCATCTTAAAAAATGACTCTGAAGGAAGAATGACTCATTTTGGAAACAGAGAATGTAATAAATATCCATGAAAGGTCTGAAAACTGGATGGTTACAGTGACTGCTATAAATAGGTTTCCATAAGCTAAATAAAGTGTTTCTGTGAAATGTCCAGGTGCTGATCTGGGCAAGTCATTAAATGTGCTGGGAGATGGGATTGCCTGAGTTTGAACTACTGGAATACCTAAGAATTCTTAAGTCACAAGAAGTATTACAGTATGGTCCTTATTTTGGCTACCATTGCCCCTCCTGCATCTCTTCTTTCTCATGTCCCCTTGTTTGTAACTTCTCCTTGTGCAATGCAGAGTAGTAGAAATGTCTGCACCTATTGTACCTTTATGCTTGATTAAGGCAAATGATACCAGAGGGACAGTTAGAAGAATGCTTTCATTATCTGGTAAAATATTCTCAGGAAGAGAAAAAGTATCCCTGTGAAATGACTCTGTTTCTAAAAAAAAGGAACAACTTATTGCACCCAAATGGTTCTTCTCAAAGATGAGCCAGTCATGGAGCTCATCCATCATTTCCATCAACATCATGGCAACAGGAGTTGTGGAAAGGAATGCTCAATTATAAATTTTCTGATCTTGCCCTGTGGCTTTATGATAGTAACCCTGCTATTAGGTAAGGTTTTGCTTCAGCTCTGGTCTTTCTAACTCTGACACATAGTGAGAGGGACACTTCTAAACATGGATGAGAAAAATAGTAGCGTCCCACTCACATGAGTATTAGTTACTGCACAAATAACTTTATGGGACTGCTCAGTTTTCTTTTCTCTCCCTCAGCTTGAAAAGTTCTGATATTTCTTGGTCTCTATTGTTTCATACTATTTATAACTTGTAGCTACCCAGATCAGCTCATTGTAGCTCCTTGCTACATTAGAAGAATGTTATTGCTGCCTTTCTGTCTAAAATTACCCTAGTGTGCTTTATCTTCTCAGTTTCCTCTTATTATTGTCCCTCAGATCATTGTTCTTGATGCTATTTCTAAAAGTAATGTATTGATTTCCTGTCTCTCTCCCTGTGTTTTGATTATTAAGATTATAAATGTTTTAAGATCGTCTGTCATTTATTACCTATATTGTATCTCTCTTACAAGACAATTGCTACCCTGAATTTAAGAGCTGAATCACAAGCCTAATGACTCCAGAACAGCCATCAAACACCTCTGTGTTCGTTGTTTTATTACTTCATTTCCAAGATGCTGGTAACAAAGGACTACTTTTTTTTCCATGAACAGGAAGATGATGGTTTGTATTTACCTGTCTGAAACCACCATCTACTCAGTGGCTATGAGGGAAACAACTTCTAAAAAGAAGCTGCTGTAACAAAAGCATTCATCTTATTTAATTTGCTTTAGCTCATAAATCTGATATGTGCAAAGCCTGAAAGTTTCAGGTCCATAACTATGTTACTTCTTTACCGTTCAAGCTTCAGAGTCAAATAATTCAAAGACAAAAGTTGACTGCAGCTCATGAGTTCATGAGATTTAAACTCGTTAAGCTTGTGAAACCAGTGTTGTTTGCCTACACAGAACCCTAAGCCAGCCTAGGTTTCTTCAAGCTGGTAAACTGTCACACACTTTGATTTAAAAGGGAATAATTTGCACTTTTGTTTGCTTAGAGTCAACTTAGAGTTGGTGAGAGCTCACACACCTCTGCTGCTGGGGGAGCCTCCTGCCTCAAAGGCAATGCCCTCTCTGCAGTGTATTGTCTTCGACTCCAACTGAGTATCTCATGTTTCTCTGATACTGCTGATGTGCTGCAGTTAAACTTCCCTGGAGAAAGGCAGCCAAGGCTTGTCCTGCAGGATTGTCCAGTCCTTGGGGACATTGGAGGGGAAAGGGGCACGTGAGCAACGGAAGGCCTGTTTGAATCTGGGGATGTGGAGAGAAATGAAGCTATGAAAAAGAAAACTGGGTGAAGGGCATGGACCACAGGAGTGAGGAGAGGTGGACACTGCTCCCTGTGAGCTTGGCATCCCAAAGTCTCCTGCTGGAAGCAGAGGCTGGCGTGCCTACACGCTGTGTCTGAAGGGCAGCGTGGGCAGTGCTGAACTGCAGTGTAGCTAAAGCCCTGCTTAAGGATGTCATCTAAAGACTCAAAACAAAAGCTAACCCAGCCCACATGTTGGAACATGGCTGGATACCGTTGACTTGAGTGGAATTTCGCTCCAGCAGAGGCTTACTCCAGTCATGATCCTATATTTGGAAAGATAAACATGAATGTATGCTTACATCCCGAACGCAAGTTATTCAAGGGAGATAAGGCAAGAGAAAGTAAATGTATGTCATTCTACAGACCAGGATGCCAGCTGACCTCTTGTTTTGTCAGCTCACTTCCCAGTATTTGCTCTGCTGAAAGGAAAACTTGAGTATTTCTTTGCAATGTTTGTGAATGGATTGGCGTGTTCATCTTTATGCTTGTCTGTCTCAGCTCTGCAAACAAGATAAGGAGTGATTAACGTACCCTGCTGACTACGTGGGCACCCTGAGCGACACCCTGGCTGCTCCCACTGCAGCCCAGCCAGGAACAGGGCCAGAGCAAGATGCTTGATGTGCATAGTGTGTGAAAGGATCTGCAGGGAGCTGAGGATGTTTATCCAGCCATAAAGAGAACAGGTGTGTGTGTGTGACTCCATAGAAAACCCATCCTGTTTATCAAAGGAAGTTTCTTGGTTTTTCATGGAACCAGTCATCCTTGCATTTGCATCTTTGGACAAGAGAAATAAGGAGCAAAAGTAAAAATAGCTGCAGTATCAGACTTTCTTCCTGAAAGCTGCTTTGCATGGAAGGTGGTTGAAAGCCTAGGCTCACACAGGGAGATGTAATTATGTGGCCAGGACCTGGGTGGGAGCTGTGCTTTATCTCTGAACAAGAAAACAGTTTCCATCTGCTTGGTTGGAGCAGAAACCTTCTCTATTTCTGACAATACTTGGCACAGTGTTGACACTAAAACTACAATTTTCCATTGTTTTTTTGATCCTCAGATAAATCCCTTTTGATCCCTTGGTTCCTTTGGCAAAAATTTACTACCTGCATGCTTTGTATTAATTTGAACTGGCATTCTGCCACAAATTGGCTTTTTTGCTGCATTTTCTTTAGGAGGAGGAAGCTGCAAGACAATGACTGTATGCAGACATCTTCATTCATTTCTAGTGAAGCCTTGCTGAGTGGCACTGAAGGATGATGTCCTGACCACTGGAGATGGAGGCTGTAGAGTTATCTTCTCATATCAATGCTTTCCAGATCCATAATTCAGATTGAAACCTTTGTCACTTTTAGGCCAGTGAAAGTCATCTCAGGATCCCAAGAGTCAAAGAGCATTTTTTTCCACCTTGTGTATAACAGCAAACAATAAATATTCCAAAACGCCCTACCAGGGCTGTAGCAACAGCAACGCAGAGGCTGTGATGCACATGTAGAGCTTTGCAAATGGTTTTATTAATGGGCTCAAGGTGGAATAAAGCCACATTCCCTCTTGCTCAAGGGGGCTCAGAGTGGAGATTTCTGCAAGAAGAAGGGGCATGTTTGGGCAGTGGCCTTGCAGAAAGGAAATTTGCAGGTTGAAGTTGGTTCAACCATAGAGCACTTAAAAAAAAAATCCTTTAAGGGGGAAAAAACCCCCAAAACCAAAATGTCATAATTTTGCTAGTTTTAGGCATGTATTGCTATTCCCTATGAGAAGCCTAGTATCTTTTTTGCCAATTTAGTGGCAATAGTAAAATATCTTTATAGAGATTTTACCTACACACTTTTATATATGCTGCAAAGCTATTTGATCAAAATACAACCCCTGACATCTTTGAAATGCCTTCTTCTAGAAATACAAGCCGATGCCTTTTTAAAGTAACATACTGACAAGGACAATTTATGTATTCTACCATATAGAAAATACTGCAGGCAGTGCTATTTTTAGCTGTGTAACCCTTAAGCATATTTAACTATATAGTAGGAAATTGGATTTTAACAGGTGAATAACTTAATACAGCAAGGCAGATGAATTACAGATGTGGACAATGTCTGTCCAGATCTCTGTTTTTTCCTGGCTTTAAATTATTCATCTGGGATGGCCAGAAGCCAGCTATGGGGATTATTGATAAAAGTGAGTTAAGAATAGATTAGAACATTTGTCTTGTGCAGTATAATGTTTCTCTGTTGACTGTGTTATTTTCCATCTTCCATTAAGCACTGCAAGCCAGACTTTTAAAACCAAATTTTAAACTATTCATGTTCTATATACGTAATATTATTATAAATGCTTGAGTTCCTTGTTTGTAGGGCAAGGGGTATTCTTTTAAAAGACATAATGTTGTAAAGAAAAAGACAAACATTTCAGCATTTTGCTTAGTCATGGATTTTCTGGAGAAGTAAAACTGTTCTTCCAAGGTCTTGCCAGCTGTCAGTGCTGGGTGGCTGAAATGTGCAATATCCTTTCATTTTAGTTGGTGGTGCCAGTGCCATTCTTCTGTGACTGTCAAAGTGTTAACCCAGCTGTGGGTTTGTGTATTTTCTCTTGTTCTCTGTCACTTTTTTCACTATTGCTCTTTATTTTTAATAAATCTAGATTACCGAGAAGATTAAAATCTTTGGCCTGTACCAAAAGAGGAGGAGATGGAGGTACATATGGGGAATTAATTTGAAATGTGATAGTGGAAAAAGCATCATTCCTTCTAAGACACAAAATAAATGAGGTTTACTCTGTAGCTGCGCAACATAGCTCTAATAACTATGAAAAGTAAATGAAGACTGTACAGTGGTGTAAGAAATGTGAAGTGGCTGTCCCTATGAAGGCCATAAGAGCATTTTCCTACACTAATATAGTGTTTTGCTGCATTTGAAATTCATTTGAGGCTAAAAGAAAAAAAAAAAGAAAAAATAAATTTCACTAATGAGGAAGCAAAAAGATATAGAAATAGAGTCCAAAATATTGAGGTTTATTTTGAAATGGAAGTATTTTAGTCTTTGGTCACGTTTATCACCTATGTTATGGTGAATAGCTGTAAGGAAGGAGTGGTCAAAATAGTAACGTTGAATATTTCTGGTGTTCTGAGAAATGTGGAGAAAGGACAGCAGGCAATAACCAGGTGAGTGCTAGAGATTAAAGATTCAGCTCTAAACTCTGAGCTTGCCTTTTTGTGTCATCAGGGTAAATTTCTTTAGCATTTTTCCCCGGTATAATGAAGATCATTTTCTGATCTGTATTGTCAGAATTATTTTATTTATTTCCATGAATGCTTTTTACAGTCCCAAAATGAAAGTTTCCTGTTGTGTTCTACAATTCCATGTGACTTTTAACTGTAAAACAAGCTACAATTCACCAACTTTGCTGGTAATTTTAGAGAAATATTGTCCTAAACTTCTTTCCTAACATCTTTCTGGCTCCTGATCTTTCTTCAGCTCTAGATTTCTGAGCCATTGCTCAGAAATGTTGTGTAACTTGGTCATGTAAGAGTTTGACTTTAGAGTGGAAGCTGAAGTACAGGTTGCATATATGAAGATACTGTTTTTAAAATGTCCAACCACTTTATTTTTATTGCTCCTGGCTTTGCATTTGTGTGTAACTGGGACAACTGGAAATACTGAACGGTGGTGGTGCCTCTCAATGAAATGTCATTGCCATTGCAGTCATTGTTTAAATAATAATGAATTCAAGAGAAGGAGGTTTGGTAAGAACAGCAAATGGGGTCTCTGTGGGAAATGGAAACTGAATGACAAAATGCTCAAACATGCACAGCGTTTGTAGAGGCCATGCAATAAATTATCAGAGTTAACAAAGTGTAATCACAGAAACAGAAGAAAGTTGGAAGTAGAAGATAGCTCCAGTGCGGTTTAAAGCTGATACTGTCTCTCAGATGATTTTCTGTTTCCATTTGCTAACATGCTAACTTATGATACAGAATCATATCATTGTACACTTGAGGTTTTTAAGAGTACTGTTGTCATTCCACCAAGTCTGACTGTTTCTTATATTTCCTTGTTATTCTTCATGTTCCTGCCAGGGTATATATTGATGGCCAGGATTAAATTTTTGAGGTGTTCAACTTTGTTTACTGTCTGGGCATTGCAACAGCTTGTTTTGCTGCCTCTTCTTCATCCCTGCCCTACCTCTTCCTTCCTATGCCCTTTCCTCTGCTCGCTCTTGGCTGGGCAGTCCTGCCCCATCCTTGAGTGAGTTCTGAGCTGTAATTGAGCTAATTTTTCTTTTTAACTAAATATAAAATATAGTAAAATCTTTTTTCCGGATCATTTTCTGTCCTTTCAATAAGTTAAAAAAGAAGGTCTTGATGAGTGCTGGAGCCCAGCTGGGCAAACTGGCTGAGAGCAGGGGGAGGGCTGGGAAGTAACGGTGTGTGCAGAGGGATTCACCAGTTCTGCCATGAGAGCCAAGTCCTTGTGGCTGTTCGCATTTGTTGTGCTGAGGAATATGTTCAGTGCAGGTAGTTTGGGGAGGCAGGAAGCCCAGGAGGCCTTGAATTGCTGAGCCTTTGCATAAAAAAGGGCCTGGGGACCTGTGGCACAGCCAGATGAGGGACACTTGGGGACACAAGGAGCCGATGGCCCCAGACATGTGGATTGTGAGACTATAGAAGCCCAGGGTCTCCTTTGCTCGGGGTCCCTTCTCAGAGACATCAGCTTAAGCTGTTGATTTCTCAGTTATTATTGCACCAAAATTAAACTACTTTAAGGATCAGGATGTCTGAGATGCTGCTATGGGGAGCCTGGGGCCAAGCCAGGGAGGAAACCTGATGTAGCTATGTGAGTGTGGGGGGGGTAGCTGGGAAGGGACCTCGATCCCAGCTCAGGTGGTGCAGGCGTGACTGCCAGAGTAGCTTCTGGATGGTCGGACAGGGAAGTGTTCTTAACAGGAACTTGTCCAAAACACACTGGTTTGGTGAAAAGGTAGGGTTCAGAGAGTCTGTGTTAGGATGAATCAGCCAGAGCAGGGAGCAAGCCCTGTGGGGCACAGTGGAAAGCACTTGCCTGGTTAACCTTGGCACTTGTGTCTCCTTTTCCCCTGAATGAAAAGTTTTCTCTTCCTGGACTTTGCATCGTGTTTCCCTGAAAGGTTTCAGTCTCCCTCATGGAAATTATGCAAATGTCACTGTGCGCACGTAAAAAATCTGACAATGGCACAAAAAGTACAGGACCAAAATAGGTTTTGCTAAACAAAAAAAAAAAAAAAAACAAAAAAACCCCCAAAAAAACCAAAAAAAAAAAGGTCTATGTAGCAATGAGAGACGTAATTTCCCTTTGACATATTTGAATTATGAGGAGATAATTCTGTTTATCAGTCTGCCAAAGTCTCTTTTAAAAATGAAATATACATTTTAAAACAAAATGTGTGTACAAATTCAGTGACAATGACGAAGTAAAGAACCCTGGGATGTAAAAGCAGATTCATTTGCTGCCCCAGATCTTTAACAAATGAAGGAATTTGGTTCATGTTGCAAAACAAGCTGGCCTTCTAGCAGGGGCCAGGCATGAATCTTTTGCCAAAGGTGAATGGCTTGGAAAACTGAGTGTGTGTGAAAAGGGAAACAGTGGAAACTATTCCACGCTTGGAGTGCGCCTGGGCTCTGGAAAGCAGCTCTGTAAAAATGTCAGCCTCTGACTGAGTAGGTCTGTTTTCTATGTGTGGCAGCAGCCTGAGCCTGTTGCCTGGTTTGTATCCTGCGTGCAGGTCGTGTGCGCACCACGGTCGATGTATTGGTGTTGGGGCTTTGGTTGCTTGGTGCTTCACAGCCAACAGCACATGCAGCAGATGCTGTCCCAGCCCTGGCCATAAGTGGAAGTCTTGCTTTGCAGACTTTTCTCTGCAGATCTCCTCCTGCTTCATCCATGCAGGTGTCTGCAATGCCACTGGTCCTGGCAGAGTCCCTTTTAGGGGTGTTTTTGGAAAGCTGGGGCTCTGCAGTACAGACCTAGAGGCTACCCTGCCTTGTGAAGTGTGAGTATCACTTTGCCAGAGTGCCAGATTTCTCTTCTGAGTCACTCAAAAATTCCAGAAAGGGAGCACTTAGGTCTAGTAAAATGTAGGAATGCCACTAGCTTGTAGGAAAGCCAATAGCTTTTCCTAATATTCTGCTGATGGCTTGAGGTTCTAAATTCTGACAGGAGCCACCCACAAACATCTACTTGGATGTAAATATGTGTATTACACATTGCTACATTTATACTTCAGTTTTCCATCAGACTTAAAGCTCATATAACAACTCCTGAAGTATAAGAGACAGGTATAAATGACCTGAAATTGAGTGTCCCTTGTCTGACAGGGGAAGTTAATGTTAGTCTCTGAGGGAACTAGAGCAAGAAACATAAATAGGAGCAGAACACTGTGTTCCTTCTTCAGTGTCTTGCCCTAATCCTGACACATGAGCACCTACCAACACAAATAATGTTATCGGGTCAGAATCGCCAGCCAGTAATAAATCAGCCCTGGCACTAGCGAGGCTCTTACTGCTGTACAACAGTATGACCTCCAGTCAGGAAGAGACTTTATATTTGGGCAGAGATGCTTGTGTTTGGTAAGAAGCTTCTTGCACCCAGGAGATGTGCATGAAGGTTGGAAAAACAGAGACACGGGAAGGTGTAAATTTATACAGACTCTGTGTGGATGATGTCCTCTTCCAGCTACCCAGAGCAGCTGCAAGGCCAGTAAGGATTTCCAAATGTGGAAGAAATGGGCAGACAGCAAATGCTCGGTGGCATATGGGTTATAACTCAGAGTTGGACCTTACTAGTTACAAACGGTTCACTGCTAGCATACACTGGAAGGGTAAACCTCTCCTTGCAAATGTGTAACACTTGAAAAACTGAACATAGGTAGATGATGAAACCTGCTTTTGGAGTTACTGGCATTTCTGTCTACAGAAAAGATTGTCTTTTCTTCTTAAAAACTACTTGAGAACTCAGTGGAGAAACCTCAGTACAACATGAGGTTAGAATTTGCCTCCTTTGAAATGAGCTGGATGTGGAAGAGCTAATTTCAGTATTCTTTTATTTATAGACATCTTGGTGGCAGTTTTGTTGCAACTGTGCTCCTATGTGCTATCAGCATCCATCAATGCATTTCAGATAGATCCCAAGCCAGCAGCTCTAGGGTTTTTCCATTCCCTCCCCTGCACTTTCCAGGCCTTTTTAATCCCAGTCAAACACTGTATCAAGAGTCATGATGGGTGGATAAAGCACTAGCAAGAGTATCAAGAATTATAGTTTCTGTTGGAAAAACAAGAAGTATTTGGTTCAAAATATTGGTTCTACTGGTTATATTTAAAGTCTTTTGAAGTCAATAGTGAGAATCTACTGATCCTACTGCAAGACGAATTATTCCAAGGGATCCAGTACAAACATTCAGAGCTACTTATCTAGAAGAAGCAGACTTTCAAAACTAGAGATGAAATACCACATTTAATACACATATTTACTCTTTATGTACTAAGCACAAAGAGGAGGCTATAGGGCCAGGAGAGAGACAAGGTAACTTCTATTTTATGCCATGAAATTGTATCTGACAACATGGTGTATCTATTTGTGAACAGTGTAAATGAGTCTGAGTCATCTGGGGAAGTGAGTAAGAAGGGATCTGTGCTGTTAGATGTACAGCTGACGGCAAAGGACATCCCCTGTACTTTCTGCACTGTACAGAGGAGGAAGGAAGGGCAGGTTGCACAAAGACAGTGCCAAGCTGTCAGGATTTCCTCCCTGAGAACTTCTGGTGAATGTAGAGAGCACTGTGTGTTATTGCATCAGTGCGTAAAAGACACAGGTACATCTGTGACAAAAAAAGGGTAATCATGGCTGTAAAACTGGGCATGCAAAAAAATGCTTGAATTAATAGTTGCTTGTAAAACTTTGCTTAGTCTTCCATCTAGAATTGAAGTTCTGCTTTGATTTCCAGAGACACTTTGAATGCATGCTGCTGTCCTAGTTTGGGTAGGGCTATGGCCAGCTTGTACCCCCATCCCTGTGCAGATCATTCACAGGTAGGTGACATACAAAATCCGCATGGAACTGGTATTTTTTGGTGCTCTTGTGCATTCTCTAGTTTCTGTACGGCTTTGTTGTTGCACAGAACGTCTATAAACATAACCCACAGTCACCTTTTGTACTTTCTCATTTTCTCCCCAAACAAGAATGGTCTGGACTTTGCAGTAATCTCTGATGTACAGGCAATCTATCTCCAGTGATGCAGGAAAGGAGCCACAGCCTCTGTCAGTGATCGCGGCTGGCTGGCAGGAGGAGGTGAAGGTTCTCCCCAAGGTTTAAACGCAAAAGTGCAAAACTTTGCACAGATCAAAGGGACTCAATTATTCACTTTACACAAACAGAGGCCTTCTGTGGTTTCAGGACAGTGTCAGAGCTAGAGCATCCAAAATGAAACCTGCATTTCCACTGAGTAGGGGATGGCTGGTGATGGAAATGTCTTTTTACCTTGCAATGCAGTGGCTTGCAGCACTGCTGTCTGCATGTCCTACAGGAACAAGCTCTTTCAGCTGCTATCAAGCTTTTCAATAACTTTGAAATTCATCCATGAAGCAACTCCTCTGTGAAGCCCAGCAGCAAAGAGCAAATCGGCATTGGAGACCTTTCTCGTAGTGCTTTGCTAGAATATCTCAGAGATTTGTATGTGACACTGGCAGTTTTTCTGAAAGAATAATCAAAACTCCTCAAAGTGTTTAAGGAAAATATGTCAAGAATTTAAGCCTTGTGTTAGAAAAGTTGTTTGTACCATTCCTCAGAGAATTTATTTATAAACAATGTTGTCGTACATTAACTTCTTGTGCACCCAGTCCAACCCGATCCTCTTTCTGTCTCTTGAAATGTTTAGATATCAAATATAAATAATCTTATAATGCTTACTTATTGTCTGCCTCTTGCATTTACAAAGATGCAATCAAGTTTAGAGTTAAACTACAGCGCTTGTTTAAAAATGTGCTGTTTCAGGGACTCTTACGTAAATTCTGCTTGGACTTTATTTTTTCTTTCTCCAAATTTTTCATTGTCCTGTCATCAACATGGAAGAAAGATGTGTGATGAAAAAGAGATGTAGGCCCAACATATTTAGGTCAGTGACATCTGTGTGCTCAGATCCAATATCCACACAGATGCAGGTGTGAGGGCTGGACAGTAGGAAAGAACTACTTCAGGAAAGAGCTGCCTTTATCCTGGGATTGACTCAGCATTTTATAATATCTCCCTGTCCAACTCCACAGGTAGTCTCTGGAAGCCAGAATAATGTGCTGCTAAGTGTGAGTAATGCTATTTGTATCCGGCTTGTGGTAACAAAAAAACCCAAACCAGCACTCCAAAAACCCTGAAAACCTTCAGGCCCTAAAAACATTTAGAATTACACACAAAAAAACCCAAACCAAAACAAACCAAAACAAACTAACAACAACAACAAAAAACAACCCCAAAAAAACCCAGAAACAACAACAAAGAACGAAGCAAAAAACCCCTAAAAAAACCTACAAACAAAAACCCTCAAACCCCTCATTGTTGGGACCTTACGCTGATTGTACTGGATTAGGTACAAGTTGTTACTGTGAGGGACGCACAGGCGTTGCGACACTCCCTGGAGAGGTGACAAACGCGGCAGCCTATTTCGTTTCTGTGCTAATTGAGCAATCACTCCTTTGCCATCATCGAGGCAATTCCCGCCTGCTCTTGCAGCAGTGTGTGCTGGTTCTCATGCCCCTCGAGCCCCTGGGAACTGCTGTCCCCGCTGCTGGTGGCAGGGCTGGCATGTGTCTGTCCCTAGTACAGAGACCAGGGGCTCTTTCACCCCTGGTGCTCACACTCCGGTAGGTGTAGAATGAACAATGATCCAGTGCCTGTTTCTGGGTCTGTGCGCAGCTCCACGCTTGTACATCCCCTCTTTTGTCTGTCCGTAGGTTTTTCCATGATGTGCCTGTATTCTGTCAGTTTCATTTGACTCTTGCAGTCTGAAACACTAGGTTCATACATCAAAGGGGCATCCCACCCCCGGCTGAGGGGTTATGGCCATACATGGTATTTAGATTTATAAACCGGGTAAAACTGTTGCTATTTTAAGAAGATGCTGCGAGAAGTCTGGCTCTGGCTCTCTGGAACTAGGTCTAAATAATAGTTTTTAAATGTTCCACAGTGGTGACTCTATCACCCTCCAGCAGATTCTCTGTGCTGCAGCAACAGGGGCTCCAGACAAAGGCAATGCACCATTTTATTTTAGTCCTAAACACTTAATAAGAATTAAAAAGAAAAAGCTAAGATCTCTTAAATAATAAGAAAAAGGGGATTTGGTTTGGGGAGGAAAGTGAAAGTTATTAGCCTTGTAGTCTTTTGTGCTTTTGGAAGTCACATTTCAGCCTTTGTTCTGCAACCACAAATGCTATAGATATATTTTTAAAAGAAAATGGAATTTGTTTTATTTCAAACAACTGCTCCAATGGCTTATAGATCCCATAAAGCAGAAAGGACACCAGAGAAGTTAAAAATGCTGCCCAAGTGCAATGTGCTTTTGATTAACATCTGGTTTTAAGTCTTAAAGTTTCACTTTCCATTTTCCTTGCCCAAACCTTGTTGAATATTCTCTCTACAGCACATTACTAAATAGCCAGTTAATTAGCATGTCCTGTTTGTTTTCTGCCACTGCTCTGGTAACAGCAAGGAGTTATTTCCTCATTGCCCTGCTTTTACTGCTCTGCTCAGGAAGCTGTATCATGAGGATTTGTCAGTGCCACCACGCTGACATCACAGCTGTGCACGATGACATCTCCCAGTGAATCAAAAGGGAAAGGCAAATGTCGATATGTGTATCCTGGGGTGCAGCACTGACTGATATGGAAAGTATTAAGAAGTGGCATAATGAGTTTGTGTGTAGGAGTGCTAGGTGTAAGTAGGGCTTCACTAAAAAAAGCCTTGTGCTGTCTGACAATTGTTTGAGTAAGCCTTAAATCGACAGAGGGAGAACAAAGACTGCACCTCCACTTTTTGGGCTGGCTTATGTGAACAGCAAATCAAACAAGCAGGGAGCATCAGGTTTCTATTTTTAAACCAAACATTCCTTTTGGTTTTGTGCAGAATGACGTGTGAGCAGTGAAGGGTGCACCTTTCTACAGTGTGTGATAATGGGGACTGGATGTGAGTCCCTGCTCCTGGAGGCTGGAAGCGTGGGAATGTGCACAGGTACCGCAGTGTAAATAACCCCTTCATGCTCAGGGGAACGTGCAGATAAAGTGTAAGCACTTGTTAACCACCCTGGTGTGGCTGTCAGCGTGGGGGGTTATCAGAGCCCATCTGGCAGGTCAGGCTGTGGGAGCAGTGCAGACAGCTCCTGTGGGAATGGTGCACACAGGTTAACACCATGTGCGTGCAAGTGTGTGACAGCTCTGAGTCACTCCTTAACCTTTCTCTCAACCACATAAGTAGGTGGAAGTGATGGACAGCCACCAAGCTCTGCCATGTGTTCACACACCAACCAAATGCTGATACTTGCGACACCGCCATGGAAGGAGATGCAAGAGCCTGCTCCCTTTCTGTGCCAGGAATGCCAGAGCTGGCATCCTGCTGAGGGTGAGGACGTGTGGGCGAAAGGGTAGCACTGCAACGCCGTAAATATAGATGGGAAGTCCCCAGCTACGCTGCTGTGGGACTGCATTCCAGTCTCTGACAATAGTGCATGATTGTCAGACTGCTTTTTTGTGGCACAATGCTGGGTTTGCCTCTTTCTAAAGTGCCTTGTGCTGTGCTCTTCAAGCCCTGGCTGTGCAAGCAACATTGTCATGATATAGAAACACATCCCTGACATAAAGCTGGGCAAGTACTTTCATGTTAGAGTGCATGTCCTTGTCTGTGATGTTAAATAAGCTTGTCCTGGACTCCTGCAGTGATAATTCAGAAAGAGAACTTTTAATCACACTGATTTTTTTACCCTTTGTGGATGGCTGCATTTTTGCCCCTTTCTTAGCTTGCAGAATTCAGCAGCTGGCACCACCACCTGTGTATGCTTATGAGAGTGTACAGGGGGGACATAGAAAAGATGAAGCTCCTATGTCCTGGTTACAACCTCAGCAAAAGTCTTGAGAAGCTTTTCAACTTTGCTTTAACCCGTCCCTAGATCCACATGTCAGCTGATCCCGGTAACTCTTAGGGGGGCTCTGCACAGTGGCACAGATCTCTGCTCCTTGTCTTTCTCAGCATAGCTGAAGGGAGCAAAGACAAGATGATCCCTCTCTCTTTGTGCTGTGGCAGCAAACCACTGCTTGGAGATTTGTTGCAAGCAGGACATGAGCTCTAGTAATCACTCAGCCTAATTCTTTTTTCTTTTTCTTTTTTTTTTTTTTAATCTAGCCAGTCATATCTTAAAGCTGTTGATATTTTCGACCTCTGGATGATCCAGAGTGTAATTACAGAGTGTGCAAGGACGTGTTCCCTCTTGTTTGTTTTAGATCTGCCTCCCAGCAGATGCAGTTGGGTGCCAGACGCTTCCTGCATTGTGTGAAGCAGGGAGGGTTTGTTTTGTTGATTTTTTTAAAAACTCCTCTGCACTATTTGCAAAATTATAAACAGGCCCCTCTGCCACCTTTTTTCTTGGCTTAAAATATTAAACCCTATCAAAACTGGTTGTTAGGGTACAAGGTGTGAAAGCCCTCTTGAGAACAGACCCTCTGCCAGCTCCCAGAGCAGCGTGGAGATGAACATCGGACTGATTTCACAATCCGGGGCTTTCTGCTTTTCGTCCTGTTCCCATGGGCTTTTCTGTGGGAAACAAATCTCTGAAAAGGAAAGTTGTCCACTGTGGTAATGGGATTTCTCTTAAGTGCTGGCTGCTGAAGGCAGTGGGAGCACAGGGAAGCTAAAATTGCTTTTGAAAGCTGTTCTAATGTCTCCTGGGCATTTCGTACGTCTCTCTATTTTCCACCTCCTCCCAGTAACGTATGGTAATAAAATAAGATCTAGTGTTAGGAAATTGCTTTAGAGTTAGCTCAGGTTTGTCCAATATTTAAAGTGATTCCTGAATGTTTGTGTTCCTGGAACCTTACTCCATATGAAAGTCCATTTTAGCTTAATGTATTTCCCTGAATAGGAAATTTCCCTAAGTAAAGAAATGACAGCTGGGTACCAGCACCTGAATATTTCTATCCCAGGCTGAATATTCTGGCTTATTTTATTTTACATTAACTATTCCAGCAAATTCTCTGATGAAAAAAATGTTTAGTGGAACTGTAGAAAGGATTAAACCCTTTTTTTTTTCCCAGTAAATCATGTTATCACTGTAACCTCATTGAATTGCTTCATATTTTCCCAGACTAAGGGACTGAGAGGATATTTTGAATAGAAAATTCTGTTATGCTGGTGTTTATAAATGCCAGCCTTTATACCAACCATCTCTTTTTAGCAAAATCCTATACTCTGTTTAAAAGGCCTCATTTTGGTTTGAGAAGCAAGAAGGATACAGCAGTAACTTCTCTTTTTGTAACAAAAGCGTGCCAGCCTTGTTGTAGGGCAGAGTCAAGGTAAAGTCAGGGTATATTATCTTATTTCTTTGTATTTGTCCCCAAAATGAGGTTTCTCATCTCCATTTCCCACATGCCCATGCAGGTGACTGGGCACCCGAGAAGCTGAAAGGTCCTTGTGTCACTCACCTTTTCCCCCGTAATTATTAAACACAGTCACCATTTTTCAGGCACAAATACCCTTCTGGAGGAAAACCCACAAATTTGCAGAGCTGGAAAGCTGATGTTGGCTGGTAACAGCAGGTAGAGTAGAGAGAAAAGCTTTTTGATAACCTGGGGCTGATCCAGGACAGGAGGAAAGGTGCCTCTGCTGCAAGGGCTGCCCATCATCACACCACACTGGCTGTGAAAACATGGCAAGCTTTTCTCCAAGACGTGAAGTTTTAAGTGACAACTTTGAGTTTGCACATATGCCCAATTAACTCAAAATTAATGGCCCAGAACTTAGTACAACAGTTGTGCTTAATGTTGCAGAACAAAACTTTCCCTTTTATGTCCAGGGTAATACTTTTTTTCCTAAAACAGTGTTGGTTAGTCTTGAATATCAAAGGATTGTAAGCATAAGTGTAATACATGCATTGAAATTGATTTAGTTTCTTATGCCCCTTCTTGAGCCTTTCCTAACACCCAGTATTGCATTGCTTCAATTTTTTTTTGTCTTTACAGCTTTAATTTTATAAATAAATAAATAAATAACTCCCTCTTCAATGTGTTTAGCTGCATGCTTATGAAATCCCTGTACAGATGCTCAGATGGAGCAATGAGAAAAGATGGAGTTAATGCTTCTGTGGCTGATTGCTTGATTTCCATTTCAGGCTTTTCTGAAAGGCTAAACTTGAGGGGAATATCTATTTATTCAAAAGAGTTACTATATCATATATGTTTTATTTTTATATTAATGAGCACTTGTATTTTAAACACAGTCTTTACAGATTGTGACTACTCTCCAAGCACTAGCTGGTTATTACTACATAACACCAGTTGGAAAGAAAAATGCTTTAAACCACGTTCATAGTGCTCCAGTGTCTTGTCATGTAGCTCACTGTGCTTTATTTTGGGTCTAAATCAAAAGCTGTACCTGTTAGCCTTATGTGTCAGAGACATTTTACAAGGGCATGTAGTGACAAGGGAAAATGGCTTTGAACTGAAAGACAATAGGTTTAGATTAGATATTAGTGTAAGGGAAGGGAGGCTCTGGCACAGGGTGCCTAGAGAAGCTGTGGCTGCCCCTAGATCCCTGGAAGTGTTCAAGGCCAGGTTGGATTGGGCTTGGAGCAGCCTGGGATAGTGGAAGGTGTACCTGCCCATGGCAGGGGGAGGGAATGAGATGATCTTTAAGGTCTCAACTCAAACCATTCTATGGTTTTATGACAAATGAAGGAAAGTTTTGAAGCTGAGACTTTCCAGCAGAGCTGTAGGTCTTGAAGCGCTTGATCCTCACCCTGGAAGAAAGCAAGAGGGCATTACTGCAGGTGTGATGTGACTGAAGTGATGTTAGCTGAGCTTCCAAAACCAGTTTCAGATAAAACCTGACTTCTTGTGAAAGGTTAATTGGGAAATGTAAATGCTGCCTGTGTGAGGAATCTATTTTGGAAAACACCAGATGCTCTCCCTGGGAGGAAGGTGGTGGCTGCTGAGGTTAATGGAAGGAAAGCTGTGCTGCAGCTCAAGATGTGCCCGTTAGCAGCTGACATCATTTGGTGATATGGAAAAGTTACATTTCAAAGACATTTCAAACTAGAAACCTGGCTCCAAGGTCTCACAGTTATTTTCTGTATGTCAGATCCAGCTCTTAGTGACCAAGGACAGATTGGGTTCTTTCTTCATAAAAGGATGATGGAGGGAAAAAGATATCTGATATTGCTGACTTCATTTACTCCTGCTAAGGGGAAAATGTGGGTGAAAAGGATTCCCTGAGTTTTGTAATACTGCAGCTATTTATGGCAGTAAATAGAAACAGTAGCTGGGGAAGACTGCAAGAATATAAATCATTATCATCAGTCTTCAGACTCTGGAAATGAAATACTCTGCTATGTCAGCTTATCCAAGTCTTTTGGGATTCCCGAAACTGCATCAGGGATCAATCACAGCACTGCCTTGCTTCATCCCCATTCTCAAGTAATGCATCCCTGCCTCTTTGGGAGAGACTAAAGTAGGAAATATTGGTTGGTTAGGAAGACACATGTGCTGTAAATAAAATTTCCTTGAAACTTGAGCACATTTAAGTGGAAGTTGAAGCTGTTCAAGCAAGAGTAGTTAAAGTCCTTGCTTCAATTAGAACTGTTTGGCCCCAGTCAAAATGTAACCAATAACTACAGTCAATAATAACATCACCTTCAGCTGCTGCTGCTGAGCTGTGCCTGCTGCCAGTAAACCACTTTCTGTGTTACGAGTAGTGCCCGAGAGGGGCAGAATAGTTATAAACTTTGCAGGAAAAAAGATGCAGCAACACAGTAAGTTAGAACTAATTCTCATCTCAAATATACTGGATCCTTGAGTAAATCAGTATCATCCTAACTAGTTTGGGAAGGTATCACTGCTTGGTGAAAGCAGGAAAAAAAAGCTGGCTACTTTAATCACTTAAAAAAGTCTCCTGGCAGCAGATTTGTAGTCTGATATTTTCCTTATAAAAATCAATACACTGTAGGCAGTGTATCCTATTCCATAACAACATGAGTTTTACTTGTTCTGGAAACTACTTGTCATCAGAAAGCCACTAAATAAATGAAGATGTACTGCTGGAAGATATGAATTTCCATCAGTGCTTTTCCAGCTCTGTTTGGAAGCCAGGTAGGCTGCTTTTGGAAAAGGATGGTGATGTTCTGAGCAGCTTTGTCCATTGACACTTTTGCCCGTTTGAATTACACCAGTGACTCAGATCAGGTCACGTTACAAATGTACTAAAATTATTTCCAGGCCATAATTGAACCTTGTACCTCCCGACCAGGCTGTTAAGCATCAGTAGGTGCTCAGGGGATCTGTAACATGAAATTATTTTTTGGATGTTAAACCAGCCAACCAGCCCTTCTCTTTCTTAATGAATGACCCAAGCTGTCCCTTCTCTGTTTGGACATCATCACATTCACAGTTTTGCTGGTGATATCATCCATTTCAGCTGCTCCCACAGTTTTAAATGCTGTAAATATCTCCTGAGGTGCTGCCCTGTGACCAGTCTCGCTGGGTTATCAAGGAAGGAGGAGCAGAAAATCAAGAATGCCATTTCCAGATGGATGGCATTCCTTGTGAAGATACACTAAAGCAAGGTGGAGGTGGAGTCTAAAGGGAAAAGTATGAGAAAGCGGTGATGAGGAACTTGAACCTCAACGTCAGTCAGCCACACCTTCCTGTATCTCAGGCCATGTCTCACCAGTGTGTCCCTCTCTTCCCTATCACCCTTGTTTAGCATCTGGGTGGCTGCAGGCTAAGTTGGATCAGTGATCTGATTCTGTGGAAAACAAATCCACCAAAAAAAGAACAATTTCCTGCCTGACCAGCTTGCTCATCCAGCTCCACAGCAGCTGCACAGCTGCTAAATCAGATGCAAGGGCAGTGAGGGACAGGCAGGGAGTGGGGGTGTGACAGTGTGACCGTCCTGCTTCTCGGGAAAGCAGCTGCTCTTGGTGCGTCAGACCACAGCGTAATGAGGGACACATCCTTCGTTTGTCTGAGCAGAATTCCCTGAATCCATGCAGCTAGCAGCACCCAATGGAAAGCTCACTGAAGAATGCTGATGCTGTCCCAGCAAAGGCATATCCTGTGCCCTGTCAGTTCCCTGGTGTGGAGGGACTGGGGAGGATGTGACCAAACAGCTGTCACCCAGACGGTGAGGTCACTCCAGGTCCTTTGATACACATGTTAACGGCATGTTGAGATTTAAAAAAGCTGCCCCAATGCGGCTGGAGTAAACTGCTATTAAAATAACCTTGTGTATTCTTTTGTAGTTATGTCAGTTCTGCAAGTGACTCGTCCCCGGAAAAAGTAATTTAGGCCGTACTAAGCCCCACAGGCACAAGCTATGCTTTGTTGTCAGCAAAGCAGCAAAGCAGCTGCATTATTTCTACCCTTGGGGAGTGCAAGCTCCCCTTGATCTGAAGGGGGGAATATTTCCTATCTGCTGGCAATCTGCTGTCAGCTACACCCACACTTCCTTAGTGACAGTTCTTCCACTCTCCTCTGTTGTCCATGGCACTGAGACCCCATGCAAAACCTGCAGCTGATATGTTCTTTGCTTGTAAATAGTACTTTGTTCCCCTCATGTTTGTTTGTTTCTGGTAGCATTGATTCCTGGCCCTCTGGTTGTCATGAGCAGCACCTGCCTGAGCCCAGCCCTCCCCCGGGCAGCTGCAGGGCAATACTCCACCATCCTGTGCTTACTCAGAGGAGCTGGTGCTGTGTTTGGTCATTATTTCCTAACTTGTTGACTGCCATCATCGTTAGTCACTTACTATTTCCGAGTGGAAAACATGTTCCACAGGGACTCCTCTCCAAGTCTGTGCTAATTCTACCTGTTCATGTGGAAACAGGGGATGACTCCCATCCTGAGCCTGAACCTGAAGCCTTCACTCAGTGGTGATTCATGAGGCTGAAAGAAATGCTTGGCAGGCTGTTCCCCTCACTAGTGGCCAGCCATCCTCTGCAATGTCCCGTTTTGACCATGCTGCCAGCCACATGGCTGGCTTGGTGGGAATGCTCTGTCTTCCCTAGGGAAGCCACTTCCCGTGCCAAGGGTGCTTCTCTTCAATCCCAGTACTCCTGTAATTAGGCTAGGCTGCTGGGCTGGAGTCATACTCCTGTTCTAAAAAGTGTACCAGAGACTGCTGCAGGGGTGTTTCAGAGAGACTCACCATCCTCTGGGGTTTCTAGGTGCTATCTTTAGGAGCTGGCTATTACAACCTGATTATGGGTAAAATTCCTGCTTTGCTGTTTCAGTTATACTGCATTAACTGAGATTTTCTGGATGCTCTAGATTGGTATAATTGCCCTACACAAAGCTGAGGATTTGTATTTAATATTTCCAAATATATCATTCTAGGTCTTACGTACATCCCTTAACTAACAATCAATGATTTGGTTTCCCTATCTCTATTACAGAGTGAGGCCATGGGGATGAACCAGGGATGTCCAGGCCCTTGTTCAAAGGAGGTTGGAGAAGGGCTCTGGTTATCTGTCCCTGGATGCAGGGCTATCCCACTGGTGGTCAGCTGGGCAATGCTGAGCTGGTTTTACCTCTGCAGACTCTTAACTCTGCACAGGGTAGGATTTGGGTTATCTGGGGTTATTTCGCACCAGATCCAACACTGTGCTCAAACCCTTGATGAACACCATAAAAAATAGACTTTGCTCAAGTAGGCTTTACGTAATAGTTAGTCTGGGTTAAATACAGCAGGCATGTTGCAGGACAGGTGCATTAGCCAGGTTGTGGGCTGCAAATCATGTAGCTGCTTCTTGCTGCTCCTTTCGATACTAGCCATTGTCATTAGTTTGTTGCCCTGATAAATGTTTGGTTTTCTCACAGGAATGAAATTACTGAAAGAGATTAACTGTGGTGTCCAATAGAGCTGATAAAGAAACATATTTCTTCCTATTCCAGCCATGAAAAGGGAGGGCAGGTGAAAGCCCCTTTCAGGAGGTTCTCCCAAAATTAGCAACCTTGACAAAAAAAATACAAAGAGATTTGCTGAAGTTCTTGCATGTGAGGTGTAGGTACCTTCTCCAAAAGTTACAGGGCAGGAGCAGACCAAGAGACCTTTCAGTGTGCAAAGGCTGCTTGTTCCAGAGCACGGTGGGGTTTATACCACTGTGATTTTTTTTTTTTTTTGTTTTTATAAGGAAACATACAAAAGGAGAAACTGTTTACAAATGTGTTTGTGTTTCAGAAAAATTGTGGGCTCTCATATTTCCTCCAACAGCTACAAGACAGCTACCCAACCCCTTCTTACAACCAGCTCTGTTCAGCACTTTGTGTTTCCCTCCAAAAAAAAGTGAAGCCAGGAGCCTTTATTGGGAATATTCTGTATATTTGCAGTAGTGACCTATGCATTCCCAGAGGCATTAGCCTGTTGGAACGTGCATAATCTCCACAGCATCACAGAGATGCAGCCAGTGGGACTGTCTAACTATGTCACGCCACCCTGACCTCCACAGAGCTCTGTGACTCTCTGCTCCTGAAGTCGCGGCTGAACTCTCCCTCAGCTTTCAACTCTGACCCATTTACGCTGCACATTTATCTGGCATTTTCATCTTGAAGGGCTGCTGGCGTCTCGAGCAAGCCGATCTCTCGTTTTGAAAACAGAAGGACCCAGCTCCGAAAGCCAGCAGCCTGCAGGGGGGACAAGGGACAAAAATGACATCTCGGTGTGCCGATGGCACCGAAGGCAGCCGAAGAGGGCTCTCCTGCCTGGCAGGCACTCCCCGCTGTGTGCCAACGCCTGGACCCAGCCCACAGCAGGTATCAGGGACAGCAAACAGCAGGAACCAAGCGCAGAAGACAGCTCAGCTCTGCCAACAGCCGTGCTCGGGCTGGGCAGATGCCAGGCAGGGCAGCCACACCCGGCACAGAATCTCCCTGACGCAGTACAGAGCCTGCTGAGAGCGGGGAACCCTCCAGGGTCTGCGCATGCCACAGCTGTGATGGCCCCGGGACACTGGGAACGGCTCTCCCCCAGCGCCCCTTCGCCTCCCAGGCTCAGCCCCACCAGCTCCGGCTGGTCCCAGCAAACCCGGTAATCCCAAGGGCCTTTAAAAGTGATAGTCAAATCAAGAGGGTGCCTGCACAGCCCCTCTGCTGTGCTCCTGGTATTTCCATTTCCCTTGGACACCCACAAAGGCAAAGGGTGTCCAGCTCATTAAACTGCCCACTCTGCTCCCAAATGTTTTTTTCCATATTGGACAGCCGACTTTCTGAGCCCTGTAAAAATCATAATAGTACCATGTCCCCTTGAAGCCCAAAGGCAGGCTCTCATCCAAAAAGCCAGCAAGCTGATCTCTAGTCTAAATCTGTAACACAGAAACACAACTTATTCCATGAGATCCCAAGTGGGAAAACTGGCTGGGAAACATAAGTAGTAATTTATGTCAATTAGATTATCTTGAATGGAATATTTAATATTTTTAATGGAACATTTTTTAATTGATGCTCATGGGTACTTTGTAGCTGCTGGAAACTCTGATCTAAATGATTATTTTAATGAAAGATTGCCAAAGGACTCACATTTGAAACTCCTACATAGGTTTACAGTGGGACTGTGTTCCCTGGGCTGGCCAGCCCTTGTTTCCCAGTCAGGGCACTCAGGGTAATGCCAATTAGCACAGCTACAGAACTCAATGAGGCAAATTGTTGAGGGTGCTCACCACAAATCTGACTGTGGAGCCCCCTCAGAAACAGTCTGAGCTAATGGGCTCATATGGATGGCACAGGAACTTTCAGAAAAGGACATCTCCATATTTGTGTCAGGACCCTGAGAGCACTGATGGTTTAACTGCCCTGACCAGTCCCTCCTGTACTCCCCACCTGCTGCCCATTGGAGGGAGTCTCCATTTAAGCTCAGCCTTGAGATGCCTTTGTTTCCCCCTGAATGTTGCTGTAGGTTCAGCCTCCCATACAGCTCTTGCTCCCAGATGGATCAACACCCTAAGCTGCAGATAGGCAGATAGGTCTGTCACAAGCCCTGTTTCTGGCCTGTCTCTGTGGTGCACCTTGCATTGATGTAGAAGCCTTGCAGCTCCCCGGCACATGTTAGCTATGCCACCTGAAGGAAGTTGAATTTGGAATGCTGTCCCAGCTTCTGACCAGTTTTTCCCACTTGAATCACAGTAAGTTAAATCTGGACCAAAAAAACCCAAACCCATGAAGATCCTAAAACTATTTCTAAATGTCACATTTCTTTTCTGTTCAAGTTGCCAAATTAGAAAGTCTCATTGCAGAAACCCTTCCACACACATACATGCGTGCCTATACAGCCCTTTAAACCATCATTAGTGTCTCCTTTTCCAAAGGGAGAGATGCAATTTCAAGTGGAGAAGCAGAATGATTGTATTTATAGTCTGGTTTTATCTTTCAGCCACAATACACAAATCCATGGAGCAGATCCCTGCACTATCATTTGTTTACTGCATGGCATTGCTTTCCCATTCTCCTGGAGTGGTGACTCATCCTTGCTGCTGAGCTCACCCTGCTCTCAGAGGCCCTCTCCAGTCTTTGCATCACAGAGCACTTGATGAGGATCAGCAGCCTTGGTGTTGTTCTTTAGAAGGTTAACTTACATGTTGCCTCTTGGCAGCACAGAGGACTCTCCTTCAGCTTGCCCTGTGCTGTGGTGTCTAGGCAAGCCCTTCAAAACCCAAATTGTTGCTGGATGCGATCAGTTGAAACTCCTGACCTAGTTTCTCAAAATGATGTGGTTGGCTTAAAAAATTAGATTTACTGCTTTTTTAAATGATTGTGTAGCCTTTGCTTCAAACTCTTGTTTGAGGAATTGCTAGAGATACTCCAGTTGCAATTTTGAATTTCTCTTCATTGTCATAAAGGTGAGAGGCATATTTTTATGTGATACACAAGTAGGGAAACTGCTTGCCTCTAGCAGCTAGGAAAAACACCAACTATTGTGACACTGTGATTTAAAAACAGTGATATGTGGATAGTTAGAAGTTGCTGTTATTCCAGATTTGCTGAGTCTCAAAGGCAAAGAGTTCAAGATATTAAAGTCCATGCTAAAAGCTTTCTAGCATAAAGTCCTGAGCAAAAGCTGCAGCAGCAGTGTTGCAGCGTGTTGCAGCCACATTTTTACAGCAGCAGCAGCTGCTACCTGGCATAAAGTCCAAAGTTCTGAGAAGGAGCAGTGGCAGCAGGCTTTTTTCTTCTTGATGATGATGATGATGGAGGAGAAGAAGAAGAAACAGTAGGAATGACAGCCATTTTTCTTCTTTCTTCTTCTTGTTGTTCTTCATTCTCCTTGCACCCCATTACAGGGGCATTTTATTCATAAAACATCCAATCAGCTAAAAACATGATTCTAAAACATTCTCCCTAAACCAATCGAAGCATAATTCTAATGTACAAAAGTAGTAGGAAAGTAATATGAAAGTAGTGTCAGTTAGTACCTAAATTTTTACACATATAATTTTATCTATTTACACATATAGCTTTATCTGTTTATGTGAATAATTCTATCTATTCTATCTAGAAATGCAAGCAATGTTCTGCTATGTTTTTGTTATGTCTGGAGCTAAGGTACTGAACTTTAGACTAGGTTTTAGGGCCTTACTAGCTAACACAGTCTCTTAAGGCACTTAAGATATATTTCTACTTACTTAAAACTATAACTTACACTTCCACTTACTTAAACTTACACTTCCACTTACTTAAACTTACACTTCTATTTCATATCTATGTGGCTTAATATATTTCAGCTTCTTTAAAGGGTCGAATTCAAACCCTACATTTCTTTCTCTCTCTGAAGGACTCTGAGAGGCTTCTGTCTCATGCACTCCAACAGCAGGGGTATTTCAGCAATTCCAGATCCTCAGGCTTGTGCGCAGTTATCAGGTATGTTAGGATGGCATGGGCTGGCAGTGACTTGCTTGGGATCAATCTGGGCTCGCTGTGTGGCTGGAGGCAGCACGCAGGTGCTGGGGAGCCCTCCTGCAGATGCCCACTTCTCACTCCTCAGCTTTTTGCAGAATGTCTGTTCCCTATCAATGCTAGGCTTGTTTACACATTTGTCCAGGTTCCATGCTCCTTTGCAGCTATTCACTGACATCCTTCTTATTTTTCTGCCTGGGCAGCTCCAGCCTGTATCCCAAATAGTGAATGTGGGCAGGAGCAGTTTTATACCTGATGGAAGCTAAAAAATGGAGAGTGCTCTGGCCAGCTGCTGAGCAGTGCCCAGACCTTGGCCTAGAGGACCCCAGTTCTGTCACCCTCCCCTTGCTGTTCCCATGCCAGTCCTGTCCCCTTGTCATTCCTATCCCTGGCTGTTGGGGAAGATGAAATAGGGAAGCCGTATTGCCTAGTAAAAGATCTTGAGAATGTAGAAGCTAGAAGCGAGATTGAAATGAAAGCAAGCTTTGAGATACCAAGCCTTAGTTACTGAACAACTGGAAAACAATGGTATGGCCAGCTGAAGGTAATCCCCTTCTGATTAAACAATACCTTCTGCTTGCAGACAGGTCCAAGGGTCAGAACAGACCCTACTACCTTGGCAGAAGGGGTCCAAAAAGGAGTTTTTTGGGTTTAAAATGTAACATAGTATGGTAATGTAAGGATTCTTATAGGCTGTATGTAAATGCTATAGGATTTGTATCTTGTACTAGATTGGTTAGTGTAAATTAGAATATTCAACACAGAAAAACATTTATTGTGTTGTAACGGGAACTTTGCTCTCTTGCTCTTGCTCTCTCGCTCTCTTGCTCTTGCTCTCTCTCTCTCTTGCTCTTGCTCTCTCTCTCTCTTGCTCTTGCACTCTTACTCTCTCTCTTGGTCCACGCTCCTTACCCTTGCTCCTTGACCTGCTCTCCCCATCCCTCTCTCCCCCCTGCTACCTCTCTTTGGGGCCTGCTCCGAGCTGCAGCTGGCAGCTCCAAGCAGGGCCCTTGCACCCACACCTTTTGTAATAAACTGCATATGTCAACCCGACTTCAGAGATCTCTTGTCTCCAATCGTCCTGGACTCCAGCGTTCCCCGCACCTGGCATCACAGTGTGTTTGGCTATGGGCAGCCTGGTGGAACTGGAGGTGTGTGAAAGTGGATGGGCTGTGTGGGAAGGAGCGGTTTATTATTTGTTGCCATTGGATACTGATACCAGAGTACCAATTTTAACTGCAGCTGTAAGGCTGCCTGGAGTACAGAACCGGCATCTCTTAAAGCAATTGTTGGGGTTTTATTTCCATAGGAAATGTTCATAGCGATATCTTGGGTTGCAGCACTCCTAGTGTGCCTATAGTACCTGGTTTTCTAGTGAAGCTTCCTCCTAGGAGTTGGAAAAACAGATTAAAAATGGAAAAGCAGCAATTGGAAGGAACACTGTGTGTTGGATTTTACTAACAAGATGTTTTTAATTGTTTTTTCTGTTGATACACCAGGTTGTTTTGCTGCACAGCTTGGCTGTGGAGCCAGGCCTCTCTGTGCTGCAGACAGACTGTGCCAGGGACTCAGCATGGCTTGGTTGCTTTGTGAGCCCAGTGGCTTGCTCTGTGGCTGCTGCAGAGCTGCCTGCATGGCCTTCCTAATGCTTAATATTCATCAGTCAGATTTTAAAAATACTGCAGGGCAGCCTCAGGCAGGGATGCCAGGCCTAACAGCCCCACTTAATTTCCTCTACATGCTGTGCTATAAGTTGTTCAGGCACCTGCTGAAACTAGAAATGTTTCTTTCCTTAAAACGAGACACCAGCAAATGTGGTTAATTACCACATCCCAAACTGGCACAGTTGAATCTTCATATAATTATTCCTGCCCCAGGTCTGAGTCTTTAATAGGTATACTTCTGGCTATTTTTATTATTTTGTTATGTTACAAAAGCAATTACCAGCCCAAATCTGTTTTCCCTTTTTAGTAAAAAACCTCTGTTGCAGGAAATTATTGGGATGACTTCTTCTTGTGCTTTCTTTATGTGGACTTAACCGATTAGCAAATGTAGCTGCATGAGAGTCGGCTCTCACATCCCCAGCCACCTATGGCAAGAACACGGATGAGCTGTCCTGCATCCAAAAGTCCACCTCCATAATGACTGAACCTTCCAATCAGATAAGTCTCACTTCTTCTAATACCCTTCCTCAATACCTGTGGCCTCCCTGCCTCCCTCCCAATGTCCCCTTTTCCTTTCCATTGTCCTATTACCCCTTTTTTACATTCCCACAAATTCCTACCTCCTTTTTCCCCTTCCATGGTCTCCCTCCACTAATCCCTTCCCCCAGAGTTCCTTTGTAATACCAGAGGGAGTGTGATTGGGAGGGAAAGAAAGGAAAGTTTCCCTAAAGCAACCATCTTTTTCTTAAAAGTCAATGATTTCTATTAGGAGTTTCCAGCAGGCACAGCACCACCTACACTATCTTTTNCTTTTGACTCTGAAGATCTCACCACGCGGCTGAATAAAACATCTGTGGATACCCTGCAAAGGCCCTTTTTCCTTCTTTACCCTGGACTGTACTAGCAGCAATTCAGGCTGCAACAGGGGCTGTACCAAATAAAGTTCTGTGAACAGAGCCAGTATCATAGACACATATATCTGTGGGTATGTATGTATTCACTATACATAGAATCCTCATGTAATCATAGACTGTTTGGGGTTGGAAGAAGCCCTAAAGATGATTTACTTCTGGCCCCCCTGCCATGGGCAGGGAACCTCCCACCAGACCAGGCTGCTCAAAGCCCTGTCCAACCTGGCCTTGAACACTTCCAGAGATGGGGCAGCCACAGCTTCTCTGGGCTACCTGGTCCAATGCCTCTCCACCCTCACAGCAAAGCACTTCCTTCTAATATCTAATCTAATCTGACCTACTCTGTTGGAATCCATTCCTCTTTTTCTCGTCACTCCATGCTCTTGTGAAAAGTCCCTCTCCATCGTTTCTTGTAGGCTCCTCTCCTGCATTGCATATATACAGACCTGAAGGAGTTGCTTTTGAACAGCTTTTTGGATGTGTAATTGAAGTAGAAAAATCTGTAGTTAGAATTTTCTTGATGCTCAGAAAAGTGTAGTGTTATAGAAGAGACTGCTTTAAATATACATGAAATAAGCAATTAAAGCTGAGAAACTGAGCATTGGAATAAAAATAGCTGGAGCCATGACCTAAACAGACCTGAAATGCAGATGCCACAAAGCCAACTAGAGACTGGTTTTGGGAAAAATAGTACATGGACTAACAATGACCAGTAATTTTCCCCTAAGCCACTGTCACCTAGGTGGGAGTCAAATGCCTTAATTGTACTATTGCCTCTCCTGACTTTGCACAGGTTTTGTGATACTCCTAAACCTTTTCAGAAGCAGAGGTCTTGGGCAGGAGCAAGTGCAATACTATGGGTGCCTGTGTTCCCAATGGCATCCAGTGAGCTACAGCAGCATTGCTGCTCTGTTTGATCTGGCATCATGGGTAGCTGAATGTGAGCCTTGCGCATCTTAGAGATTGGCTTCACAGACGTGTTGGGACAGAGGATGTGGTTGAACATGTCTCCCTGTTAAGCTTTCAAGCTCTGAAGGTTTTTATTCTGTTGATAAAACCCAAACAGAAAACTCAATTCATAGATTAAGAATGAACTGCTTTAAAATTAGCCCTATTAAGATCTCACCCAGGACCCACAGTCCCCATACTCTGGAGTTGAGTGCCAGATAGTTTTTATCTGTGTGTGCAACACATATTGAGAAACAAAAGAAGCTTTGTACCAAAATAGTTTATTAAAAACAATAAAACTTCACTGAAGCTTGCTGTCTTCAAGACAGAATTATGACATTGCAGCATTCAACACGATCATAATCCACATATAAATGTAGTACTATACAGCTCCTGTTTGCCTTGGCCAAGTTCTGCCCTCGGTCTGGCCCCAACAGCCCTGCTGACACAACCCAGCCCTGCATATTTTAGCCGCAGAACCTGTTCCTCTGGGAACTGAGTTATTCTATCCTTTCCTCCCCTCACAGTGCTGTTACTGTGAAGAGGTTGCACAGAAACCCAGCACAGCTCTTGTCAGCTTGAGGCAGTAACAGAACCGGTGTGAGCACACCGAGCCACCGACAACAGCAACGCTGGGGTATGTTTAGGAAAAATAAATAGGCAACCAATTACTCAAGTTCCCAGCAGTGCCCAAGTGCAGAGAGCAGCTTCTGTTCACAAGAAGGAAGCTCTGTCCGGACCTGCCACATCGCTCCTCAGCCGTGACAGAAGGGCTCCTGCACAGCCACCTCTCGGCTGCAGCGCTGGCAGAGAAGGGCAGTGCCGGCAGCTGGCTGGCATGCTTCTGCCATCTCCCCTGAACACCCTCCAACAGCGTCACTCTGGGTCATCAGCTCTGCACCGAAGTCAGTATTTGTCCTTGCACCGTGGCATACAGACTGAGCGCTCGATGTCCCAGCCTTTTGGGTCAGGATGCCGTTCATGAGCTGTGGTTTGGCTTCCTCACTAGCACAGAGGTTGCTTCTTCCTCCTCTCCATCACTCATGTGCCCTGGGCTGCTCTGCTGATAGGTGTCTTCTTGCACAGTTCCTGGTAGAATTCAGATTCCAAAAACCGCGGGTAGGAGTTATTCTCCATTAAGCTGTAAACTCTCTTCTGAGCCACGCTGAAGCAGGTATGGGTGGCTTCCTGGATGTTCTGCGCAATCATGTTCTTGGTCTGGAAGTCTATGTTTATCTAAAATACAGAAAGAGGGACATTACTCCTTAGAGCAGAATTCAAGTAAGTGTTAATACACAGTACAACTTCTGAAGAGTGAAAAAGGCAAGACCCCATTACTGCAGGGTCAAATTACTGGAGAATTTTCTTTAAGAAAATTCTTCTTTTGCACAAAAACAAAACCAATTCAGATATGTCTTTTCTCAGTTAAAATGGAAATTCTCTGCAACACTGCTTGTGCCATTTTCCAGCTTGGTGAAAAGGCACTTATATTCAGACCCAGACATTAACAGTGAGGTTATGTACAATGCAGTTTGACATCTGTATCTTGAGTTCAAAGAAATAACAGCTGTGACAACTCAGAGCAGAGCATTTATGCATAAGCAGCTTTTCTTTACCTCTTTGGGAGCCTCCTTTTCAATGAAGTCATTGTAGATTTTCTTTGCTTTCGATGTCAGCTTTTGGGGTGATTTCGTTTTCTTGAAGTCCTCACAGGCCAACCAAAACTCAATGTTCTCTTCACAAAACTCAGACTTTAAAAAAGCTCGGAAAGCAGCAAGACCATCTAAGAAAGATAAAAAATACTCACCATCAATTAACTATTTCAGGAACCTTGATTTTACCTATTGGTCATATCAGTTTCTACCAGAATGTTTTGTTGTAGGTCTATTTTTTTCAGCAATATCATGGCAATAAAAAAAATCCATAATTTATGTTTGCAAGCAAGTTAATGCTTTAACAGCTTGGCAGATTTCCCTTTGAGTTTGCCATTTCTTAGGCAAACACAAAAAATAAAACCATTTCTATGGTTATGTTTCCTTCCGTGATGCCTGAGAATACATTAAAAAAAACCATTTCTCTCTAGATAAGCTCTCCTCTGTTAACCTTTGCACTGCAGTAAATACGACTGCTACAGTACTCTGGAATATTCTTTCAATGGAAAGGATGACTCAAGCTCAAAGAGCAAATAGTAATATTATTTCGTAGCCTTTTTGCTTTGCTAGTGAATGCTGCTTCTTGCAGAGATAGAGTAAAACCCCAAGATCACTGAACCTGTATTGCAGGATCCTTCCCACATTACTGGAAAGCATTTGCTTTGCTTATGCCGTGAGCTCAAGGAATAAATGCCCTTCTCCCATTTGGCAAAACCAAGCTAACATGTATGATTTTAGCTATGAGGGTTTCAAGAAAGAAACAAAATCTACTGAGGTATTCTTTGTTTTATTATTAGTTTACGTTTTTTTTTTTTAAATGTATTTTGGCTTTAAATTGTTAAAAGCATTTAACTTGCAAGACCAGAATCAAAGCTCTTTACGTGAGAGATACAATACTGACATGGAAGGAAGCAAACTCTTGCAGACATAAACTTCTCCTTCCCTTTGCTCCCAAATGTTACTTTTTCAAGACAAACTTACATTTGTTAGCAAGCAGTTCATCAAAGGCTTCTGACCACAGCTGGGCTTCTTCAGGTGAAGGTCTGCAGAAAGAGAGGGAGAACATCAGACTACACTGCTCGAGCTTTACTGCTTTTGAAGAACACTGAAGTTATTTAAACAGTCTCTTTCTCATAACTTACCTGAAGTAATTGCGGTGTTTCCCTGCCTTCTTAGATTTCCTTTTGTTAGAATTGGAAGAGTTCTGCAGGAAGTAGCTCAGTCTTGTTTTCCAGTCTTTAATGCTGGAAAAAAGAAGAGGGAGATGCTCGTTAAAAACGACAGCTCGCAGAGCTTTAGACAGCAGAGCTTTCCCTGAGGCGGCTCCTGAAGGCAAGGAAAACGCTTCCCGTCCCTGCGGGCGAGGGGAACTCACATCGTTCTCTTCATCCTGCCCTTATCAGCCTCCTCCGGCTCGCTGCGGCGGCGGCCGCCCCGCTCCATGCGCCCGCCGTGCCGCACCGCCAGGAGCAGCGCGCTCTGCATCCCCAACCGATCCGGCCGCGCCCGCGTCGCACCCGCTCTTATGGCCCCGGGGGCGGGCGGGGCCGGGCCGGGCCGGGCTGGGCTGAGGGCGGCACCGAGCCAGCCGCGGCTGCCTGTCTTTCCCAGCATAGCAAACTTGGCCCTCCTTCGTATCACGTCTGCTTTTTCCCCTTTATTTTGTTTTTCCTTACTCCCCCCTTCTTGGAAATCTTTCGGCGTGTCACATCGCCAAAGGGCTGCCTGTCCTTTCCGTCAGTCAAAAACATACCCTGCTCTTCTGGAGGTGTTTCTTTTAAGGTTAGTCAGATTTCTGAGTGTGGCCAGTACGCGAAAAAGGAAGGATTTAGCCATATTTCTTCAAAAATTGAAGTAGCCCTAAGTTTGAGCTTACGGTGCTTTTGGTGTCGCCCCTCTGCTAACTCAGGCTGTGGATCCCTTCCACCCCGTGTCTGCACAGGATTTAGCTCTGGGCAGTGTTGCCACCTACCAGTGAATTGTGTAAATTACTCCCAGGAATGGAAGCTGAAGTTATAGCGCCTTGCTCCAGCCCTTGGCTTCTTGAATAGGCCATGTAGTCCTTCTGAGCAGTACCCAGCTGGAGGGTAAAATGTCCAAACAATTTGGATTTAGGAACCATGTGAGTTTCTCTTTACCCTCTCTCTGCTTGTCTGCTCTTTTCTGTGCATGTGTCTTCCTCTTCACAGTACCCTAGAGCCTGTCTTTCCTGCCGCAAAAAACAATGTCCAGAGAGACTGACTTCCAAAATGCCAGCTAACTTCGACACAATCACATAGCATAAATGTCTGATCCTTTTAGATAATCACTGTGTCCTTACAGCCTCTGCTTGCTGAACACTCACAAGCTGCACTAAAGCATTTTGCTTTAAATGAGACGTCTGGGGAAAATGAATGCCATTTAATTTGTGACAGCATTTAAACAACTTTTCACTGCTTCTGGTTGTACTTTGCAGTATATATTGATGATCTGATAGGAGAATAAAGTTCAATCCTATAAATTTTAACAAATCAGTTTAAATGATTTTTGCAACAGGTAGCTCTTAGTCCTGTATATGGTATGCACATAAAGCGAAGTTATTGTGAGGGTGGTTCCATGGAGAAAGTATGGAAAGCGGAGGGCTCTAAGTGCTGTAAAAGCATCCATTCCAGAAACTCTGTGAAGTTGCCAAAGCAAAGAGCAGGGCAGGCAGTGCCAGGATGATGGATGAGTGTGTGCTGACTGCCTTCCAGTGCTTCATTCGTCACTGGCATGGAGAGCCAGGGCCAGGCGAGCTGTGAGTGCTCCGGGGCTGCAGGACAGCCTGTGACACGCGGGAACACTGCTCGGGGCTGCGGGACAGCCTGTGACACGCGGGAACACCGTCTGCACGTGCGGCCCTGGCACAGGCAGGCTTGGAATAATACAGGGAATCTCAGCCCTGGCCTTCCCCACGCTGCAGCCCCTGCAAAGGATCAAATGATCCGCAAAGGAGAACAGCACGTCCCCGCCTGCCACCCGACTGCAGATTTCCCCGGTTTGAATGCTAGTTTCGAGTTTCTTTCACCTGATTCTCAAAGCAGAATGGGGGAACATGTGCCAGCTATTGGGAAGTGGGAAACTTCAGAGTCTAGCAAGCTACAGTAAGTTTTGGTCAAGCAGTTATATTTTGGGAGCTTACCTGTAGCGCATCAGAGATCCAGCAGATGTTTAAAGCCTGACGAGATGTTTTTCTTGTTGGTCCTAGAGGAGGATTGCAAGGGTAGAGCTGGGATATTCCCAGCATCTGCCAAGTTGTAAAGTTGGCAGTAGTCAGCATATGGAAAATTGCAGCATGAATAATGTATTTATCTGATACTTTCTCTTTCAAACTTTTAATTGCTTCTTTTAGAAACCCATAAAATGGAAGTAGCAATTAAGGAAGGCAGTTATAACATGTGTAATATCTTTCAAGTGTCGAAAAAACAGGTAAAAAATTAAGCTGAGTATGGAATTGTGGGCTTAGATGACCTTATAAAAAATTCTTATCGTAACATTTGATTTAAAAACTATTTAGATTAAAATTGTCAGCTGCGTTAGGTATATTTTGGTTTATATATTTATTATACTTTTAAAGCATGGATATTATTGCTTTTTCCAGTAAAAGAGACACTTTACAAAATACTTTTTCACTTCACCATGCTGAGTTTTCTGGCTGGGACAGTTACCTTTGCCAGGACATAAATTACACATCTGCATGATAAAATGTGTTTTCCATTTATGTTCAAAGACCAAGAAAAAGCATTTGACCTCCCACAATGTCATCAGTGTGCTATGCAAGGACCCAGTCAGGGCTGAGATGGAAGGGAAGAGGCTGCTGGGAGGTGGCCGGCTAAGTTCTCCCCTTGAGAACTTCCCCAGGTGCTGTGGGCATGAAGTGGCCCTGTGTGGCTGCACTGCCTGCAAGAGTGTTTGGGCTCACTGAGCAGTTTTAAAGGTACCTTTGTAATACCAAACCCAGGCATTACTTCATTTTATCAGTTTCTGGTTTTTCAAAACAAGATGGCAAAATTGTTCGGGTCGTTAGCTTGCCTTTCTGAAGGGGGGTCTGTTTCACACCAGTGGTGCCATACATTGACTGGGCAAAGGAGATTTGGCACCTCAGTCCTGTCCTGCACTGTATCTTGCAACAGGATATTGAAATATTCCAGGAAAATTAGGAATTGGGGTTGTAAAGAAAAGCCCTGGGTTGCAAGTGCAACACAAGTTCGGATGTGTTAGCACAGCATAATGTGGAGTGCTGCTGGAAAATCTATGTCTTCAAGGTGTGATTCTTTCATTGGGAACAGGGCTGAGTGGCTCCAAGCAGTGCACAGGGCAACACTGCAGATCTGCCTGTGGGTGTGCTGACCTCTGCCCTTTGGAAAAAGGGAAGTACTTGATAGCTGAGGAGAAATGCAAACATAGTGCTCAAGCTTTTCCTTTACGTCCTCCTTAAAGCTTCCATGTATTTCTGTCCCACTGATCTCATTGGCAAAGGGCAAGGCCGAGGGAAAGTGGTGGGAGGAGAGCCCAGAGCCCAAACTTTGCTATTGAAATTGGTGACAAATTTGCCATCACCTGCAGTGAAATCTGATGTCAGACATTTAATGGCACAAGTGCTCACCCTGGAGATCACACTTCGCTTTTCAGAGCCTTTCTTGAGAATGTTCTGTTCTTTTTCTGCTTATACAATTCCTACGGGCACCAGGGATGGCTGGATGTACAGGGGACTGTAACACAGGCAACAAACATCCCAGGGAGAAGATTAGGATTTTTCCATCTCGGGTACGTTCTATGTCGCAATAGCTACGCTGATCTTTTGAAGTTGTCAGTGAGTTGTTCTCACTGAATGATACTTAAATCCGTGTCTGCATTTTGTGAAATGCCAGCCCTTGTTTCTTTCTTTTACTTGGCTGGTAGGACACAGGAAAAGGGGTCCAGAGTTTATAGCTGAGTTTCATAAAGCCAGGAGGATAGAACATGCTTTTGCATGGTAGTTCAAACCGTGCATGGGAATTATTTGAGGGATGTCTTATTGAACCCTCAGCTATGACTAGCTGAAAAATCATATTCAAAAGAAGGAACAAGATGTTGAGCCATGTCTTTTTATTTTGTAATGCAAATTGCAAATGACACAGGTGAACTTTCCTGTATTTTTATTGTTCTTGAATGTACAGCTGTACAATCCTGTGCTGTGCCGTGAGATGATTCATGTAAGCATCAGAACAGGAGATCAGCAAAGCACTGTGACCCTCTGTTCTTACCTCCCTTTCAGGCTGTGTCTTCTCTGAAGTGCAAGGACTGATGTGCATCAGTGCAGAGGAGCACATATGTGCCCAGCTATGGTGCCAGCGAGGGTTTTGTGCTGTGCATTGCTGAATAACAGTAGCCAAGCTCAGGCTGTGTGATAGGGCACAATTTTCTAAATGAATATTATGGTTATGAATATTAAAATTGCCACTCTTTCTCATTCTTCTAATAAGTCAAGAAGTTCACTCAAACCCTGGGTCTAATACTAATCCTGTTAATTGCATTCTGCCTTTCTAGCTCCTGTTAGAATTTAAATTATATGTAGCAGGGAGTGTTGTTTTCTTTGGATTTTTTTTCCTTTGAATTTTTCGGTTGGGTTTTAAAATTTTGTTTGTTTGCTTTGTGGTTTTTTAATTGCTTGGAGATTGCTGAAGTCAAGTTGTTGCATTCTCTGACTCTGGCCCTGCAGGCTGTGCCTGACAGGATGTTGTACTTCCCCCAGTATTATTTTCCAGCCATAAAGCTCAAAACGTGCAAATCACCAGAAGCCATTTCTGGATCTAAATTTAGCACTACTATGGATTAACACTGAACCAATCATATGCTCAGTCTTTCCTAAATAAAAAATAAAATATATCTCATTACAAATGGATCTTGTTTCACTTAGCAGCAAAATCCTCTGAGTAATGTATAAACTAGACAGAGTTCTCTGAGAGCTAATCAGTCCCAGCCCTCAGCCACCTTGTTTTACATAAACACTGACATTAGTTTATAAAAGTTCTAAAAATAGAGCTGAAATTTGTCAAGTGGATCAGCTGGGACTGTGTATCTACATACAGGGTTGATATTGTGTGGATGCGTACGTCTCTATTTTAGTGATGCTGTGAAAAGAATATTAATTTAGGCATTGAGAATTGTGATTCACCCTCTGCCCCTGGACATTTGGAAATGTTGGTTTTGAAGGAGATACTGGACAGCAGCAGGCTGGAATTGGAACAGCAGGTTCACTGGGAAGCAGTGATGGCTGTCCTGCTCGTGTCAGATCTCCTTTATCCCTTCTGCAAAAAAAGCTGAAAGGAGACCTGTTAATATAGTCTGCATTCTAAAGGACAGAACATTCTCAAATTCCTTATGCCTTTTGTCAATTCAGAAAGCAAGCAGCTTAGCAAGAAGTAGGTTATTTTTAACAACGAAGTTTTCTTAGCAGATACAAGCTGGGTCACCATCTCAGGTGAAGAGAGATGATTAATCTTGCTTGAGGTTAGCCAGGTAATGCAGAACACTGGCTCCATGTCCTTTTCCAGTTGCAGCCCTTTTGCCCCCCACTCCCCAGAGATTATATTTGTTAACCTGGGTGTGCAGAGGGACATTAAACAATCAAATATGTTTGTTAAATCTGGATGTGGGCACCATCTTTATCATATTATCTGCATGTAACACAGCACACAGCCCTTCTGATGACTCTTTAATCCACGTTAATGAAAGTCTCTGCAAATACCTGAATGGTGTTAGTCAGACATTGATTCAGAAAGTCTCTGTGGCTTAGAGAATCACTCCCTTTTACAACTCCCACAGGTAGACACTGTCAGGAGCACAGCAGCAAGAAAGCTAGAGATCAGAGTATAGGAGTATAACCATTTGTGCACCACCTTAAAAGTTCAAATTTAAATAAGCATTGAAAATAAGAAGTAAAAACAAGTACTTCTCTTGAAATGAGATAAAATTTCTTTCTTATTTTGCAATGGGCAAAAAAGTTTAAAAAAGCCCACTTCTTGGGACACCCTGATCTCCATGCTGGGTAGAACTAGCAGAAGTTTAATTACACTTTTTAGTGGAAAACAAAAACAGTAGCAAAATATCAAATTTGTCAGTGGAAAATTTTTTAATTTCTTTAAAATTATTTTTGGGTGATATTTTCTTTTTATCACTTTTGGCATTGCTGCATAGGCTTTTTGGTGAATTCTGCTTATCAAAGTCAGGAGGCATCTCAAGAAGGGCAGCCTTACACCCTTTTTAGTCATCATACTGACAAAAACAGCTTCCAGATTTGTAGGGTAAACTCTCTGGAGTCAGAAAAGGCCAGAATGAAGGCTCCCTGTACAAGGTTATTAATCCCACAGTGTCACCCTGTGGGCTACTCCCAGAGTGAAGGCTAGGAGAAAAAGGAAAGACAGGGTGAAATTTGTCCTCATCAAAGAGCGGAAATTCCCTCCTGGCTGTTTGAAAAGTACACTGAGGAGGTCAGACCATAACCAGAGTGTCTTTGGGGCACTCTGGAAGACAGACATAGCCAAGTACCTTGACAGATTAGTCATTCCCTAAATGACAAATGTGGCAAAAAAATGTCCCAATCCTCCAAGCCCTGTAGGCCGGTACATGGTTCCCCTTGAACTTTTTTTTAATTAGTTCAGCATTCTAACAGGCCTTCAGAGCAGAGCAATTCATAGCTGACTTTAGGTGAATCATTCAATGTGGAAAATACAGGTCCAAACCTATAAAAATCTGTGGAGAGAATGATAAAATAATTTCTTCTGCCTGAATGAATGTGAGGTAAAATTCCACAGAAATTAGTAAAGCTGTCCTTGCTGATATTGCAGTGCTAGATGTAGTCAGAGCACTTATTGTCACAGCAAACAGCAGTGACAGGTAATTTTGCATTAAAGAAACATTTTCTGGGCTGCTTGCAATGCTAGAAAATGTCAGTGCAGGACTGTACATTACTAGACGTTGCACTCAGAATTTTGAAAGGCTGCAAATAACTCATTGACTGTTCTGGCAAACTCCTTTTTAAAGGGACTGTAGTCAGTGCCACACTGTGTCACAGCCTCCAGTTAGGAGCTGTGATGAGATCTCTACATTAGGCACTTGGTATTTCTCAAGAATGCTCTTCAAGGATTGTTTGATGCATCATTGAGAAAACAGAGCAAGAAACCTGAATTAACGAAAGAATCAACAAAAATTTATAAGCACTAAAATGTACCAAATAGATAATTTAAAGGGAAAAAAGGAAATCTTGCCAGTTCTTAAAGGATGGGACAGGTTAATTGGAGGTGACAGAGAGGAGAGTTGAACATGATTCTTCAGCACTTCTCTCCTCGCAGGTTCATCTTTTCCAAGATGAGCTAGTGCAGAAGAGGGGGTGCTCTGTGATGTTGGCTGTGATTTCACCTGCTCCTTCCAGGAAGCTTCTCTTAACTCTTTTAAGAAAGAAACAAACTGTGTGGCAGTTTGTAAACACACACTTCAAAACAGGATCTTTCAGTACTTTTTCTGATGCGTGTTGCTCTGAGGCGTGACACATGAGCTGCAGTTCAAGCTCCGGAATGGTGAACTTATTTCACATTTAACATTAAACTGGTGTTTAGTTGCTATGGATTTTTTTTTTTTTTTAAATCAAGTTGTTTACCTAATGTCTTTGTTTTAAGTAAGTTTGTTTTTCTGGTAGTTTTCCAACAGAAATGGTTATTTGAAGACTGGGACAACATTCCTGGCAAATTTATAACTGAGAAAGAAACCAGGGGACAAGAGGGCTCACATCAGATCTCTGGGATGTATGTGAACATATTAGGAATCATAGGATACATCAGTAAATTGCAAGGGGTAATGAAAAGAAGAACAAAAATTATCTGGAGGAAATTACCTTCTGCTGTGTCCTATACCAATGTCCACTGAATAACTAATGCCCGCTGTATTGATTATGTTCTGCTTGCTTTGCCTACAGGAGAAGTGAGGACAATTTTTTTCTGTCTGTTATGGAATTATTCCTTCTCTGCATAAGTATTTTCTTTATTTCAGACAACTACTCCAATCCATACACAATAAACAGTGAAGAGAGATTTGGAACTGGACACAGATTAAACACAGCGAAAGCTTCTTGAAGCTAGAGGGTATTTCTGCATTGATAATTTCTCTGCAAGTAAATGGAGAATAAAGAAGGATGTGGTGAGGTTCTCTGCTGTGCTTTTGGGTTTGCAGCAGGTATTACACAACTGCCCTGTGTGCATCATACAGGCATGGTACTTTGAATATTTACTAAATCTTCTGTCTGCCAGTATTATTTAATTTGCTTCTATTAAAACAAATTGAAACTGAAACAAGACATTATTTTGTTACAACTCAAAATGCACTCAAATCGAGCAACTTTTGTTTTCTTTGCCAGTTTGCATTTACATTTATAATGCATTACTAGCCAGCTCATTTTCTTTTTTTTGGTGTTAAGTACAGCTGAGAAATCAACAGGTTTCTATTAAACTACATCCCCAGGTTTTTTTTCCTCCCTCATTGGAGGAAATCTAGTAAGACTGGGTTTTCTTGCCTGTCTGATTGCTTTTAAGTTTCTGAGTGAAGAATCAATATATATTTATAATGTTGTTACAGTGAGTCCTTTCTGACCTGGGGAAAGTGGATCAGTGTCCTGGTTTNAACAGTTCCAAGAAAAAGAAAAACCACAGTCCAGGGAAATTCTCTGCCTCAGCTAGCTAAAACTAACTAAAAGCAAAGGAGAGCTCTGTCCCACTGTCTGTCTGTGCTGCAGACAGCACAGCCCAGGAGCAGGAATGTGGAGGAGTGAGGGCAGTGTCTGAAAACAAACTGCGCGCTTCTTCTCTCCCCACTTCACTCTCGGAACAAGTCTTAAAGGTACAAAACTTATTATTCAGCATAAACAGAACAGACGATTGAGGATACAAACTTCATATAGCCAACCCAAGACAATCAGGAAAGAATAGGTACAGTCAGACCTGCAACATGTCTGCTGTAGTTTAGGCTGGCTGTCTTGTTGATGAATCTGGGTTACCATGATGGCTGTAGTGGTGAAAAGCAGTATTTCTCACCTGTGGCATATGTGTTTGTGTAGCTTTCCTGCAGGATCTGACCTGGCCAGCTAGCACCTCTGGCAAAACTCCTGTGATGACTGGACCCCTTTGAGCAGAGCAGCCCTCAGAAGCATGCAGGTTGTTCCTTGCTCTCCGTGAACCTCCATTTTCCCTGGCATGATAAAAATCTACATTGCAAATGTGTACTCAAACACAGTCGTTGCCAGAAAGGGAAGAGGTTGTATGGAGGGGTGAGAAAGGAGCATTTGCCACTGTGGGTCTGTGCTGCCTGCTCCTGCAGCCAGCCCAGGAGCACCTTCTGTGTGGAACAGCCTGATGCCAATGTCCCACACAGCTGGGCTGAGTCCCGGCAGCCCTGGCTCCAGCCCTCTCTTGGTCACAGCTGGCTGTCACCCTGCAAGGGCTGTGTCACTGTCCGAGGGCAGAGCTGGGCAGTGCCAGACCTGCGAAGTTGGGAGCTCCCTTTGGATGCTGTATCCTTCCCAGACAGGTGTTCACTCATGGCTTCTCTTCTGTAGAGAAATCAATCTGTGGCTTCTTTCTTCCTGTGTATGAACCCCCCTGGACTCAGCAAGAGCTTTGAGGTGGTGCTGGCAGCTGGAAAATGCCTTCTGAATAATGAGGCTGAATGTTTCCCTCTCTGTATTTTTATTATTTTACTTTTCATGTTTTCTTTCCACTCTGAGAATTGTGCATTCTGTGCTGCTCTGATTACAATTATTTTTTATTTTTTTCAAACCCTCAGTGAAATAGCAATACTAGCCCAATGTTTTAAGCTTTTAAAAGCAGTGGGTTATTACCATTCGCAATTGCTCAAGTTTAAGGGCATATTTATTTATAAATATTTACCCAAAGGATAATGAGACAAGGAGCTGAGAACGTTTTCCCCAATCTCCTATGGTACCTGGTCATGTGGTACCATTTAGCAGATTTACAGCAATTTTCCAGCTCTATGAGCTCTCCTAGGTAAGAAATCTGCCAACAAACAGCTCCAAGATTTCCCTTCAGCCTATAAATACACTGGGAAAATGGAAAGGTATGAAGCATCCTGAAAATTTCTGGGTGCCTATATTGGTTAATCTAACCTGTGCTATAGCTTTATCCTCACCTACTTTGCTCTGCATAAGCTGCACATAACTGAAAATGTGATCTGAGGACTAGATCAGTAAGATTAAATAGTAATTGAGGTTTCATTGCATTAACAAATTATATACTGTTTTGCAAGAGTATAAAAAGTAGATAATGTAAATGCCAGCAGACATTCTTTTTGCAAAAGTAATGAACTTTAAAACTGTTGTGCTTTACTGACTCTGAGTTAAAATAGTCCTGCCTGGAACATAACCTCTTCTGGAGTACATAAAGGAGAACTGAGTTAGGTTTCTACTTTTTTTCAGAAATCTAAAAGAAATTGTTATCTGCAAAGCATCCTGTTATTTTTATAGCAACAGAAGACAGATTTTGCAATCTCAGAAGTTTCTATATTGGCTTGTATTCTGCCCTGCTATTTGTCACCCCCTTCCTAGAGGGTAGTGATTAGCTTTGACTCAAACCACAGAATGCTGGGATGCATTTGAGGAACATGGTGAAGTTTTAAACCCATGGTGAACAATGCAGAAGAAAGTGCATTGTACTAACTCATGCAGGTGGCTTGACCTGCATCACTTTTTGGAGAAGTAGTGATTGTTTTCTGTCTTTTGTCTCATGTCTTTGTCATTAATTAGCAACGGTTTACGTGCTCAGGGACTTCTTTTCCTTAAAATACATGAAACCTTTGAATGTTTTCAGCCAGCAATGTAATTACCTTGAGCTTCCTGCTTAATCCACTTGAGGGTTTTAAATAGGTATATTTTTTTAAACAACTTTTTCACAAAGCAGACTCAAATGCATGTGAAATTATCCTCATCTACAGCCAAGTTCAATTTGACCTGGAATGTTCTCAGAGTGTGATAACAGCATTTTGTTCTCTTTGGAACTTAGGGTAGTTTTAGGGAGAGAGAGATTGAGAGCTTCAACGATTCTTTTTCTGTAACCATTTTGAGGTGAAATCCTCTCAGGTAGAGGTATCCATTTGTGTTGTTTACTTTGCCACAGTCAGCCTTTGCTGTCAGTCATAACCAGTCTGAGTTTTCTTCAGCTCCTGGATAAATTGAGCTTCTTTTCTGCTAGCTCCTTAGTTACTCCAATGCCATTTTCAGGGCTGCACAAGGCACTCTCCATTTTCTAGACATGCATTTTTATATGCATTTTGTGAACTACTGAAACATTACTTTTGCTCCTTTTGCCTTTTTTCATTTTTCCTAACCAGATTTTAGTCAGTAGCTGAATGTGCATGCGCTCAAGAAATGTTGCGAGTGCTCAAGATGCAAGACAAAAAACATTACCAAGTAATTAGTGTTTGACGCTTAATTACTGCCCTTTCTGGAATGTCCTGTTCAGAGCCACTAGAAAAATGTCGTGATGGTAAATCTTCCATGGTTTTTTTGTTATTTTCTGCCTTAGTTCTTGCTGGGAGTGGGCTGGGATGTTCATGGGCAATAGGTCTGTAAATGGGTGCTAAAGGGTGTTTTGGGCTTATCTAACATGAGGAAGGAGACAGTACAAAGAAGGGAAATTACAATGACCAAAGAGGTGAAACTACAGTTAGGGGATCACTTGATACAAGCAGTAATAGAGCAATTAGAATAAAAGCAAACCTGTCTTCAGCCAGCAGGTAGCGACCACCTGGAACTGGCTTCCATGGGAGGCTGTGGGGATGGGCCAGTCACTGAGTTCAAGTAAATTCATGGACAACAGATCCACAAAGAGATGCTGAAAAGGATGGGGATGCTCTAAAATCCCTATTGTAATAGGTGTGAGTGCAGAACCACTGTGAGGGGAACAGAGCAAGAAAACAGTTGGATTTTTTTGCTTTCCCTACCTGCTTATTTTACCACCACTGGAGACTGACTGCATGGCTAGAGAAGGCAGTGCTCTGCCCTACTGTGGCATTTTCTGTGCCCTTATAAGTTTTATTTATTGCTCAGACCACCATAAAATTAGGGCTTAAAAAAGCATTTACCCTCGAAAACTCTACAAGTAAGGAACTTGTATGTGTGCAAGATTTTGCTAGACTCAGACTCTATACTTTATTTGGTTAAATAGAACCACGAACATTCACACAGCTGTATAAATAATCACATCCAGTTAGTCCTGTCAGTTGAGCCAAAAGAGAGATTTTAAGTGCCAAGGACTTTGAGCCAGGGTAAAATTAGAAAGAGATTTTCTAAGTATGTTTAGAAGATGAGGCATAGATAAAATCAGATAAGCAAAATTATTTAGTATCCTGTCACTTGTAAAATGTTTATCAGTTGAAAATAAAAGAGGTGAGAAAAATAGGTTGATCTTTTACAAGAAACAAAACCACATCTAATGGCTGGGTTAGGAGCCTGTGTTTAATAAGCAGCAGGGGATGATTACAAACAGTCCACAGCAGCTGCTGACAGACATCCTGTTTTTGGCAGTTTGTGTACAGCTCACCAAGAGATGCTACCTGCAGAGGTAGAAAATCTCAATGTGTTGTCTTAGCTGGAGGTAATTAGCTGGAAGATGGGTAGAAAAACATGAATGACTCAGCTGGATACTGGAGCTGTTTGGAGGTGTTCCAGCTCATTGGTTTTCTGGTAGAAAAGGCTGATTGTTTCAAAGGATAACATCTCTCACTAGGATATGTAATCTCAATAAGAATGTCTTTCGTGCTGTGCCCAGACTATTCCTCCACTTTGCCAGGCTCTCTGGCAGTCACCAGGCAGGTGGTACAGAGGTGAGCTCTTCCCAACTTCCTCTGCTGGATTTTCAGTGGCTCCTGGCTGGTCTTGCAGCCAGTGACCATATCTGTCCTTCCAGCCACATCAGCTGACTCTGTTGGCTGTCCAAGTCTACCACTGCAGATGATACTTTTTCATCTGTTTGAAATATTTTGCAGTCTGCATAGAAAATCTTCCAGGCAGCTGCATTAATATACAAAGGGCCCGGAGGCAAAAGAAGCCCTTAAAGAAAATACAGCAGATGGTTTTTTTTCTCCTGCAAGAAAAATGTCAGTAGGTTCTTGTTTATTGATTTGGACATCAAGAGGGATTTTCAGTGTTTTTCTGAAATACTGCCAGCTGACCTTGGATTATTCCTGCCCTTAGCAGTGCACTAATATCTAATGGTGTACGCTAAGCTTCACCCTTATTTTGTTTATGAAACAGGACTTGTGGCACAAAGGATGCTGAGGAAGGTGCCTATGCAAAAAATCTATTAGTGAGTGTCATAGCTTATTATATATCAAACCTAATGATTCATGCTACTTATGGGGAGACAGGGGCAGAAAAGAGAAAAGAAAAAGCATCATCAGCCATCTGAGAAGAGGAAAAAGCTCTGCCATGGCACCTCAGGTGGGAAGGAGGTGACAGCAGGACAAACAGGGACATGCCAGGAAGGCACCTTGCAACACCAGGCTGCTGCATTTCCTCTTTGCCAAATCTGCTCATCTCTTTCAATACCTAGTTTTTTATCAAACACTCCCCTTAAAAAACCAAGGGATTGTGCCTAAAGGCACATCATAAGTTTGGATGATTTTGAGTGTTTTCTGAACTTAAAATGTCACTTTAGCTGAGTGTTTTACTGCTTTTACAACCATGAGTATCACTGGAATGACAGGGCAGGAACAACCAACCACGTGTTCTTCACTGGGAAACAGTTCCTTATTGCAGTTATAACATTTGTAACTTTTTTGGCTCCGAGGTATACAGGTTCTCCATCAGAGAGATTTATTTTGTGCTTGGTAATTTATATCTTTGTGTCATGGATGTCAAAACTTTGCAACATATGAGGCAATGAAAATGTTGAGCTCAGCAAGTCATATTCCAGGAAAAAGATTGGAAGAAATGTCAGCCATGGACTTGCCAATCCTGGAAGGCAAGGCAAGATTTTACCTCAAGGAGAAACAAAGAAGTCACTTATGTTTGTTTATTACAGTGTAAGGACTAATTTACTCTGAGGGTGGAAAGTTTGGATTCATCTTTGTCTTTTCCATATGAAAACTACTGTACTAATAAGGAAGGAAGAAGCAAAATGGGGCAACTGCTTGACACTTAATTCTTGCAAAAGAGAAAAAATATGTTTACAGAACCATGTTTCTGTTATGCGATGGAACAACCATTTGTGACTCCAAACATGAGCCATTTCAGCCTCTATAACTCCCAGATGTTCCTGCTGGAAGAGGCCAGCTCAGCCTTACTCCCTGTGCATCCGAAAAAAGGATGTGGGGGGCTGGGGTTTCACCTGACAGCTAAACACACCAAATGGTGATTTGTTTTTGCAGGGGGTGGTCTTGGTTCTCTGGGTCTGACCTTCACCAACCTCTCTGGGTCTGACCTTCATGTGTGATCCAGCTGGCTACTCCAGTGCCAGACTGGTGCTCTTGTCCCTTTCCCAGTCACTGCATCTGACCTGAGAGGAATAATGAGAAGAGGGTTCAGGGTAAAGCTCTTGTCAGTGCATCTTTATGTCTTGCACTGCCTTTGCTGGATGACATTATACCCTAAGAAATGTAGAGATTACTCCTGTGCAAATTCCTTGCCTGGAGTTTGGGACACCTACAAATTATATTCTGAGGGGCAGACATTTAGAAGGAAAAATAGGTATTTTTTTGATCAAGTGACTTCTCCTTTTTGGCAATAATCGATGCAATAAGCATGAAGCCAGTTTTCAGAAGCGCATTTTGTAACAATGAAAAACAGTGTTGGGTTGAAAGATCAGAAGTGGTCCTATGGCACAATGTTTAGTCTGCATCTGGAATCATGACTTTTCCCTTTGTGTTCATTGGGACTCTGTAATTATTAAAAGAAAAAAGAAGTCCAACATTGCATCTGGATTAAGGAAAACATTTCAAAAAACTTCTCTGCCCTGTGAAGCATTTCCTTTTAAGCCTGAACTGATGGACATTGGAGAAGCTGGTTACTATTTCTTTCCTTTACAAGCAGAAAACACCAGCTTTTCCATATTTCTGATCAGCGAATTTCACTATGGATACAGATGACATAAAATACTCTTTTTTCTTTTCATTATGTGCACTATTAAAATACACTTGGCACAGTTCAGAGTACTTGTGAGATGGCCAGGTTTTAACCTTCAAATAAAAATACGCCCGTGTTTCTGATTTATTTGTCCTATTTATTGACTTTTTTTTTTCCAAGATAATAAACTAGCTCTTGGGAATAAAGCAACACATCAGAAGTGCTGTGGCAGGAATCCCAGTGCAGTGCAGCCTAGGATTTTTTTCCAAGAGCAGCTGTCAGCCTCAGCTGGGGCTGAGCAGAGGGGTCAGCACAGGCAGGCGACAGCACTGCTTAGATGGATCCTGGCTGGCCAGCAAAGCTGCCAGAGCAGGTGGTGGTGGTGACCTCAGCTGCGTTTTATTAAGAGATGGAGCTGGGGGCAGGGGCTGCAAATATTATTGAATCACAGAATAATGAGGTTGGAAGAGACCTCTAAGATCATCAAGTCCAACCTATGCCTTAACACCTCAACTAGACTATAGCACCAAGTGCCATGTCCAGTCTTTTTTTAAACACATTCAGAGATGGTGATTCCACCACCTCCCTGGGAAGACAATTCCAGTGCTTTATTATTCTTTCAGTGAAAAATTTTTTCCTAATATCTAACCTATACCTTCC
>VXBC01003944.1:434806-513856 GCA_013399945.1 Ploceus nigricollis | reverse complement strand
TGGATCCCATCTGGTCCCATTGATTTATAAATATCCAAGTGTCCCAGCAGTTCTCTGACTGCCTCCTCTTGGATAACAAGAGGACCATTCTGATCCCTGGCACTGCCTACCAACCCCTGAGGACAGTTGTCTTGAGGACAAGCTGTCTTACCACTAAAGACTGAGGCGAAGAAGGCATTAAGCATTTCCGCCTTGTCCTCATCTTTAGTTACTAGGTTGCCTGCCTCATCCAATAATGAACAGAGGTCGGTTATACCCTTCCTTTTACCATTAATATATTTGTAAAAACTTTTTTTATTATTTTTAACAGAAGTTGCCAAGTTAGCTTCAAACTGAGCTTTGGCCTCCCTGATTTTTTTTCTACATGCCCTAGCAGCTCCCTTAAATACTTCCTGAGAAATCAGTCCCTCCTTAAAAAGATGATACATCTTTTTTTTATTTCTAAGTTCCTTCAAAACCTCATTGCTCATCCAAGGACTTGAAGGACTTGACATGGCCCAAAGGCTTGGCTAACAGGATTGAATATGAAAGGAATGTTGTTGTGTGTGTTATATGGGCTGAGCATTACAGACAGGATTGCAGGTACATTTCAGAAAGCAGGGGCTTCAACAGCACATCCCATCTGGTGGAGGGTTTGAGCTTGTCATGGGTCCTGCTGTGGTCAGGCTGCAGTGGCAGTGGCTTAGTTTTAGTGCTGGTTTATTATAATGTTTATTATACACAGGACACAGCAAGTTGTATTTGGGGTGCTTGTTAAAAATAAAAGCAATCCACTTGTGCAGTGAAGATTTCAGTTCTGAAGCTCTCACATTCCTGCAGTCCCTGGGAAGGAACAGGAGAGGCATAAACTCCAAGAGGCATGTACATCTTACATTTTTAGAAGATACTTTGGAGAACATTAGTATTATTTTGATTGCATGCATTCCAAAATCAAAAGGAGATAAGGAGTCTCATTGCAGGAAGATGCTAAAATAATCCAATCTCAAATTTTAAAAGTGGAAAACAAACTTCCTAGTATGATATTTAAAGGCTCTTAGGGCTGCTTGAATTAAATGTTCCTGTCTCTTGCAGCGCAGTATCAAAAGGGTCAGGTAGATTTAAAATAGCAGAAAAAGGAAGGCAGCCAGAGCTCATTTTCCAGTAAAGTTTCTTCTTGGAAGTTTGATGGGAAAGAAGCAAGAAAGAATAGCAAGAGTGTTGTTTTAACTCCTTTTCTCCAAATATATTCTAAGAATGACCTGAAAAATATTCCTTCTCTAACCAGGCAGTGAGGGTGCTCTTGCATCTCCAGGCTCACTCTAACATTGTTAGAATTGCTACAACTGGAATAAGATCAACTCCTTGTCTGGGTTTTTTTAAACTAGAAATTTCTCATTAGAAGAACAACTTGACACCAAATTCACTACCCAATATTTTGTGGAAGTGCCAGCTTTGTGGGATGTGTGTAAAAGTTGTAAGAATATGATCGGTCCTCTAGAATTATTGCTTCCTAATTTTAATAAGGCAGCAAGTGTCTCAGAAGGTATCAACAACTACCTGCAGATATTCATGCAGGAAAGTTTTCAGTGACTGCAGGAGTGTAAACAGCACTGTATAATCTGGTTTCTACTGACTGTGTATTTAGCTTGGCTTTGGGGGTATAAACATGGGAGTTTTGGTTGGTTTGCTGTTAATGGATGTCATGGGGATCCTGAAAATTCAAAAATGCACTGTTTCTGTCATGTGTCATTTTCTTCTCATTGTGTAGGATCACTAACAGTCAAACCTATTTTGCTGTACAGCTCTGCTGCTTAGAGTTATTACATATTAGTGGCAAAGTTGCTTAAGGAATCCAGGAGGGCCTTCTCCTAACAGGAGCCAACCTCAAGGACCAGATTTCCAGTTCTCAGGAAAAGATAACTGTTGTCTTATTTCTAAAACATTTGTCTTTCATTTCACCTATGATTGTGTGGTACTTCTAGGAAACATTCTGTGTCCTGAATCTCAGCTCTTCTCATAACCAGACAGAAGAGGCTTTATAAAACCCTCTTCCAGTAAGATTATTTTGAATGACAGCCCTCTGACACTGGAGTGAAGTTGAAGACTAAAAGCATTGTTTAGTTTAGTTTATTTTTGGATAGTTGTTTAAGATGGGAAGGTAATACACTTTTGTGCAAAATCACAGTGTTGACTAGAAGATTTAAGATGGTCCCACTTAATATTTGTGTAGTTTGTCTGTAAACAGGGGAAGCAAAGGAAAAATTATGAGGAGTCATTGGCTTGTTTTCTTCATGCGGCTCTAGGCTCAATGTCAGAGATATCTTCCTTTCTGAAATCCAGGGAAGGTATTTTAGACATGATAAATGTTACACTGCATAAAATTAATATTTTTCATTATTAACCAAAACGTTTATTTAATCCTCAGTTCATAGGGATGAGACTAGGAATCTTAGAAGGATGCATTCAAGGTCTGAGTGACTTCCTCTAGCATGTGTGACTAGCTTTACTAGCAAAGTCATGACAAAAACATGGAACTGCTGCAGTCCTGTCAAAGTCTGTGAAAAAAGTCCTTAAAATGCAGCTGAAGAGCAGAAACCTCATTCTCTGGATGAATACAGCAGTTCCTGCCTTCAGCTGTCTGCAGGGATGAGAGCTCAGCTGCTAGCACCTGAGACCCTATCAAGATGTGTAGCCTATCAGGTCAAGATAAACTAAAATTGCTGGCTTAGGCTGTGAGGTTTTAGCAGTTGTTTCATTATCAGCTGAGTAATCCCTGCAATAGGAAAGGAAAGCTGAAAGAATAAGTTAGGTAACAGGACACAAAATGGTCCTTCTTCTAATAGGGGAAAGATAAAATTTGGAGGTAATTTATTTTGAGAACGTAACTACAAGACAGCAGAATGGTAGTAGTGAAATGTAAGAGGTAGAAAAAGGAAAAGAGACACTGAGGAGATCAGGAAGGATGCTGGTTAAAATGTGGGCTGCAGAGTGCCCTAACTTCTTCTTTTCAAGTGTGTGCATGTTTAGAGTGGAGTAGGAAATGGGAGACTGGTTTTGGTCTAGTAAATTTGGCAAGCAGTTCCTTTGAGGATGAATTGTTAGTTTTATAATGTCCATGCTTACAGCCAGGGTTTGCTGCAGAGTTTTGAGCTGTACATATAAAAGGAGGGCTGTAGGGCTTATGTAGCAATGTATCTGAACAACTTAGACTACAGGATGCACCAGCCATTTAGCTTGTAAATGTTCTTATCAGAATTTTCTCAGGGCTCTTTGGAATTCATCAAGGTTACTAAGATATAAACTGTGCTAAAGTAAGAAAGAAGAAGGTAAGAAACTGAATTCCAAGATCACAGAGCTGTGAGCCACCTGGACTGTAACCAATCACATATTCTGAGAAGTGGATACAGAACGCGTAGACAAGCAAAAGCACCAGTAAGAATTGTGTGATCAGTGTGTGCAGTAGGCTTAGAATGTATAAATAACTGTGTAATGTAAACAATAAACAGCTTCTGCTTAATCATATTGGTTAGTCGTACAGGAGTCTTGATTTCCCACAGGCTTAGTGTGCTCTTGCAAAGGAATTTCTTTTTTCTCCACAGAAATATTTTCCCTTCCTTTTGTGAGATAAAAGGGAACTTAAGGAATAGGGGCAGTATTTGTGGATTGCACAAAATACTGTAAATGCTACAAATACTGAAGACTGGACTAAGTGAAAGATAAGCAAGAGAAAGTATACAAAATTCTGTTTGTCCATCTCCATTGAGCTCAGACTGTAGGTGAGACAGTTCCTTTGCGTAGGACACTCTTGAGCTGAGCAGAAGTTGCAATAAATCTGAAAAAGCTGCAGTACAAACTGAATGTACTGAACCACAAAATTTATGAAAATTAGTGTTATCTCATGTTCTCTTGTAAGTTCAGACTGTTTCTTAGCCTGATGCCAGAATTTAGTCAACAAGGCGTTATTTTAGAGACTAATTGGATTTGGAAAGAAAATATTTTCATAGGCATCAGATGCGCTTTTTGTTCCATCCCCTTTCTTAAACTGATATTGAGTATGTACTACTATTACTGGAAATTAATACACCATTTTTAGACAAAACTAGATTACTATTTGGCAAGACATACTGTAGCAGTCACGTGTGATGTGAAAATCACAGCAGCTCCTTAAAATCGCTTTATTACCAGCCAGTATTGACTCAACCATGTGCACGCTTGTCAGCTACTAAACTTCAGTTTTTTGGCAAAGGGCTGCTCCCACTGAAATGATTTCTTATGCTACATTAGGGATTTAGTTATCTGTTGTTAGCTTGGGGAGGTTTATGTTTCACTCTGCCGCCCTAAAAGCTTCCAACTTTGTGTATGAGCATGCAAGGAAATGGCTGGAATTCAGGAAAGAGCAGAGTGACCACATATCTAATTAAAACCTTGCACAGTTGTGATTCCTGCCTCTAAACCAAAATCCGTTGGAGCTAATCAAATATGAGTCATACAGCTATAAACACAGACAAGAATCTAACTTTTGGCAGCCGGTTTTTGGAGAAGTTTGGCAGAGTTTTCTTGAAGTGAAGTGTATAAGCCATTGCTACTTGATGGATTCTCCAGACAGGACTTGTGATGGCTGTCCTGTGATGAAACTTGTATAAAGAAGACAAAGACAGGCTCAGATCATCACATTTTAATCTCCTGCTCTGTATTGTCTCTGAACTGAGAAGGAATTTGGCCAGGGCTTTCTACCAGTCCATTTTTACTGAAAATTTGTGCTGAATTAATTGGCAGGCTCTGTAATGCTTTTCTACTTTTGCTGATAGTGATTACAAATCAGTAGAGAAGTGACTACAAATCACTACAATAGCAACCTACAGATTACTACAGATTGCTCAGCTGCTTTACAAGAAGAGCAGAGAGCTGTTCTCCTGGAGAGACTGCAAGCAGGAAGTTTTCCTTTAGTTAATGGTCCCTGTTGGAAGGGCTGGTTCAGGTTTCTCTATTCCAAGTACTTCTTGGAATTAGAATATTCCAAGTTTCTTCTTCCAAGTATTTCTGCATTCCAAGTACTTTGTTATGTCAAGGGGTCTTGCAAACCCAAGTTTAACAACATATTTTCTTTGCACACCAAGGATATGTACTTGCAAACAAAATGCAGTTCTTCAAACTAGACAGAAATATATGTTTGAAAACACCAGAGATAGGAAGTACCAGGAAAAAATATGCCATAATTTTGTGAGGATGTACTGACATCCAAAATTAGCTGTATAGGTAGTTTGAGTAAGGGTAGCCTAATTTGGAACAAATTTAACCCCACAGCAGGTGGGGTTAAACAGCTCATTTAGCAGCTGCTGTTGCTCACAGTCTTCATTCCCCATCTGGTTTTGGTCTGTCCTAAATGGTAAACAGGTGATTTGAGAAGTGTTAATTGAACAATTAACTGCTGTTATATAAAGATGCTGAAGTTACAGGAGATTTTGTGTGGCAAATGGGGGGGGTGGGGGGTGTATTTGGAAAATAAGAAATTTTGTAAGTTTTAAAGTAAAGGGTTAATTTAAGCCATTGATATAAAATATATAGCAGAGTGTTTTAAAATTTGGAAGCTGTACTGAATTACTTTTCTAATTCACTAAGAGGATATTTGCATCAAATCATCTGAGCAGCCTGGAGCATTCCTAATGGAAGCTCCTCCAGTACAGAAGGCTGGGTATAAAACCTGCAGGTGAGTTCCATGGAATTCTAGTGCCATGGCTTTAAGTAAATATGTTGAGTAATAAAATACAATTTAAGTAAATAGCCAAATTAGGTGATCAATTGAATAATCATTCAGAAGTTCCCTACAGTGTGGGCTTGAACCCCTTCAGGGAGAAGAAAAAACAGAACCTGATTTTTGTTTCCTACATCCCAGGTGGATGTCATGTCCCTCAGCCCTGAGAGAAGCTGTACTTAGAATAAAGCTTGTGAACCCAGTTCAGCCCATTGGAGGTTCAGAGCAGCAAAGTCTAGGGAGCACTGAGGTGACATTAGTGTGGGTATTTCAGTGCCTGGAAAAGTAGCACTGGTGGCAGGCAGAAACCACCTGGCTCTGCCAATGTGCTGAGCTACTGGCAAAGGGCCTTACACAGGCCCCTTGGGTTTAGTGGGTCTGGGCCTGCTGCAGGGCCATGAGTCTGTCTTTAGTTGTTGCTTTATAACTTGTACATCTTCTAGCATAGGCAAGAATTTGTGTCTGCTTTGGTATTGAGCCAGTCAAGCTTATTTCTGCTTGGAAAGTACTCTAAGGTTCAATACTTAAATCTCAGTACAATCTGTAGGCTCAGTAAAAGGCTAAGGTATGTCTAGCCAGAGCATGCAAAAGATATCTCTTATCAGTTCTGTTTCCTTTCTGCATCTATTCTCTTTTAATAAAGTTTAATTGTAATGCTTCCCATAACCACTGAGAAATTAACTTGGTGGGCCAGGGTATGGATTTGAGCTACTACCAGGGAGACAGGAGGTACTCACTGCTCAGTAACTTACTAAAGATAGTTAATAAGTTAATTATTTTACTAATTGAGGCTCAGGAGGGTTTACAAAACTGATGCTGTGAGTCTGGCTAGCAGCATTTTCCAGCACTACACAGACCTGTTTTAAGCTTGTCTTTGTGCTGTTTCTGGGGAAAGAGCTTTTAGCCAAGTTCTACATGTGTTGCCTTCTGCTGTGTGCCCTGCACCCAGGGATGTCAGCAGAAGACAATGACACCAGATCTGAGCCTAGACTTGCTCTGGAATCTCCCAGAAGTGCCCCTTTGCTCCTTGGCTGTTAGTGAGCTGAACTGGCTGCTTACCTGTGGAAGGCCTTATGTTCCTGAAGCTATTTACCTGGACCCTGTCAAAACCAGAAATAACAGAAAACAAAGTCAGGGAAAATGTCGGTTCTTCACTTTTATAATCTAATATGTTTTCAAAATCCAATCCAGAATCTGTAAGGGTCTCTGCTTAAGAGCATTTTGATTGCATTGTAGTCTACATGCAATGATGCCTAACATAAAATGCAACACCTGCTTTAGACTGAGTTAGGGATAGGTTTGCTACAGATACCACTAAATTCATCACAAGGCAGTGGGAATGTTATGTCATTGTGTGATATGTTATTTCTGCAACTTCTTTGCACAGTAGGAGCATCTGCCTTTGGGAAGAATGACATTAATATTCTTGTTTCTTATATTTTCAGCTCTGCGTTCCAGGCTTGATTGTCTTCAAATTTGTGCATCACAACAGGTAAGTCAGGTTTTCCACTGAAATAAGTCACCTTTATCCAAAAAGTGCACCACCTACCAATGTGAGCAAGCCATGTTATGTGTTCTTTATTTCTGTCCTCCTTTGTGTTCAGTGTTTGCATTTTGTAGCCATAAAGAAGGAAAGGGGAGAAGGAAAAGAGAGCAGGTTACACCACATATTTTCTTGCATAAAAATTGGGGTTTGAATGACTTTAAAAATCCTTTTACAGATTACACGGTTAAAAAAAAGTCATTGGGATATGCTATTTAGAAGTATGAGGGCCTTTAGTTGTGAAAAATCACCAGTGAAAATGCTGACTTTTTTTCACTAAGTTTTTTCTTGAAGAAAATTAATGTTGGAGCACATGTCTGCACTCTAATCTGAAACATTTGACTGGAAAGAATTATAGAAAGGGGATGTAGACTAAATGTTTTTTGACACTAGAAATGTATACAAAAGGAGGTTGTGGTTTTCTTTTATGTCACAGAAACCTACCTGGGCTTAATGAATTACCCCTTCTCATTAACCTTCCTTGAGGGAATCTGGCACTTGTTTCATTAGTTAAGGTTTTGCATAGTTATGTTTTTTGCAGAAATATTGGTAAAGAAAAACAGAGCAAAAAAGTAAGTGCCACAGAGGATTAATGTCCCAGTCATAAATCAAATGACAAGCAAACTTGAATTTGTTCTAAACTATTTTTTATTTCTGACATTGACAGAAAAGCAATGTTGGTAAGCTGGAGCAAATTTTGTGTTTGTGAGATTTTTTTTGTGTGTTACATCAGGCAAGATCTCTGTGGCCTGCAGTCTGTACAGCTTTGCTTGTCAGGACCAGGTTACTGGGAAGCCAATTGCTGGATTTACTCTCCTCGAGACTAGGCTTGGTATTCCCATCCTGTTCTCTATGTGTGGATTTGTGTGCAAGTTCTCTCATAAACTGCCTTTAATTTCTTTGTTTACAACATAAAACCAAAGTATCCTTAATCTGCCAGGAGTCTGGAAGGATTTAGATCAGTAGTGGCTGTTAGTACTGTGTCCTGGGTCAAGGTGGCTAAAACCTATTTATCTCTTAATTATGTCTTTCTGAATGGCATCACTCACCCTTTGAAACAAATCTTCCTTTTCTAAAATATCTTCAAATATATTTTTTAAGTCTTTCTTTTCAGAAGCTAGAAGGAAAACATGGTTTTAAATGTAACTAAAATGAATTGATTGCAGGGGAAAACCCCAACTCTTGTCTTATTTCAATTTTACTGTGGTTTTGGTGTCTTAATCTGAACACACATTGTAGCTTGGGCAGAGTAGTCAAGACCCTGTCTTTCCCAGCTCCTGCTCCTCCTGGGGTATTTCTGGACAACAAGGTGAGGTGAATGTCTCTCATCCAGGGGGCTTTGTCTGCCTTAGGGCCACGAGCTGCAGCTGGGCTACTGGGATCTTTCACAGTGGAAAATAGGCAAAAATTTACACAGCAGAGTTTTTCCAGAGGATGCAATGCTGGTGCAGAGTGGGGTGTAATTTTTACATCATTACTCCTGTGTTATTTTACATCTTATTGCAGAAGCTATCAGCTTGTTCCTTTCCCTACTAAGAGGTTTTCTGCATGGCCAAGCCTGTTGGGTCTCACCAGGTAGCAAGTGCTCTTTCTCCTGCAGTCCAGGCTTCAGGGGAGGCAAAAAAAAAAGCCAAACAGAAAACCTGAGAGGGATCACATGGATGGTAGTCTGAAGAAACCATTGAATAAATGTTTGTGACAGAGTTCTCTAAATGTGCAGTGCTTTTCCAAGTACTCTGGGAGGAAGCATGCCTCATTGACTGGGGACATTCATGGCTCTATTGAAAGGTGGGAGAATGAATAAACAACACTTTATTTAAACAAACAAAACAAGAAAAAAGCAAAACCCACCTCCTGGGAACTAGGAAGCAATGGTGTTTGCTTTGATCCTTTATTTGCACAGTGGGTAGACATTTTAATCTCTTATTCCAAGTACAGTGGCGAGTACATGTTGCCCATTTCACTTTTGTTGTTGGGTTTTTTGTTCCAAGTATTGTAATTCATGTAGGATTGCCTGGAAATGCAAAGTTTGTTCTTGATTTAACTAACTTTGCTCTCAGTTGCTTTTGGGTAGGGCTTTGGCCTGTATCTGATGGGAGGGACAGAACAGCCCCGTGGTGTGCTGTGCATGATGAGGAGATAACTGGGGTAATCTTTACATCTCATCTAAAGCCTCTGGCTGAGGATTCTTGTGGTTCAGTATCCGTGATGTTAAACTTGTGAGGATGGATTTATTTCAATTATACCTGTAATCTGATTTATGCTTCTAAATGAGTGTGATGATTCCATGTAGTAATGGTGCTCTTCCACCACTTTGGGGGGGACTCGATGATATAAGGATTTGAAGCTTGACATAACAGCATGAGACCATTCACCAGATCCACATGATAAGTAATGGAACAACTTACTATGGGCAAATATCACTTAGAGATATGTGGCAGTTAGAGATGTACCTGATGAACCTCAGCTTTCTTGCTTTTCCTTCCCTCCTCGGTCTCTAACCCTGCTAATAAGCAAGATCAGTAAGTTTGGTTTCCTGTGTTATTCTGCTTCTCTGGCATAAACATATCCACAAACCAAAGGCAACATTCATATGGATGTCTTCATTACTTGCTTGCATTCTTATCAGAAATGAAAGTCTTTGCTCAGCTGAGCCCTTCAGTTGCCCTGGCTACAGGCACTTTGTGTATTAATGCTTTCTCCTTATCAGAAGCTGTTGTTAGCTTTCTTTTGAAAGAAGAATATGGCAATTTCACTAGTCTTCTTGGTTTCGATAAAAATCAGTGGTATCTGAGCTGCTGCTGGTGAAGATTTCTTAGCTCTTGTGGTGAAATTTGTTTTCCAGTGTTGAAAGGAAAACACTTTTAAAGCCTGTTGCCTGGACACTGAGGTGGCTTGAACCCCCAAAGTCCTCCATTTGTTTTTCAGGTCTGTCTAAAATAACAGATTCCTGGCTGTCTCACCTCCCTTCTGTTCAGCTGTGTGTAACCAAATTTAACAGTGGCTTTTTCTTCCACACAGCAGCTGAGGGTGAAACCGAGGTTTTGTTGGGATCTGGAAGCTCCCTGTGGCATAACACAAAGCTGTGTATTGTGGGGATTTAAGACATCAACCTCTGGCTTTGAATGAGCACAGGATGGACTGGTAGCTGTTATTTCATGTGATTGGCTCCTGGAAACACAAGTGGGCATCCAAAACTGATGGATGTCATTCCTAGCCTGTACTCAACCTCAGTTAACATTGTTTCAGTATTTTTAAACGCTTTCTTAATGAAATTTGGTTGTTAGTGATTGCACCTCATGAGATCACCTGGAGAGCTTGTGCTTGCTGGAGAAATCTTTCTGCCACTGCCAAAGGGAATTACAGGGCTCACCATGGATGAAAGGGGGGGTGTTTCCATCAGTCTGGGGTTTGGGAGGGGCTGGAGGAAACTGCTGCAGAGTTTTTGAGGGCCTTCCAGAGATGAGCCCTGGAAGCCATGCAGCTGAAATTATGCACAGCCTCAGCCACTGCCAGCATCCTGAGCAATGTGCATTTTATCTGATTTTGAAAAAGCTGATTATTTTTTGAGGGCTACAGAAAAACTCTGCTTTGTAAATGCTAACTTGTTTGTCTGATTGTCTTGGTTTGGAAAGACAGTAGTCTGTGAAAGAAGGCAAAAGCCTCCCGTGAAATNTGAGGGCCTTCCAGAGATGAGCCCTGGAAGCCATGCAGCTGAAATTATGCACAGCCTCAGCCACTGCCAGCATCCTGAGCAATGTGCATTTTATCTGATTTTGAAAAAGCTGATTATTTTTTGAGGGCTACAGAAAAACTCTGCTTTGTAAATGCTAACTTGTTTGTCTGATGCTAATAATCCTGGATCTGTCTTGGATTACTGCCTAATAGACCACAACTTTGGAGCTAGTGTAGCATAACAAATTAATTGAGACATTTGCTTTGTAGTAGTCACACTTTCTTTCTTGAATTGATGAGCCAGTACTATGCAATTTCAATTTATTTGAGGATATGTTGCCATTTAGTACTTTGATAACTTGCCAAGGGTTAGGTGACTGAATTTTCCAGCAGCATTAGCACGTGAAATTCTGAATTCCTTGGTTTTGTTCCTTTGAACTGTTATTCCATGTCACTGGCACACTGAGTCAGCTGCAGCTATTTGGTAATATTCCTGGAACGTGGTATAAAACAGTTTATTCTGAGAGGTTGCAAACTAACAGTGACATATTCTTACTCTGCAGTCCTACTTCTCTTACTCATTACAGTTTATTCCAGCTGGCACCAGAAGCCATATGCTTTTTGCTCTTTTTTTTTCCCTGGGAAGTTTTTGGTGAAATATGTCAATTCTCCAACCTGTGGTACCAGCACATCTCTCAGGAGGTGCCATCAAGAGCCCCTGCACAGTTTCATGAGGAAAACCTACTCTGTTCAGACATCTGCATGAGGAAAGGGATCTTTGATGACAGTGGAGCAAAGGTTAACCTTCTCAAAAATGGCACACACTAGAGCCAGGGATGAAAAATGAGGTTTACAAGACTGTGGATGCATTAGAAGAAAAATGGAACATTTCACATGTAGAAAAGTCCACTGTATTTACTGACAGAGTTCCCAGTGATGTGCAGAGGCACCAATAAGGAATGCTTTTAGTTTTATAAAGTATATTTTGGCTGGGTTTTTTATCCTGTTCCTGCTTCCTGTGAGCAATGCAGGAGTGATTGACTATGCGAAAAGCTATGGAGTGGGAATTCCTTGGATGAAAACTGTTTGGTGGCAACAACTTTTGCCAAATTAGACCCCTGAGTTTTATATACCCTCTAAAGCAATATTTAAATGCCTCTCTTTAAATCATAACCAGCATATTGTGGCAGTGAAAGGCATTTTAGGATCAGCTAGTTCTAAGCCTGTGTGCTTCTTGGAAGATGTAACCTCTGGGAAGGAAAGAATTACTTCTGAAAATACCTCCAAGGCTGCTATCAGGACAGAAAAGTGCTTCCAGGCTCCTTGCCAAGCCCTGGGGTTGCATCTGTCCTTTTAGAGTATGTTTTGTTAATGCCAGGGAGATGTGTGCTCTTGTATGTGTTGTCTCTTCTAACTGGAGCAAGAGAAGTGACCTTTCAAAGGATAACTAATTGCATTTTCCTTCCTATTTTGTTTGCTGGTTTCCTACTGAACCTAAGCTGTAAGTGCAGATATCTGCTGGCTCTGTCAAACTGTACCTTCATCTCCTCAAGGCAGCAAATTACAAATTTAAAAGATATAATATCTATTGATCATAAATGAAGGGCTAAGTGGGAAGTTATTTTTTCAAAGTACCTAGGTATCATGCACTTGTGGAGAACTTCTGAGTAATAAACAAACTTATAATTGCAGAATTTCTGTACCCAGTATATAATCAGGCAATAGCAAAATCTGAGGGCTCATTTTGAGGTCATTTTGATGTGGGATACTTTTTTTCTTCCTTGTTTATTCTGGCAGCAATGGATGGAACTGGGGAGAGGCCAGGAATTCAGGTTCCATTCCAGGCACTAAAATATGCTTTCCCATATGATGATGGAGCAAGCTGGTTTTTGTAAAAAAAAAAAAAAAAATGGGAGCACTTAGGTGAGCAGGCAGCCAGTGGTGCGAGTGCTCAGAGGAGCTGGGAATTCTCAGAGGAGCTCCGGTGCCACTGTTTGCAAGAGCAGTGACCGGGTGAGAAGGGCTGGGGAATAGCTGGGTCAGAAACACGGTAGAGCTTCATGGGGGAGGAAATGGGCACAATTGCCATGCAAGGAATAATTGGAAGAAAAATCCACAGAATATTCAGCTGACAAGTGATCCACATGGAAATGATAATGGTCATGGAAAGAAGGCCCTAAACCTCTAAAGAACTTGCATGGGAATTTTGAAAATTTGCTTCCAAGTTCCTCCCTTCAGATATGGGCCCTAAATTGTCTTAATATGCTCATCAGTTTGGGGTGTTATTTCTTTTTGATGTTGCCATTTTCTGTATGACTTTCCAATTTCTTTAGAGAGTCAAGGACATGTATAATACTTCATGGAGGAGCAGAATTTCAGTCTGTGTTTATAGAAAATTTAAATATATGCCATTTAGACACAACACTACTCTGACTCTTACTAAGCTTCCTTCATGTTTGAACTTAAAAGTTTTTGCCTTTTGCACATAGATATCTGTATTAATACATTTATTTATGAGTAAAAGCTGGCAAGTTTCCAGCATGTAGAAGTGTCTGAAGAAACCTTATGCAGAGCTAGATTTCCTGCAGTGGTGGGAAGGCAGAGATAAGCTGCACTTCTGACAACAGCACCTTTTCAAGGAATTACTAAAAGAGAACACAAGTGATACATCTTTGTATTTATTTGTGTTAGAGCTGAGTGAGGTGCTTGATTGGCTGCTGAGCATTCTGCAATGTGTACCCATTAGGGCTTTGGCAATGTCAGCTGTGAGCTATGTCACCTTCCTCTTGCTGAACAAACTCACTACAATCTTCTCAAAGGGAAGGTACACACAAGTTTTGTTCCAGACAGGTTGGTCTGGCTGCCTTATATGAATTGAACTGTGACAAAACCAAGGACAAGCTGAGCTTTTGGCAGTATTACAGTCTAAGTGGGAATGAGGAAAAAAAAGAAATTGGGTTATAAGAGTTTTAGAAGTCCATTATCAATTACTGGAAAGAATTCCTATAAGGAAGTTGTGGAGATTTAACAGATTTTAAGTCTTCAATGAGAGTCTATGGGCAAGTCTAAGAATTAGACTTAGATGATTGCTTGGAGAGTATCTCCAAACAGTTTTGGCTTGGTTCATTAACTGAGCCCTGCACAGTCCTCCAGCTTCGATTAAAAGCAGAGACATCAAATGTGCCTATAATATTTGAAGACTTCTGCCATGCAGAATATTATGTAGTTGTAACAAAATGCAGACCATTCCCTATGCTTTTCTTGCTTAACATAAATATTTGTGTGGTCACTATATAACATGTGTATAAATATTAAGCATATTAAAAGTCAATCTTACTAACAATGCCTAACAGCTCTTATTCATGCTTTGAAGACTGACAGTTAATTGTCTATTATTTAAGCAGCAGCTGAACCATCTTAGCATGCTGAGACCTTATGTGCTACATACTTGTAATGACAAATAAAGTTGCACTGATCTTCAAAGCGGATGACAGGGATAAATGGTCTCTCTTGAAATCTGAACGCTTTATAAAATATCATATTTTTCTCCAGGCAGGTAAAAGTAACTTCAAAAAAAAAATAAGGCAAAATATGTGACTACTCATGTTGAGAATCTAGAGAAGCATGCACAGCAACAAAACAGTGTAAATCAGCTTGAATTAGCTGGACTGTTCAGGAGTTTTTTTTCTGAAGACAGATGCTTCTAATGGTGGGGAGTAGAAAAACCAAACCAGAATACAAAAACCTTTCCCTAGGTCTTTGAGAATGTACTGGGGGATGGAGAAGTTGATGCAGTAAGAATTTGAAAGGTAAAGGAAGTGTGTGTGGGCTTACGGCTTTTCTTTTTGGTTTTGTTTTGATTTTTTTTTTTTTTTTGGTCCACGAACAGTACCTATTATACATTCCCATTCTGGAAACAGTTCTGGGAATGCTTTGATATCGTCTTCATTAGATGGAATTGTTTTATTGCTTTTTATGTTATATTACTCACAGGAGGAGGCAAAAAGGTTTCAGCAGCCGGTTGTGCAGGTGTGGTCTGGTTGTAAAGATACAACTATACTTGAAGTAGAATTTCTCCCATGGAAGATGCTGGATTTGAGAACTAAATTAGGAGTTGTAATTAAACAAGGAATGTTGCATATCTTTAAATGTGATCTTCAACAAGGAACAAGAGGAGAAACAAGAAAATTTAGTTGAAACAAGTACAGAAGCAAATAATGGTTTAAGAAACAAATAAATGTTTATCTAAGCTAACTGCATCTTTTTATACGCCAAAAAGGCTGTGATTTTTGTCAATGCTCTTGGTGAAGTGACTCATTTTGGGAGTCCAATTGGGATTTTTGTGTATGTGAAATTAGCCACGTGTTCCCTGGGAACTGCTGTGACAGCTATAGTCCTGCTTTAAGAAGTGCTGGGTAATTACTTTCTTTCTGGGAGCTGGTGAGGCCTTCCAAGTGCCTTTGGGGGGTGCTCGAACAGATCTCTGACAGTAGTGTTACTTTTAAAAGCATGAACTAGAAAGGGAGGGAAGCGAAGCACAAGACCCACAGCTCTGTGACAGAAATCATGAGCTGTGTCCAGCTGTTGGCTTTCCCTTCTCTCTGGGCAGTTTGGGCTGAACAACAATGACTACAACGGCTTCCAACTGGACTTATATTAAAGCAGCTGAGAGACATAACTGCTCCTTTTTGCATGTTGCAATCAATGCAGCTTTGCAGAGGCTGGAAAGGAGAAGTGTGAAAGGGAATAATTTGCCCTTTCCTGATCTTTTCCCTAAATGCTGTTCTCTTTGTGAAGCTACCTTTGAAATCTTGCTTCTGTATCACAGAGAAATTCTTCTTTTGCTCCACTATTCCATGTCCAGGTGCAATTTCTTGTCCATGCCCTTTCCTGATCAGTATGGACCAGTACCAGTGCAGGACTGATACAAGAATAAAATATAGCTGTATGAATCATAAAATTGCTACAATTTATAAAATCACCTAAGACAAGGCTCTGCTCTGCCTGTCCAGGCAGGTCTGCTTTGTACATCCATCAACAGAGCTCTTTGGCCAAGGAAAAGAAAGAAGAATGGTGCTTCAAACAGACTAAAAATAGCAACAGTGGAAAACAGACCAAGAGCAATTTTACTTTATTGAAAACCAAAGGAATGCTGAGTTTCTATAATGGTATTTTCCATTGGATTCAAATTGCCCCCTTTATAGCATTGGTCGTAAATACTGTTTTCATTGCTTCAGTGATGTTATTGTACATCTGGACTAAAGGTGATCATTCTTGGGTATTACTGGTGCAATGTATGCTGGTGCATTTGCAGGAATGGACTGTGCACAAGCTGGGAGGGAGAAGCAAACTTCTGATATCCTCCACATGCAGTAGTTTTTGAATTGTTTGAGAAAGTTTTGTGTTAGGCTAAATGGGAAGCCAGCTATTTTTAGTTTTGTTTCTCTGCTTTCTTAGCTCTTATTTCTGGTCTTGCAGGAGTGGTGTCCTAATTAAAACATTCTGCCTTCTGAAGCCTGTTGAACATATGTCAATTGTGTTTTTAAATGAAAAAAGGTCAAATAAAATGGAATGAAGAAAGTCTGTTGGAAACTTTAAATTTCTGCTTTATGTTTAGACGTTTGGTGCAGTTTACTTCTCTAAATGCCTCTGTATAATTAAATGATTAACTGTTTTGTGGGTTTTTAAGCTGTATACATTAAAAATAATTTTCTAGTATAAAAATACAGAATTATGCACTCTTGCTGAAATAGGAACTGTAATTTAAGATGGCTTGATGTGGTAATGTGGATATTCTGTCTTTAGATGGAAATTTTAGAAGAATCTGTCTTCAGAAAGAGCTGAAGTTTATTTTCCTAATTGTTTACCTTGTTTCTTTGAACATTAACAATTACCATAAATGTCATGGGAGTAAGCTCAAGCTTTCCTGTAGCGGATGGATTCACTAAGTGCAAAACTTTGGTTGCCCTTTCTAGTGGGTGCAGTGTTTGTCTGGTTGGTTGTAGCAGGTAAAGAGCCCCAGACTGCTGTGGTGGCTTTTCCATTTCCACTGCCTTGTGAGTGCTGATGGCAACTCATCCAGGTGTCCTGAAGCTCCTGGGATATCTGGAGGGGCTCAAGTGTTTGTTGTGGCTTGGAGTGTGCTGTCTAAAGGTGTGGCCCTGGCCAAAAAGGAAGGTGGAGGGGAGGAGGTCCGGTTGGGGTGAGCTGGCCCTCACCCTGACACCTTTCTGCTGTTTATTTGGGGCAGTGTTCCCCTAGGAAACCTGAAATGCCTGTGTCTCATTGTTTCTTACCTCTTTTGACTCTTCCATGTGTTTTGTTTGGTTTTTTTTTTTTCTTAAGCAGCATGTACTAATGCCCCAGGGCTTTCCATGAGGACTACCAGCATTAACATAATGTAAATACATGACAGTCAAGTCCTCTCTGTCAAGAAATCCTTTCAAGTTACATCACTGCAAAAGCCTGACAGCCTCAGAGTCAGGAGTGCTTTAATCAAAGCAGCTGCTCAGCAGTGGTTGTAAACTTGTGCTAGTGGGGTCAGGTAGCTCTTGGCACTGGAAATGATCTTTCTTCTGCTTATGTGAAGTGCAGGTGGAGTAGATTAATACCTTCCTACAAGTGTGGGTGTACTCCAGCTGGCTGGCTTTGCTTGCAAACCACTGGATGCTGGGTAGAAAAGTTCTTTTTATAGCCAAAATGGCTGGCAGACCCAGTGCAGGTATGAAAATTGGAAGAATTCTTTCAAGATCTGTAAAAGAACTGCTATCTGGATCATTTAGACAATGAGCTTTATGCACCACTGCACAATAATCAGTAATTCCAGGCTAAGCTGCTAAAGGCAAAGTTATTAGCATAATCTGTTAAAAATTTACCTATTAAATAGATAAAGTCTTTGCTAGAATTCATCTTCACTGTTTGATCTCCTAAAAAAACTCTGTGAAGATTTTGCAATGCCATATTTTGCAAGTATATTAGAGAAGCAGGGCTAGACAGAGCATAATTATCTTGGTAAATTTTTTTGCTTCTTCCCACTTCTGTAATTGACACTGGAGGTCGATTTCTCCCACTCTTCCATACTTAGCAATGAAAAATACCTGGTTTAAATGTCAGTGAACTGATATTTAACCATCCAGTGTACTGCAATTGCAAATACAATACAGGTTTCTCATCCTCTGAGCAATTTTATTCTGCTCTAGCACAGATTGTGCTGAAGGGAAGTAATTGCCATACTGAAATAGCAGCAACAGAAGTTTCACTAGTGCTGCCCCACTGTAATTTGGTTGGAGGAACTGTGGAACTGAGGGCTTTGTTGTGTACTGTTTTAGTGGTGCTTTGGGACATGTTACCCTGCCTGATTATGAGGAGAATGTGGTGATGTTGGAAGGATCTGTAGGGATAGAATGGAGAGAAATCTTTAAAGTAGCACCAAGTTACTCCTGAGAGAGTATGAACTCATCCAAAAGAGCAGTGATAGATGTTCATCTGGAACCAATGCTATGTGCACCATATCAATCTTGAGTTATTTAAAACAAACATCAAAGCCTTTAAAATCCTGAAATATGTGACTGTTAAATATGCTTTTAAAAAGAATGCAAAAATATAGAAGACAGAACGGGAAGGAATTTGCAGAGATACTGAGATAAATATATAAAGAAAATACATTCTAGGAAACAAGAGCAGGGTGCCTGCCAGCAGAAACTGTTGCAAAGGTACAGCTAAAATGAAAAACAGTGAGAGTGTGAAGAAGGTAATGAGGAATAAACAAGTAATGTCTGCACTGGTATCTGAACTGAAATGAGATTACATGTATTAGTTATAAAATCCCCTTTCATTATTAAAAAAGATCATTTCAGCAACAGACACAATTTTGAGTAAAGAAAACATGGGCAATGTTTCACAGGCTAGGTATTTCCTCCTTTTGAAGTTTTTTTCATTAAATGTGGAGTTTTAAAAATTATTATATTAAAAACTAAGTAGGAATTCACTGGTAAAGTAATTAATAGAAAATGTGAATAGTTACTGCTGTTGAGAATTAATGTAATCTGCCATGGTCCTGAAAGACTCATTAAGAACTGACTGGGCCATGTATTGTGAATGATAAATCTTTAAGAATTGCAAGTGTGTGAAAACTGCTTTTACAAATGTTGGGAGTTATTTCCTTGAAATTTATGCAGGTAAAGTTACAGCCCTGTTCCCTTTTTCTTTTCAAAGGCAAAGTAGATCATGTCAGGAAGGAAATAACNGGGGGGAATCTCGTTCTTGTTTACTCACCTGTTTGTTTCTGAGGTGATTACTGGAATCAACACTTGCACGTGAGGGGTGTGGGAGGAAAAACTATTTGCCATGGCTGGTGCTGTGTGTAGCAACAGCCCTCGTGATGGGTGTTCTGGGCAAGTTTTGACGTAGCAGCCTGAGACTCGAGAGACAGGGCACAAGACAGGGGTAGCAAAGTAATTCTGTGGGGAGCTGAACGCCACGTTCCTTCAGGAGCTAGCAGATGCAGAGGCAGTTTGCATTTCACAAGCACCAGGAATGCCAGCAATCAGAAATGCAATCTCCAGCTGGGGTTTGGTGTTGTGCCTCAGGCCTGGCACCAGCCTGGCAGAGCACGCTCTCACCGCTGCGGCAGAGCTGCTGCTCTCGGCAGCTGGGCAGGAAGGCAATGCTCACATCAAGTCTTTGATACCCTCTTTTAGGGTTTGGCTTCTGAGTTGTTTCCCACTGAGAAGTACAGGCTATGGATCTGTGGGGTCCTGCAACTTACGGGGGGTGGGTTGTGGAAGAAGAACTGCAGCCTTGTTCCTGGCCTCACGTAAAGCCTCAGGATTTCCCCCTTATCCTCAGGTCTGTGCACCTAATGCAGAAATCCAGAGAGAGGACATGGCATTGGAGAGCTGTAGTTGGGAGGGAGGGCTGTAGCTCATTGGTGGAGGTTTGCCATGGTTGAAACCCCCTATTTGTGTGATCTCCATAGTGTGGACCTAGCCCATTTCCCAGTTTTGTGAGGTGTATGTCCTTGCAGTGAGGAGTGGCTCCTAGTCCCTGCATAGTTGTGTCATATTTTGAGTTGAGTGAAATCTGAGGTACAGGAATCTTGAGATAATTGTTATGGCAATTCTGGAGAGAAAAAGACGATTATAGATGAATCATTTATTGAAGGCTGTTGTAAGATGTCAGTGGTGAGTAAAGGCTGGCAAATATGAAACCTTCACCTGGTAGATCTAATAAGCAGGCTTGATTCAGTTGTGTAAGCACAGGCCTCTGGTCCTACAGAGATGCTCTAGGATCCCTTGTGGCATCCACTTACCAGCAGGGCATGGATGGGATGTCCAGTGACCTGTGGCAGATGTCCTGGGAGAAGCCCCACACATCCCCAGGGGTTCACACACTATGAAGGGCTCGTGCAGCTCAGCCAAGGCAGAATGTGTGTGCTCATAATGCTGAGCAGCTGCAGAACACTTCACAACATCCCATTCCACGTCACAGCTCTCAGAAGGACATGCAGATACATGAAAGTCAACAGAAAGGCACTGCCTGGGATCCAGAATATGACATGATTGTGCTCTTAATAATTTGCATTCCTTTCAGAAGAACCCATTGCATAATTTGGCTGCAAGTGGTTGAGATTTCGTTTTGGGTGTAATGAGGATTCACAGTTCTTAGAATCTGTGTACATATGATGTGTAGTACCTCAAAGAGTGCTGGACTGGATGATTTGCTTCCTCAATACATAGTTTGCTCCTCTTTCATCTTTTTATCTTTCTTTGTTTCACCTATTTCTTTTTTCCTTTTTGATTAAAAAAGGTTGGAATCTTTTGTGTATTCTAATCAGACCCTGATTTGGGTCTGCTATTTTAAATTTTAATTTTTAAATTTACATTTTCTGAAGCCTTTTTAAAATTTGAGATTTAAGATTTTAATAGCAAAGCTTCTTAAAACTACTGACCTAAATTAAATGGGTAATTCTACTGAGATGACACCTCTGTGAGGCTGCATTGTAGGAGACTGTAGGTAAACCTGTGTCAGGATGCAGTCTTTGCCCAAAACCAGCTATGTTCTGTAGCCATCAGCACATGCAGCAAAATGTTCTTTTTGGAGGACTTCTTCCATTGCTCTCTGTTTAGTGAACATTAGATCAAACATCGGTTTCTGAAGGGCCCTGTGATTGCAACAGTACTGTACATTTGGTAATACTTGGATATGCTGCAGTCATTTCCCTTTCCTGTGAAGATGTAAGTTCCCAAACATCCTCATCTGGCCTGTAATTGGTGATAAACATCTCTGTTCACGATTTGTTTAGATTGCTTGTCTACTGTACCAAGTTCTGTGTAATGGCTCATTGATGCACTTAGAGTGAGACTGCCTAACATTCATTTCTTGGGAGTTGAAAGATGGAATATCTAGAGTTAGTATGGAAGTACAAAAATAATGAGGAGAACTTGAGAGAAAAGCCTCCCAACAACTTATTCTCTGAAATCATTGGAATGCACAGTGGAGAGACATTTTATGTTCTCATTTACTACCCATCTGTACCAAAAAAAATAGGCTAGGTTATTTCTAAAGTTTTATTTTGCGTTACTCTAATTATAAGCAGATTTTTACTTTGTTTTATAGACCTGATCTACAATCTGCATTTTTAATTCTACACTTAAACATCTATACACAAAGAGTTGATGTAAAATTCATAGAAATAACAGTATAATGATAGAGTATAAATTTCACAGCTGTTATTAAGAAAGTAGGCCAATTTAGCTCATATTTACAAAGGAAAAGAGATCCAATTGTCAGCTCTTTTGAAAACAAAACCCAAAAAAGCCCTAGACCATCTGTCCAGTATGGGTTGTTTTTTATGGTTTTTTTTAAGGGGGCCTCCATAGGTCAACAGTTTCCAGGGTTGAATACATTTAATTGCTGTAGTGGTTTTATTAATCTGCGTTTGTATCTTGCCAAATTAATATTTGAAGAATCACCCCTTTGATTTTTTTTTCATTCTTAAATAAATGAGGGAAGAAGGAGAATTCTGCCAATTTAGCTATTTCCAAGTTTTTTATCTTTTTTAACAGTAGCTTTGAATGATTAATGTGAACAAATGCCTTTTAGGTTTGTCTGCCAGTGGAAAAGTATACCTGAGCTCATTCAAGTGCTGTTAATGAAAATTACAAAAGCAGTGATTTGTTACTGCAGCTGCCACTAGTTACTGTTTTATAAATCATATGACCTGATGAAATACTGTGTTATTGACCTGCATCTGGTAACCCAAAAGAAAAGTCAAGCAAGAGAAAGATCTCTAGCAGTTAACAACAAATCTATTTTGGGAAAAGGACCCTCTTTTTTTTTTCCCAGCTGGGGAGTGTGGGATAGACATGGGGGAAAGGAAACCAAGCCCCAAACCCCAACATTTTATTTATTTCTAGAAGGAAATATAAAATTAATAAGCCCACCAAGAATAAGGTTTGGTAGAATCATGGTCTGTAAAATATTCACTAAACATTTCGTGCCATAACAACATGTTTGTGAGTCCCTCTGTGATTTCCTTCAGTATTTTCTGTGGGTAGGTTTTTTCCTCCTTCTGGATAATCTCCTTTCCACGGGGAGGAAGAGTCTCTCTATCAGCCTAGGACCGGAGCAGCCCTTTGAGTGACCCCTCTGGAAGGCTGTGCGTGCTGAACCTATTTGGATATGCAAAATTGTTATTCTTGGTCACCACAAGGCTCTTCCACTTAGACACAGATATCAAGGTCTCAATTTCTAAGTCAAACAGAAATGGGAAGCCTTTCCTTAATGTGATCCTTGGTTTATTTATTGTGTGTATTTTGTTGGTTTTTTTTACTTCTGCACAGGCTGGCTTTTGTCACCGATTTGCTTCCCTGCAAGAACTGCTTTTTTTTTTTAAGAGATCCTGTAATTTTTTTTCTTTGCTGTGGCATCTTACAGGCCTAATCAAACTGAAGGCCCATACTCTGTACACCCATCAGGAATTAAAAGCAGCAAAACTATGCTATCCCTAGCTGGAGTTCCTGGGGAGTCTTTTCTTGCTGAGTGGTTTTATGAGCTGTATAATCACATATTTATATGGTAATCCCTTTATATGGGGTCACTGCAAAAGGAAGGGATTATCTGTTATAGTAGCACTCCTTTTTCTTACAACACTGAATTCTCTTAAAGATTTCTGTTCTGGTGGAGGTTATGCTCAGACTTGCTTTATATTCTGCTATGGACATATACATGAATCCTAGCTTGAGAATCCAATAAAAAAATGATGGATGAAAAGAATTTTTGAGGCCTTAGATAACTGATAAGTTGAACATGTCCACTTCCATCACACGTTGTCATTGCCATGTTGTCATTAGGGCCCACATATAATTACAATTTACCAATATAACCTTCCACAAAGCCAGATATCATATTGTGCATTTGATATTTATTGATCAGCATACTTATCTGTCATCGGTAAATCACTGTCTCTCTGCAGGACTAGCCTGTGCTGTGTACCACAATAATAGTGCTGCTTAGAGTCCAATTTTAATGAGGTTTGAGATTATCAGATTAGTTACTGATGTAAACCAGGGTACTGTAATAATTGATTAACAAATCAACAAATTGTCTTTGACAGTTTATGGATGAGAGAGACCTGTCTGTGCTGCAGGAGGATGTTCAAGGGTCAGGCTTGCTTGTATCTAATTCTCAAGGAATCTGAAGGGAAAGTAATGTGTTTGTGGGTCCATACTCAGAAAAACAAGCCAAAATACCAATACATTTTGTCTCTGAAGAAAAAGAAGACACTGGTAATATTTTAGTATACTGTAGATCAAGTGCCTTCATAGCACATGTTTTACATGATAATCAGCATAAACTTGGCCCTACACCAATGAATAGACATGAATACTATACTCCATAGTTTAGGCAAACAGCTGTATTTCAAATTTATCTTTTTACTTTGAAGGACTGTAAAACTAAAACAACAGCAAATGCAGCAATGCAGATGTTTTTCTCTCCTGTAATGCATAGGAGATATTATGGAGATAGAATATTTATGCATATTTAATGCATAAATAAACATTTATTTGCCAACAGCAAAATGCTGTTTAAAAATATTTTTAGTTTTCCCTAAACCCTAGTTTTTAGGGTTTTATTGTGGGGAGAGGAAAACAAAACAAGGAGTCTTCTTTGGGGAGGGGCAAGATAGTGCCTTGTGAATTCTAACATCAACAGAACAGTTAAACAGTTTAATAATAGTATTGCTCTGCTACATGTATCTCTTCGTGCCCAGAGATTTGTAGCAGCACCCTAATAGCTCAGTTTAGGTGGCTTAAAAAACAGCAGGATGACTTCTGTGATGGTGTTAGGAACATAAATGTTTTAATAAAGAGCAAAATAACAAACCTCTTAACAGAGAAAAAGCGAGCCAGGGTCGGAAAGTTCCTTGCCCTGCTAGAAACACCTCACAAAAGCGATTTACTTCTTTTGTGCTTTCTTTTTCTAGGGAATTGCTGGGGCAGGACCTTTTGGCCTCTGTCCAATTGGCTGTCCCGAAATTTGATGTGATGTCTCTTTGGTCCTATGAGATGTCTTTTTAACTCATTAAGGAGAGAAACTTCTGAGCCTCTTTCCTTTTCAGGGAGACAAAGGATTTCTTATTTACTTCTTAGCTGAACTCACACTCCTACATTGCTCTGCTGCCTGATTTCCTCTGTCTTCTCTAAATCTTAAACACCTGTGTGCCAGAAGAAACCTTTTTACATTTTCAACCATTCTCTTCAATTTCCCATTGAATTGTTGGCATTGTTTGAAGACTGTGTTTGAGCCTTTGGTAGACCTGTGATTCAGGAAATTGTGGGTAGGAATCTCTTTCCATGTGCCTGTAGATTATTCTTTGTGATTCATCAAAGAGGAACTGTGTTGGCTCTTGAATATTCTTTATAATTGCTTTCCTTGCAGGACTGTCAATGTTTATCTGAAACATAAATGGGAAAGCCAGTTCAGTCCTGACTACTGTGACTGGTGGAGGTCGAGCAGCAGTGAAGTCTGTGTTACTGGGCCTGTATGCAGAATATGGCAAGGCTCCAAATGTGAGGGAGTTTAGCAAGATGAGTTTGGTTTGCTCACTACTTCTAGGAAGAATAAGGGAACAGGGACAATTCAGGCAGGAGTTGTTCTGTCAACATGGTTTGGATGGAGTGGCTGCAGTGGAAGGAGTAGCTAAAAGTTGCTGGTATCCAACCCTGCTTTCCTCTGCTAAGCATTGTTCCTAGAGCTACAGTTAGGTTCCAGAAAAACCCTGATGCATACAAGTGCCTGGAGGTGCACAGTACCAGTGGAAAAAAAAAGGCTAAAAGTGTTATGGCCTGAGATAAAATTGAGCCTATATATCAACCTTGTTTAGGAAAAGTTTTCGTTCCTAGAGATTTCCTGCTGCAATTCATGGTTTGTAGCAGATAAACTGAAGCTCTGCAGGTGTGTAACACCAGAAAGGTCTGGTGGTCAGCAAAGACACCAGATAAAAGGAACTCTTTGAAAATCCATGAGCTTATGATGAGTTCCATTGGTTGTGTTCAGCTTGACCTTGTCTGTTAGTGTGGAGAGGAGACCTCTAAAGATTTGATTGGTGCTGATGTCTTTCATGGGTTAAGATCTTCCTTCTCCAGAGGAGTCATTTTAGTGGCCCCTTTTTAAATGCTGCTGTAATTTGAATATAAACTGTGTTTCGTGTCCTTATGAACATCTAGTTTTTTTTAGAGTGGTACATAGTTCTTGTGTTAATAGTAAATATCAAGAAAATGTGAAATTGGGCTGTCCTGAAGCTCTAGAAACCAGACAGCCAGTAGAAAGATTCAAATACACACTAATTTAGAAAAAATTGCACAGCTTATTTATAACTGTCCTGATTTAAGCCCTTACATTTGATTAATGAATGTGGTTGGCAATATTGACATTTCTCATTTGTAAGTGCAAATGTGTTGCTGAGTTCCCTATAGCTGCACATACCAAACCAAAACAAAAAAACCCCCACCAAACCAAACCAAAACAAAAAAACCCCCACCAAACCAAACCAAAACAAAAAAACCCCCACCAAACCAAACCAAACCAAAAAAACCCCCACCAAACCAAACCAAAACAAAAAAAACCCCCACCAAACCAAAAAAACCCCCACCAAACCAAAACAAAAAAAACCCCACCAAAACAAAACAAAACAAAAAAACCCCAAACAAACAAACAAACAAAAAAACCAAAAAACCAAAACCCTGAGGAAAAAAAAGGACAAGAATACATTGTCCTGCCAATTGGCATTTCAAACCAACAGAGGGAACTTTAAAATTTGCTCAAGATTTGGATTAGAGGGAGTGGTTTAAAGCAGCAACTGCTCTCAGTGAACATTTGGAAATCCAGCTGATTTGGGTTTGGCTTCTCCTCCAGTGCCAGCAGGGAGGCTGCATTTTGAGACTCTATAATAATTTCATTGTTACACATAAACCAGAAAATAATGTAGCGTGATTCTTTAGTTATGTCAGCCTGCCAGAGGCAGTGGCAGTAAAAGCCAGTGTTGGCTTAATTTTGCAAGAAGAGTAATAAGCAGGAATGTTTAAAGGTCGTAGAGCACGTCTGGCTGAGCAGGAATGACTTTTTTTCTATAGCCGTTTGTCAGAGGAAAAAAAATCAGATACTTTACATACAAATTTGCTGTTTTCCTTAAAAAAAAAAAGAAAAAGTAATTTGTCTTGGAATCTTTCCTTTTACCCATTTTGCAAAGGGGACAGCACTGGGTAGAGTTTTTACTTTGATCAGTTATATTTACTCTTGCAGAGACCAGACTGAGATATAGATATATAGATAGATATATGTAGCAATGGGATAATCCAAAATATAGTGAAGTGATATCAATAGTCTCTGGATCTGATGTTAAAAAGAAAAGAGAACAGATCCATGAATTTGGTTCTTAACTGAGTTGTGCATTTTGCTCTTGGTGGATGTAGTTGAAAGATTTGCCTATAGATGAGATGTGGATTCAAATATTAAAATTCTGTGTGGAAAAGAGTTTGAGGGGAGGATGAATAGAAGTTTTCACTCCCTTTGGTACAAGAGGAGCTAGGCATTTGTTGTTGGTCTGCTGTGTGACACTTCAGGCATTTCTATAAAATAAAGAGCTCGTGATCTTGTAGTCACCTTGTTGGGAGCCTGGGGTTGGATGTAACTTGTAAAGAGCTTCCTGGCCATGGAAATCCTTTTCCTCTGTGATTTAATCTTCTTATAAGCTTCACAGGCAAGCCAGAATTCTATGTTTTCATCACTGTGTTCTGTCTTCAAGTAGGTCTTATAGATTATAGGCCCATCTGAAAATATTTCAGAAGCCAAATTTATATTGCCTGTCTACATGCATTACCTTTAGAGTGCTTTGGAGGTAAAATAGTGTCTCGGCCCTACACTTCAACCTTGCATTTTCCTGCACATGCAGGGCTCCCTAGTAAATCTAATCTCACAGTAAATCTAAGGTAGGCAAATGCTTTGCCCATGTTTCCTAAAGAGCTGCAAATCCACTGGGTTTAGAGTATCTGGCTTTTTATGTGAGTCCACCTTTCCATTTTGGGTGTCATAAAGCTTTAAATTAATTAAAATTCATTGAGTAGTATTTTTAAGTGCAGTGAAGGAGGCATTTTAAGAAGGGCATCATTCTAACTACTGCTGGAAGCTTGAAATGTTTTATTTAAAACAAACTTTCTTGCTGGTGCAGCATTCTGGCCTTTCAAATTGCTGAAGATGTTGAGCACAGCCTGCCATCTGGCAGAGGTGATGATCACATGTGTGCATGCTGCTTCTGCTGTCATTTTGTGTCTTTGAACAGTTTTCTGTTGAGGAGTATCTCCTTGTGCTGTAACATACTAGGCTGTTTAAGATTTTAATGGCAAAATTTTTAAGTTACAAATGCTGTTAGTCTTCTTGCTCTTTATAATTTTTCTGCAGTTTGAAAATAATCCCAGTCCTCAGGAGTAATTTTTAGAGGTTTGTGCTGTGACATTTTCATCACTATTTTAAAAAATGTAATTCAATAGTAATGTTCTGGACTGCTGCCCATACGAGAAATTTAGGAGAGCTCTGAGCCCTATATGAAGCAGAGGGGGATGGAGTGGGACAGTTCAGAATTCCTGCTGCATCTACAGTTCTTCCCATCCCTGAATATTGGAGCTGCCTTCCATGGCATTCCCCTGAATAGATATGCCATTATATGGTCTCTTTGGCGTATGCAGGATTTCCCAAGTGAACTTTGTCACTTTTCTGCTAATATAAGGTGCTATTCAGTACTCTAAGTGGGGATGTGGCAGACAAACCATGCCCTCATTATGTGTCTGTAAAGGAATTACACATGATTGCAGAAATGGCAAGTTTGGGAAAGCATTTGCAGCATGCTATGTTTATCTCCAGTGTGATGCGTGCTAGGCGTGTCACAAAGTTGGTTTTCATTAGTTGTGTATAAGGCAGCGTATATTATGCAGCATGAGTTGCTGATTTTGTTTTGTGGAAACTTTTCTCAGCAATCCATCTGGGACACAAACACACAATTACTTGTTACCAGATTTTCAGAATACTGGGACCACTGTAGCACTTCCTCCAAAGACAACCTTTAGAAAAAAGGAGGTCATTATTGCAGGATTAGCCGTGGCTCAAAGTATAAAAAAACCTAATTACCTTGTTGAAAATCTGTCCCCTAATTTAAATATGAGCTTTATGAATCTTACATTTTAAAAGGCTTTCTTGCGTCTTCCAGATCTCATGCTTACTATGCCGAGACAAATATTTTTCTTGCTGTAACAAATGCAGTTCCATTTCAAGGTGTTCCATGTAATTCCTCTAGAAATGGCATTCACTTATTTAAACTGTGCTTAGGAGAAACACAAGAAAGTACTGCCTTTCTAGACAGCAACTTCTTTGGAGACGGGAATCGTCATAGAATTCAGGAAATATTGATGTTTGTATTTAGTAGCAAAGTCTTTGGGGCACAAGATCTTATTGTAATATTTCAAGGCCTTTAATATCAAAGTTGACTTATCATCCGAGAGCTGAATATAAGCTCCAAGCATAAGGTAAATAATGAAAGGTTAATGCAATCTTAGCTGGAAGTGACTTCCATCTCTCCCCAGTTGTTTACAATGCGATGTGACACATTATTACTAATCTGCACAGCCCTTGGAAGTGGCTAAAATCAGACTTTACTTTCATGTTTGCTACTCTTAAACAGTAAGTTCATAAGCTTGTAGGAGTCTCATGCCTGATTCTGGGAAAGAGCAAGGAAGTAGCGAGATGAGAGACTAAACAATTTAAGGAAAAACAAATGTTTGAGGGCAGTATCTCCATTTAAGTGCATGTAGCTCCATTTACACCAACATATTTTCAAGCATTGCAGTTTTAGGACACCAATGCTGGTAAATTGGAAGAGATTCTTATGTTTATGTTAGTAAAAGAAAGGACAGGGGATGTATTCCAGTGGGTGTTTTCCATTATGCATCAGCCAAATTTGAAGTAAGATCCCCTCTCATTGATCCCTTCTCATTGAGTATTTGCTTTTCATGGCAGCTATAATTTTGTCAACAACTATTTAGTATCGCAGGGCTTTTTAAAGTTTAAATCAAAATTGGCTTTGATATGAGTGCTGCATGATGCTTTATAGATTTCTGCTGCAGAACAGCCATTTCCTGCTCTGTAGCTTTTTTAGTTGGTAATGATTTATAATTTAAAACTTGATACAACTCTCTCTCTGAAAAAGTACATGACTAGGCGATTATTTTCTCAGGCTTGTGATCAGTCTGACATGGTCAAAGAAATACAGAGTAAGAGAAATGCTACCACTATTGAACTGTGGTGTCAGTAACTCTCTAGTAATTCTTGCCACTAAAGGATTTTTTTTCCTTCTTGTGAGCTATTAGCCTTCTCTCTGTAAAAACTCATAAAGCATGTGGTTATGGGGAGTGAGAATCTCTAGTTCTTTGAATGATTTTTTTTTCTCCTTAAAAACTACTTCTGAGTCGTATTTGCTGTTCCTGACGCAGATAATTTTTCATCTGACACAGATAATTTTTCACCTGTCAGCAATAGCACTTGTATAGAATGAGTGACAATCTTGTCTGTCTCACTGAACATCATCAGGAGAGACATCTTATTTCCATTTCTGATTATTTGTCTTAGCATTAATTTGTGAAGCAGAAAAAGCCCTGCCTGATGGGGCAGCTAACACAGAGGAAAACCTTTTTACCTTTTTACTTTCCTTTAACAATCAGGAAAATATGAAGGGCAGTAAGGAAATAGGTTATGGTGATCTGTTTTAATACCCCTTTAGTAGCTTTTGTTCTGATAGTAAATGTCTTGCTGCACTGATTTGCAACATGATTGGATTTGCTGAAGTACATGTATTACACTGAAAAAAAAAAACTCTCCAAAAATAACTAAGGCTTTATAGCTGGGACTCAAAAATTTAAATTGTAGTGTCCTGTGGGAGCTATTTCTCACTTATTGTACACCCTCTGCTGTGAGTGGCTCCCCTCACCACCATGGTGCAGAAATCCTCATCCAGTAGTTGGAAACACTGTCTGGATTTCTACTCCTGACTTCACCCAAATGGCAGTTTCAGGGCTCGTCAGGTGCTCCTTAGTATTGCTGTGGGGATGTGTCTCAATAAATCAGTTCTGTGTCTAATCTGATACCAGCAGAAGGCATTTTGGATGGAAGCACTCCACCATCCCAATGGGACATGTCCCCCAGATTCCTGGCAGTGCTTGGCCCCCACAGAGCCTGGTGGTACCCAAGGACTTGCAGGAGCCGCTTGGCCATGTCTCTTATCCACCACATGAATATTCAGCCTTTGCCAACAGCCTGAATTCTTTTAACAGATGGACCCAAAATATTCGACTTTCTAATTCTTTCCAGATCCAAACTGGGACTTAATCCAGGGATGAGTTGGGGCCTATGCCTGTGTAACATTAAGGGAGTTCCCAGTGGGATATGCCAGCATACATCCATGTGCTGTTGAGGAAGGGGCTGCTAGAAGGTGCTTGGCTGGGGCAGCTGTGAAGATCTTGGCCTCTTTTGCACAATCTTAAGCTTACAATGGAAACCTCCACTGTGAATTTTGAGGGATTTGTTTCTCCTACTCAGCTGCATGGACTGCAGAACATAAGATTCTTATCCTTACTTACTTAGAACTGATCCCATTTTCTTCTGCTCTGAATATCTTGCAAAGCCAGCAAGTATTTGGACTCATTCTCCTAAACATGGAAAATATGTGAGTTTTGAATCTGCTGTGCTGAGCTCTGGCTTTTGTAAATAAAAACTTCTAATTCATATGTATAGCAGTGCAATCAGTTCTAACAGTATTCTTATTTGGTACATCTGATCTTTATATCTATGAGTCATTTCTGAAGCATTTGACAAAAATATATTTTGTAAGATATGAGAACTTAAAAAAAAGGCAAATTACCAGGCAATCCAGTGGATGTCTCTCAGGGAAGAATAGAAATGTTAATAATTTTCCCTCTTTGCTTCTCCAAATATGAAAGGAGACTGAAGGTTAAGCCTGACCCAAAGCAGAATGAAACCAGAAGTCTTTTTTTCCCCTGAAAGCTCAGGGTGACCAGGATCAAGGATCAGAGCTCAGTGTAAACTGGACAATGCTGAATGAATTGTTAAGTGTCTGAGATTAACGTTTATGTTTGTCCAGCATGTATCTCAAAGTCAATAAAAGTCATATAAAACTTGCCTTTATATAGATTTGATATCCATAAGAGAGGGTGTAGTTTATTAGAATGAGGCAGTTGTAAATGTTTGTCTAAAAAAGACAAAATAAAACAATCTCTTGTGACATGAGGTATATTTAGTGCTTCTCCTTTGGCTTTCAAGCAATGCCAAATGCTGAGTTTACATTGGACTGTAAGTTTGTATAGGCCTGCCTGAAATCAAAATAGCCTTATTTATTTAAACTCGAAGTGTCTTTCAGATTTGGGGTTGACTGGCACATATTATACCTATGACCAATTTTTTCCTTCCAAATGAAGCACACAGTGAAACACAGGACAAGGTTCTATCTCCCAGCTTTCTGAAGCTGTGAAATGCTTCCTTTGCCTTTGGTGTTGTTTTCCTTGTTTCCCTGAGGTCTATATTCAATTTTATATCAAATGAGAGTCTTGCCCAGTACATTTCCTGCAGGGTATTGAAACGTCATAACTTTGCCCAACTGCTACACTGCTCACATTCCCTGCAGCCCTGTAGGACTGCCAGTGGCTGCTGCCTGCTTCAGAATTCTCTCAACTATGTTCTCTGCTAGGTCTCTGTGACTTTTGAATTGTTCCACTAGAATTTATTTGTCTCACCCTCTGCCTAAAAGTACCCATCTAAAACTACGCAATAGTCCATATTTAAGATGAAATTACGCATTAAATTCTGGCATATGGTTATTATTTATCACCTTATTTTAGGCTATATTGCCCAATGCCCTCTATTTTGAGTGTTTTCATGTTGCAATCATTCATCTTCTATCCACTGAAATGTAAATGAAATGCAGCCTTTGTGGCTTTTTTGAAACCAGGAGAAATTAATGTAGGTTTCTTACTATACAGAGATTCTCAAGAAATATTAGATGAAGCAATATTAAGTAATCTAGTTCAGCTACTTCCATCTGAATTTGAAGTGCCAATTATTAATTTTTTCTTCAGGTGACGGCTGCACGAAGTGACTTTTGTGTAAGGAAATGTTATTGTTCTGAGGAGCCATTTTAATTTGAATTAGAAGCTTTAAACTTGTTGAGAACACACATTTTTCCAAGCATACACATCCAGGGCTCTGTGCTTCTCTCTTCTTTTTAAGTCAGACTCATTTCCTAATAGACCAAGGAACAGAGCATGCTGATTTTATCTTTACCAGTGCTGATTTGGAACATCTTTCCACTGAGGCATAGTCTATGTTTCATTAGTCTGACATTGTGTGTTTCTGCTGACAATGGTCTTAACCCTAGAACAAGACAGGAGCCGTACAAAAACTACAGCACACCCTGGAGCAGGGTGCTAGTTTTGGGTCATTGAACTCCCACAAGAGCAGCCTGTTACCTGTGATAGTGTCCTATTAGTGCCTGTCATCTGTTGTAAATGGTAAATTACATCTTAACTACTCCTTACAGCTTTCCAGTGTTCACATAACTTGACTTGGATCATGGAACTCTTCTCACCCAATATTTATGAAGCGTAGTGCCCTTTCTCTTCGCTTGTTCTAAGACATTATTGCAATAAGGCCACAAGCTTTTTAATGTGTAGGAGCTGTGTGTTGCCTGCAGGACTTTTGTGGGTAATCAAACAAAAAGCCACATGGCTACGACTCTTTTGCAGAAGGAGTTGCCTGACTGGTGATAAATTAATATAAGTGCTGGAGTTATTCATGTCTGTAAAAGATATAAGCAATGCTGATCTGGAAATGACTGTTTAACTGTTTTTATATTTTATATTACATTTTATATTGAGAAATATCAGGAAAACTGATTTGGTACATCAAAGAAAATTATCTATTTACCTTTCAAATTACAACACACATTTTGATTTCTGAGCACCCTTATTCTGTGCCAATGAATCTGTAAACTACCAAATGCCACAGCTTTTAGTGCACAGCATAACTTTCATCAGAGAGAAACTGCTTTATAAAAGTTCTAACTGATTGCCCATGTAGTGTTCACACAAAATTCACAGAATGAATGGGGGGTTGGAAGAGACCTTCAAGATCATAGAGTCCAACCCATGCCCTGACACCTCAATTAAACCATGGCACCGAGTGCCACATCCAGGCTTTGTTAAACACACCCAGGGATGGTGACTCCAGGACCTCCCTGGGCAGGCCATTCCAGAACTTTAACTCTTTGAGTGAAAACCTTTTTCCTAATATCCAACCTATATTTCCCTTGGTGCAGCTTGAGACTGTGACCTCTCATTCTGTCAGTTGCTGCCTGGAGAAAGAGACCAACCCCACCTGACTACAACCCCCCTTCAGGAAGTTGTAGAGAGTGATAAGGTCACCTCTGAGTCTCCTTTTCTCCAGGCTAAACACCCCCAGCGCCCTCAGCCGTTCCTCACATTGTTTGTGTTCCCAGCCCCTCACCAGCCTCTTTGCCTCCTCTGGACGCGCTCAAGCGTCTCAAGGTCCTTCGCAAACTGAGGGACCAGAACTGGACACAGCACTCGAGGTGTGGCCTCACCAGTTATTCAGATTATTTTGCACTGACTATTACACAGAATATTCACCTATATATGGCTAAAGCTGGGTATACATCAGAAACATTTCTAACATGAATGCCTTTGCAATGCCTAGAACTTTACGTGCCAAGAGAAAAAACAGGTGTTTCCCCACCTATGCTACATTTTCCTGATAATATTTCAAAGTGCAAAGTCTCATACTTACAGAAACTACTTTTGGGTTGTTTCCTTTGATTAAAAAGCTTCATTTAGTAGTTGCATTTGCCAGGGTAGCTTTCCAAATTTCTTGACCTGCTTTTTTGTTTTGTTATTTTCTCTTAGTGTGGATGGTCTTAGTACCCACTGTCTGTGTCTGTGCTGCTCATAATAATGCCTGACTCCTCTTTTATGCGTATCACAGGCAAACATTGGCCGTGGTTTCCATCAGAAAAAGCTCCTTTGGGCTCTGATGCTCCACTGATAGAGCCTGTTTACACTGTAATTATCTTGACATCTCTACTGATCAGCTGTACTTTACTTCATTGAAAACTTGCATGTGTTGTCCAAGTCCTGTGACCAGTGTTTTGCATTTCTTTATGAAAGTTCTTTTTATGAAATCTGCAGTCCATGTTGAAATGAGACAAAGAGCACGAGTACCCTTGCACTGAAACCAACTTTCTTCTTACAGGCAGCATTATGACAGCACTTCAGAGTGCTCTGGGAGAACCTTTTTCTGCTCAGACCCATCAGTGTCAGGCTTTTGTGTGCTCCTACTTGGCCAACCTGCTACTGCACAGCATCTGAGGAATGTTAAAACTTTTCAAACTTGCGTGAGGTCCTCTGTCATTTTTCTTATAGCTGTTGCCCAGGTTATGGCTTCATTTTCAGTTGGGACGTATCTGTGTTTTGCTCGTTCTTCTCTAGTCAACTGTTTGAAAGGAGCCATGCAGTGCAATAGCACTGAAGTTGCTGTTTGTCAGTGGAAGACTGATCTCGACTGACAAGTTTTATAGTGATGCTGGGGCTTTGAGACTAAACACTGGCTCAGCTGCTTGCTGCAAATTAGTCACAGCAGGCGATCTTTCTGGAGGGCTTTCGGTCCTTCCTGGGGTGGTTGTGACTTGGGATGTCTGGGAATTTGCCATTGGCTACAAGGCACAGAGTGACCCTGTTGGGAGGGGAAGGTTGGTCATGTCCCTGCTCCCTCTGACAGCCCAGCTCTGTGCTGTGATATCTTTCAATCTTATCTCTCTGCTTTAGCTCATTTTTTTTTTTCCTCTTACAGAGGCTCCCAGGCAGAGCATGAACCGTGTAGGATTGGAACTTAAACTGAGGTTTGAGCCTCCGGCAATGCAGTACACTAATTTATTTTATTGCAGCTCACCCTACTGGTACACAGGCTTTGTGTATGAGATGTGCATCCCTTTCCCCACAGCACTGGTTCTGCTGGGAAGGAAATGTGTGTGGTGTGCTCACCTCCAGCAGAACCTGGTGGCAGAGCAGGGCAGCATCACATGAGACCTTGGCCTGTGCTTAGGGAAGGGCAAATATCACTGTGATCTATTTTCTATTGATTGCTATTTCATTAAATCTCATTCTGTATTCATTGCAACTTTACACAGGATTTTGGAGTATTTTGTTTCATTTCTCTAATGGAAATGGGCAGGAGCAAATTAACTTGAGCTGATTGTTCACATAATCACAACAGTGAGATGCTTCAAGTTTGTTCCATGCCTCCTCATACTTCTAATGCTTCATATACAGGCAATTATATGCTAAAGCATCTGAGGGCCAGAACTTGACATGTTAAAATATGTCTATAAAGAATCTCATTTATAGAACTCCTTAAATTTAAAATAAGAGAAAAGCACATTATTAATAACTGTGACTCTGGAAAAGTTACAGAATGAAAATCCCAATTATGTTAATAGTCTCTCATGATTTGTACCAGTATTTAACTATTTGATCTCCATATATTTGGAAAAACCTTACATGGGCTTATGCACATTCTTTTGCAAAAGCCTAATTATATCTTATTTTTTACTCTAAACTTTATTTGCATTAAAGGAAAACTCATCTAAAATCTCATTTTAAAATGACAGTAATGAACTATTTAGGTTTTTTTCTATCAGCTGATGTTCAGGGGACCACATATAAGATCATATCTTTGTGAAATTAAATTGCGCAGTGACTGAGAATCAGTAACCAATGACTTTGTGTTCAAACATTTTCTTTTCTGTATTACAGGCATTAAAAAGTGCTGTAATACTGCTTAAAATTGAAATAAACTCATCCTGGGTTTTTCTCCCTAAGTTTGTTTTTACTATTAAACTGAAGAAAATACTTCTGCTAACCTCTGGTGCCTTGTACAGTGGGGGGTATTTAGGTGCAGGATTGTTGCAAATTTCATGTTTTGTTGTATCCTTGACTATGCTCTAAAGAAAAATTTGAAACTTAATGGGTTGTAAAAACGATTTAACAATGTGTTTCTCTGTGTCAGCTCTTTCCGCTATGGTCACTTATAGCTTGATACCGAGAAAGTTACCCATCTACTTCCCTTTCCAGAATATTTGCAACCCATAAGAGTGGATAGTTTAGTTGTTAACCAGATGTGCTGCTGTGCTGTAAAATTACACGATTTAACCTAAATCCCACCCTTCCTAGTATTGCATACAAATTCCACTAGATGTCATCTGATGTCACGCTGAAGGAGAAGGTTTGAACCACCGTGTCCATCAGCTCAGCCTGGCCTGGGGAGGGAGGGTGGGTGTGAGTGCAGGCTCTGGATGGGGATATTGTAGTGCCACCTTTACAAATGGTCCCTTCTAGCATGAAAGGCTCCTAGTGAGACTCTGAGACCTGCAGGTAACTTCTGATGGGGCCTTTTCCCTTTGGATTCCTTGTGCTGCCAGGTGTAGGGCACAGAAGAGCCCTAGGATCATGAAGGGATGTGCTACACAGGAATCAATTATTGCTTGGTTTATTCAGTGCTTGAGCTGGATGTGCTTTCCAGAAAGAAAATAAGGGAAATGTAGAAGTATCAAAACTGAGAAAATGCTTTCTTGCTATATATTGGAAAATAACCTCATAAAAAGTTAGGTTCTCTGTGCAACAAAGTTTTGCTCACAGGATGCAGGGAACAGTGTTCACAGCTTCATTCTTTACAGTAGGTCAAAACAACCAATAAGTTGTCTGCAGATATAGGGATGATGACGTGATTTTTGTTTCTGGGTAGAAGTTGTCATTGCCTGCTAATAGTCACTGCCTGAGGAGTTTGAATAATTTCTATATTTCTATATTCTATATTCAGCCAATAAGGCTGGACAAATCTTACATTGTGACCCATTTCTGTAAACTCTGTTTACAGAGTTTACAAACCATTGTCCTGCTGAGTGAGAGCAGACTGGGGTCTAGATAGCACTTCTGGAAACCTGACCTCAGTTGTACTCTGTGACCTTTCTTGTCCTTTTTTTATTTCTAAAAACTGTCATGTCACTGTGTGAGCCTGATGTTCTGCGGCCATCTCAGTAGGAAAGAAAATCATGCCATGAGAAGCTTGGACTAGTTTTTACAGGAACTTTCACTGTACCCCTTCAGTCCGACTGACAAGTTTTATAGTGATGCTTGGATACAAAGCGCTGTGTGCTGTGAGACTCTGCATTCACACTTCCACCAAAGCTCAGCAGTGAACAGGGCTTCTTACACCCCTTGCAGGTATATCCTCCTTTGGAAGATGCCAGTTCTTCATCTTGTCATAGTTCAGTGTCAAATTATTAATTATAGTGTGGGCCAAGTCAGAATGTTTGACTATGTTAGTCCAGGGCTCCCCTTTCCTCCAGATGTTTGTTCCAGTGACTGGAGAGTTCCTGGCTGGATTTTGGGCTTTGTTTGAACACCCAGAGTATGTCCACAGTTTCCTTTAGACTGGCATAAACAACGAGCCTGTTCCCAAACTCATGGCTGACTCAAATTCTGTTCAATATTGAGTTTCTTCTCTGTATCTAAAGCTGCCTTCTTGACCTTCATGGTTGACAAACCATTTACCACAGTAAATACATTACAGACTTTTTCCATAGGTAGTATGGAAATCATGGGTTACTGAGTTATTAGTGTTATGCAGAGAGTGTTTATCTTGTTTTATTTTTAAAGTTAGCCCTCTAATAGCAGAAACCTTCTGGCCACAGTGACCTGAAAAAAAACCCAAACCTGTTGTGACTCCAGTGATGTCGAGTTTGTAGGCATCTGTTGCTGACACTTTAGTACTTTGGCTGTGTCACAGACTTTGAAGAGAAGCATTGCTAATCTGCTGTTTCTTTCTCTCTCTGAACACAAGACTAAAGCGGTCCTGAAAGGTTTACATTTCTGCATTTCATGCTCTACTCAAGATATTTTTAACTTCGCGCTTGAAAGGGACCATGTCACTTTCACAGGGCAGGTCACTGAAGTAGTTTAAAGAAGTGCTTTAAGGCAGTGTGATGTTTAGGCCGCATGGTGCTTGAAGAAATTGAAGGGAAGTGCTCGGTAGAATGTAAATGTTGATCATCTTTGGGGTCTTTCAAGAGGGTAATTTCTGGGGATGCTTTGAGAAATGAGGGGGAATGAGTTTATTTTCAAAACAGGCACATTGGTTCTCGATTTATTTAAATCCCTTTTAATGACTAAAACCTTTGAGGCTTTATCTACCCAAGCAAAGCCAGGGGATAACCTTAAGTCCCCTCTGACTTTGTTTCTGAGCATCCAAGGCAAGTTTTAATCATCCAATGAATATTAAGCAGGGACTTGTTTTTTGATTTCTGCCTCTGTTTCATGACTAAAGATTTAATTTCAAAAAGCTTCATCTGTAGACACTCCACACTCTGATAAAACCAACTCATGTCTATGAAAGGAAGATGAGAGCATCTAATTTTTTCATGTTCTACTATCTATTTTTTCTTTTCAAACTAATTTCACAACCATAAATAAGGTGACATGTGAAAAGCCTGTTGCTTCAGTGTGGGCAGGGATGGGTGGCACTGAGGAGTCTGTGGTGGTGAATTTGAGCTGTTCATCATGATCTCAGCTTTAATTTCCTTCCTGTTTCACTGTTTGTAACAATGCAATGTTTCCATGGGTGGCCTGTTCAATATATGGGAGAGATTTATACTATGCTATACCATATTTTTATTTAGGATAGTATTAAGAATATCTGTTTAAGGTAATCAAGTTTTCCAAATTGGAGAGTTCAAAGCTAGTCTGCTAAATGCACATTCAGGGTCTGCTGGACTCTTGAGTCCTTCCATAAAGAAAACTGCAACAGAGAGAAGTTAATTCACTTCAAAAGTGTACCTGAAGATGGCACAGTGATTGATTTTTCCACGGAACATTAACAAACAAAATGTTTTTTCAGGAGTAAGGTAGAACACTTAAAGAAAAGTCTGAGTCACTACTGTCAAATCTTAAAGCTTTCCATGTGCTTCATCCTGTTTTCCTGCTCTGTAGCTGATGGCCAACCTGATTCAACCATTTCTTTCAGAGACAGTGAATGGAACAGCAAATTTCCATTCTCTCATGGTATATCTTTTCCAAAGAGGGAAAGTGAAATTTGGTTAAGAAAAAGGCCCAACCCACAGCTGTGAAACCAATGTGTGATATTGGGGCTGTTCCTGAGCATGAGTGGAGGGAGATGAGTGCACCCACCTTGTACATGAGCCAAGGGTGACAGAAAGCTCTGAGTCCTTTGATCTGTATGTTCTGAGTCATCCACATCCCTCAGACCTTGTTAAAGCAACCACGTTGGACAGGCCTGCTATAGCAACAGACATAAAATCCTGGGCTTCCAGCATCCCAGAACCAGGCCTGAATTTCTGCTGTTACTTGCTTGGTGAAATGTGGTCATGTTGTCAGGGGTGCTCGAGTGGGCTGGAATATCTCTGGAGTTAACAATCTGGGCAATTGACCTTTGCTTGTTGCTATCAGGTTTGTACTGCAAGTAAGGTGAGAGACTTGAAAATAGCCAAGGTTTTTGGGTTGCGCAGAGTGAAATAGTTTCTTTTTGAAGAAGAAAAATACCTTTCTGCTCTCTCGCTCTACCAAATTATGAAGTAGGGATAGATGCTTGTGGAAGAAAGTCAAAAGTCTGTTCTTCTCTCCTTGGAAACTCTGGTCTATCGTAACAAGTTGGTGCAATTGCTATGATAGTCTCCTCTCCTAGCAACAAGCCATTCAAATAAATAAATCCTAACTATCCATGCTATGAAATTTGATTTTAGTCAGGAATTTCATATGGGTGTTTGGCTAAATCATAGCAAAACTGTGAAACCACAGGGGGGAGCAAAGGAAGATCGGGGCCATAATAATTTGAGGGATTTACAGTGAAAAGAATGATGTTACTTGAATGCAGTGTCTGTTTAGAGGGTAGCTGATATTTCAAAGTTCTCTTTTCTCTTCTGTGAGCTTGAAGTTCTGCAAACAGAGACATTTGGTCCACATAAACTGTGTTTGAGCAAGCATAGTAATGCACCTTGTGTGGGAGGCACTGTTGTTATTCCTACTTCACAGCAGTTAGATTTATTCCTAGTGATCCTGGAAAATTAATTCACGTAAGAGTGCCAGCTGGAGAGTGGTTTATGTTATTACAGGAGCATTTAGGTATTGCAGTCAGACTCTCAGGAACATGTAACTTAAAAATAATACTGCAAGAATGGGGTCTTTTCTTCTGCATTTATTAGCTTTGAGAGGAAGATGTAATTTCCAATGGCTTCCAGATACTACAGTAGGTGATAGTGGAGGTTGGCACTTTTCTGTGTTCCTTCCAGCTGTTTTGCATCTGACACAGATTTTGGTTCTCCTCTGGAGGTCCAAGGTCCCCAAAGGGTAGCAATAAGAACATAGTCTGTTCTGGCCAAGAGGTGATGTCTTTGAATTTATAGCTTCTCCCTTTGGTACAGAACAGAGTGGGGCTCACAAAGCTCACGTTATTCTGGAAAAATTGAGAATTTGCATGGGTGAGATAAAATCTTGTATTGCCAACCATGCGATACCAATGTCTCATGATAGGAACTCATAAAACCTAGGCATTCTTTGACTTATTTTTGTTATAAGCTAATGTCACAAGGTCCCCAACACTAGAGTTTTAGGAGTGCTCTTGTTCTTAGTTACATATTTCAACCATAATCACAACTTTTCTTTTTTGGGGTTGTGAGGATGGTCTGTGTAAGTCAGTATCACCTGCTCCAGGCAACTCAGATTATGGTTGTGTAAAATGGGCAAAAAGAGAGAGAAGTGGTGAAGGTAAAATTAGTATTTGAATATGGAGATGAGAAGTAGTAGCACAGTGAGACTGAAAGGAATTGTGTGTTTCAATATGTCAGTAACTACAATGGAAAAATCACTTCAAATAAGATGTAAAACCACTATAAATATTTATTTTTAAACTGTATTTTAATGAAGAGTTACTTATTATTTTTCAATAAATTAAACAGCAAAGATGCTACATACCTGCCTGTTGAGTACCAACTTAATAAAAATACAGCTTATACAAATCTTATATAATTTAGACCATATAGATTTTAAGACACATCAATTTAGAATATATTTACATAGCACAACAGCATTGTGGAACTCACACCTATTAACACTTAACAAATTTTTAAAAGAGATATCATTGTCTTGGCATTTTCTTGTTATGCTGAAAATTGTCAGTCATCCTAGTTTTTCTTCTGAACTTGATCATCTTTTCCCAATGCTCAGCTTGCAAGTCATGCACTCCATAACAATCAGCAGTTCTTTGGGATCTAAGACACAGTTCAGTGTTCATAGTGCAGGTCAAACCTTGGTTTCCATATCCTGCCTTGATGCTGTGGCATGTGGGAGGAGGGGATTTTCTCCGTGTGCTGCTCTCACCCTTATGACAGCCTCACCAGCTTTTATCCTGCATCCTGTTGCCTGTGGAGCTGTTTGCATCTCCCTCATACCCCTCCTCCCAAGACAGGGATTTTCCTTGGCAAGATCCAGCCACTGTGGAGGATCTCTTCACAGAGTCTACTTGGCTCTTCATGCCTCAGACACTTTATTTTGAAGTGTTGGTTTGCAGCTGGTTCAAAAGGTTCAGGTAGGATTTGGATTTTAAAAATCTGGGATAGGAATCTCTTTCCATAAGGATGTACACTGTTTTCTGGGCTTCATCAAAACTTGTGTGAGTTGGGTCTTGAGCCTTTTTGGCTGTTGCTTCCCTCATGTGATAGTCAATATTGATCTGGAATAGGGAAAAAAAAAAGGCGGTTTAAAACTTAACTTTGAATGTATTCTCTTTTCTATATCTCTTTGTCAATACATGCATTTGCAGCCTTAGAACTCTATGACAGCTCAATGTCAGAACTGTAAACTGGGGGAAATCAAATACCTGTATCCCAGTTAGGCACAAAAGTTGTTGTTCACTATAGAAATATAGTTTGTTCTGGAGTCAGAATTAATACAGCTCAACTTTGAGGAACAACCTCCAGTTACTAAGAGAAATCCTCTGTTGCATGTCTCCAGTTTAGGTATGATCAACATACAGAACTTTAACTTTTCCAGAAGGTCAGCATATTTTAAAAGACAAGAAATGTTCTGTGGTGCTCCCACTCGCAAACACAAAGACTCTCCAAATACCATCAGCAATTCAAGCTGGGCTGGCTCAGCAAAGAGCATCATGTGCTGAGGCCTTTGCTGAGCTCTGCTGGGAGCTCTCCCAGTCCTGGCCTGCTGCCTGTGACTGTGAGATTTGATAATGTTACACTGCAGGTAGCTGTGATTCAAGAAGGGACCTGAAGGTGTGTCTGTGTCTTCTTATGCCACTGAGTGAGTGTGTGAGCATCTCAGTGGAGCCATACTTCTCCCTTCTAACTCTGCACAGGCTGGCTTTATACTCACCTGCTTAATGGCGTCTGACTGAACAAACTCCTCGTAAATCCTCTCTGCTTTGCCATGTAAATGATCAGACTTGGTTTTCTTGTAATCCTCACAAGCCAACCAGAACTCAATGTTTTCCTCACTGAACTCTGACTTCAGGAACTCCCGAAAGACACCTTGACCACCTAAAGCCAACACAAATAATTAATAATTTACTGTATGATACTTGTGACCAGGGAGGAAAAAATAAATAGCAGGATTTGTACTGAAATCTGATGTAAAATCTTGCCAAAATGCACTGTTCTTCCCTTCTTCAACATACAGCAGATATTCTAATATTAAGGCTGCTGGGAGTCTTCCTAATTATGTTCAGTGTTTTTAGATCTAGACTCTGGGTCCTGATCCTATAACAATGGATCCTATAACAGTGGATTCTAGTCCTTCCTGAATTAATTGTCTTAGGGTGTAAGTGGAGAGAAAATTCTAGATTAAACTGATTGTCCTAAATTGATTAAACTGATTATCCAAGGATTGAAGACTGATCAAAATGAGCTATTTGGGGGTTAATTGCTATTGCTTTGAAAATGGAAAAAGACTCCAAAACCCAACTTGGAAGCCAAGTTGTAGCAGTGTCCAAGTTACACTAGAGCTGCAAAAAACTGAAGTGTAACTGCCCTTTGTCTGACTCTATTCAATGCTACAGCTTTGCCTGTTTGGTGAGATTAGATAAAACTTTGTCCTCAGAGTAAGAACTAAGTCATACTGAGGTAACAGACTTACTTTGGCTGGCCAAGAGCTTTTCCAAAGACTGTGACCACTGAATAACTTCCTCTGCAGAAAGCCTAAGGTGACAAGAAAAAGAAAAGGCTTTAGGGAAGAAACTATGGGGTTTTGTTTGTATGTCTGAAGGAGACAAAGTTTATAATTTATTATTATATTCCAGGAATATATGCCAGGTATTTTACTAAATTTATGGCTTTGTCATAATCTGAAATCCTGGAGACAGTCCACGTCAAGAAAAATAATCAGAGATGGAAAAAATATGGAACTATGATGTTATCTTGAATTTTGTTGCCAGGAAAATAGTCTTTTACTGTAACTATGATAAAATTATTTTGTACCTGTACTTCTGTTTCCATATTTTTGCAATAAGAATGGTAATACCCCTAGTCCTCGTTTAAGTGAGAAGTGTTTTTTCTTGTAAAACTTTAGAGAACAGTTACAATGTCCCTCTGATAAAAATGGATTTAACTGAAGTGTCTTCTCCCTCACTGTTTGATGCAAATATATCAAATCATTAATTAAAAATCCTTAACTCCATGAGTAGTTTCTAATTACTAATGTTCACCTCTCTTGTATTTTGGAAATTCTAGATGCTTTTACAATATTTGTTGTTCTAGAAGTAGTTTAGAAATTAAGTAATTTACTATGCAGGAATCTAGCTATGATTGTCTTTTATAACTTGGTGTGTTTCTGTACTTACATGACATTTCTAGAGCTGGAAGTCTTGATCCCAGATTCAATATGTGGCACCATACACTTCAAATAACTTTTGAGATCTGCACCACTGAAACAATGAACAGACATTTTAAAATTCATTAGAATTGCAGTAGCACTTTATTTCTTTTTAAATTTTCTTCAAACTTCCAGAGACAGCTCCATTCTATGACTGAAGTCTGGGAAGTTACATATCCAAGTAATTTTTTAAAAATTACTCAGTTAAAAAAACTGAGGAGCCCCCACTGTATCCAAATTCTATTTTGGATTACTTAAAGTAATCGATTAATTGGTATGCCTCAGCTCAGGCTTTTTTAAATGATGTTGCAGTCCTGGGCTTTGAGCAGGTTTTGTTCATTTAGCCTGAACCACAGCGCTAATTCTTAATCTCCAAGATTAGTAGAGTGTTATTTTTACTTCTAATACTTTTAAGTTTTATGCTAAGTTGTATATACTTACAAAGCCTTTTGCTTCTTTTTATGGACTTTGCCTTTTGCAAGCTTGCAATCTTCTTTTCCATTTAATTCAGTCATGTTGTTGTGGGAAAAAAAGAATCCAGGCATTTTCCTTGGCTTTAATGTGAAGCACCCCTGGCCATGATGATCCTCCAGCCCCAACTGACAGCTCCTTGCCTCTGCTGCCGCCTTTTATTGACGCAGGCAGCCCTGCGAGCTGGTGTGAGCGCAGCTGTTTATCATGTATCTTCATCACAAACTCTGGAAGTTCCCCTTTCAGTGCTCAGTGACGTGAGTCTTTTTTGAGAAAGAAAACAGACAGCAGTGTCTCGTGGTTGAGGTTATACTAGATGAGGCTGAATTGCTTTGGGGTTGTTATGTGTCACTGTGTATGTCTGTTACCAAAAAAAAACCACCAACAAAACCCTCTAGAACGTTGAATTCTTGTCCCTTTCTGATGGGTACTTGCAAGTCAGAAGTATTTTTTGGTTTGATCAACAGAGCTGCAAATACTGCAGTTTTTTCTTGACAAAATACACTTGTTGCATGCCTCTGTCCTGCAATTTCATACTTGTCAGTTGGTTAGGTGGGCTCAGCAGAAGACAAGGGGAAGATACTTTAGCATACCCCAGTAATAAAGTTCTATATGCAACAACCTATTTTCAAGTCCCCTGTTGCTCTTCAAACTAGAACATTACCTTAGACAGGTTTGGACAGGCTGTGTGAAAATATTTCAACATGGTTTTCTCAGGAAGGGGTATTGAAGCAGCAAGAACTTATTTAATTTGGTTTAATTTTTGCAAGTCAGGTTCTTAGGGAGCATAATGCCATATTTCAGGAATACCTCCCTAATTTTAAGTGACTTGGCATGCATAAATATTCATTAGCTTAGAGCTGTTGTTGTAAACACAGTGTGAATATTACAAGCTGTTTGAAGGAGGTGTGGATTGTTTGTACATACTTAAGCTCCACTGCATAAAAGCAGCCATGGATATAAAGCAAGACAAAGAACTAAGGATAACTCTTTATCTGTCCAGGATGGTGATTTAGATGTTGAAAGACTTAATCTGAGCATCCCAATTTCTGCTTGTTTGCTTGGGTTCTTTGCTTCTGTCGTGTTTCAAAATTGTTGGAGTTTTTTTGTTTGTTTGGGGTTTTTTTGTTTGGTTGGGTTTTTTTTTACTAAATAACGTGTGCAACTTTGATTGCTTACGAATAGCTTGTGAATGATGTGTGCAGGGCTGCATATGATGGTGATAGCTGCTGACACATCCCCTGCTTCCTCGGGAACTGCGGTGCGAAGGGCTGGGAGCCCGAGAGTCGCCTGCAGACAGATGTGCGAGGACAGACTGCCAGCCTCGGGCTGGTTTTAACCACAGCAGGCTGCCGGTCCCCTGAGTGCTGGCAGTGACACAAATGTGTCTGCAGGAAATATTTATCTCCAGGCTATCAGGTGAACACTGCCCTTTGTGCAGGGGCAGAGGTGTTTACGAACTGCTCTTACACCCCTGAACAGGGCGCAAAGGGAAGGAAGGAAGAGATGTTATCAGTGCCGGATTTGTTTTCCTATCTAACCTGCTCGGTTTTGACATTCTGCCCCCTCAGCGTCTCATCGCGTTCCCTCAGTTAGGAGCTGTCCTCGGTGGGCGGTTCCATTGCTGGCAAGGTCAGAGGGATGATGCATCCAAACCCTTCTCAGAGGGCAACAAAAGCGTAAAAAACAACACGGAAAATAATTTCCCATCTCATCTCCCAGAGCTCTGTAGCTTCAGGCTAAAAGTGGGGCAATGTCTTGAACTTATAGCAGCTGGTAATTATAAGTAATCCACCAGTGAAGTTCTGTGAGAGGCATGCAACAGGTGTTGAGTCAGACCTTCCTGCAGAAAGGAATTCTCATGCTACTGAGTCTCATTGCACTTCACCTTCTTGCAATAAATATTGTCTTGAGTAAAGAAAAAACAGCATTCTTGTCATTTACATCAGGGTAACGTTGCTGTCTCACAGCATTTGTATTGCTTTCCAGGTACTTTATTTGGTGGAGGAGATCAGTGGTAGTATGGGATAACTCTTAGGTGACTTGTTGCTTGCAGAGATACCACACCACTGGACCCTAGGGGAGGTGGTAACCTTTGCTTTGTGGTCTTGATGCTACTAGACTCAAATACAGTCAAAAGTGAAGTAGGAATAGGTCGAATACTATACTGTGACTGAGGAAAAAGTTGTGCCTGCCAAACAGACCACCTGGAATTAGCTGATGTCCTTATGTTCTGCTGTTCTCATATCCTGAATTAATAGTGCTCTTAACACTATTAAGTGTTAAGACTTAATGTTAGGACTACTGGGGAGCCCTCTCCAGTATTCCACATCACTAAACCCCAATCTCTGCATTGCTACTTGCGCTCCTTATCCCTGGGGAAAATTAAAAAAAAAAAAAAAAAAAATCAGTGCTGCCTCTCTGGTTCACCCTAAGCCAGATCTATATGTAAACTTGTGTAATGATTCATGCAAGAGGGTACATGTAGAAATGTACAAATGTAGAAAGAAGACTGGGAGTTGTGAGTGTCTGCTTTGGAGAAAGGATGAACATTTGGCACATAAACTCCCAGCTTAGGGTCCTAGAAAGTGTAAAAACAATGTAAAGCCCCAATATCCTCCTATCTTCCTGTAAATGCTGTTCAAACTCTGCAAAACCAAAGCCTGCTGCATTCATTAGCAGACATATCAATGTGGGACTATGATTATCAGTCCCTTTTTTCCTATATTGTGGACAAATCCTTTCTTCCTCTGAGTAACTTTGATCTTCAGGGCATCCTTTTTTTTCTCAGTGGAATATTTCACTGACTCTGATTCACTCTTTCTATGCAAGCCTACTCATCTTGAAGGTTTTACTTGTTAAGCCCACTGCAAATTTCCTAATCTCAACAATGGGAAAAACTGTGTACGAGACTTAGGTAAGTGTACAACTGAAGTGAGAGGAAAAAGAGGAACTGTAAGATTCATGGGACTGGCAAGAATTTTTTTATTGCAGGAGCAACATTCTGCTTCTACAGACCACAGAAAAACCAGGGAGAGACCTGCATGGAGTTTCCTAAGTGAAAAATTATTTGCTAACTCTGACTTTGGTTATTGTAAGTGGTTTTGCTTTATGAAAGAGTTGGACTAGGTCCCACAGGTGGATTAGATGTTGATTCCCTACAGATTTCATGATTCTACTGTCCTGAATACTCTGGCTTGACATTTCTAGTGATGAAAGTGCTGCTTATTTGAACTTTAAACTTTTAAAATATCATGCTTCAAACCCATATGAATTCATCCATATTGAATATTGGGTCACTATCCTTGTTTCCTGTAGACAAAAATGTCTGGTGGGATTTAACATGATACCATAAGGAATAGTCATGTCCTGACACAGCAGAAAGCTATTCACAAAACTTCTTAACTGCTAATTTTCTGGATTTCTTTCAGTTTCATCATGGGATGGTTGGTAACAGACCTGCCTTTTTCATCTCCCACAAACTTGATCTACAAATATACTTTTCTCTATTTCATGCATGATAGCCAGTTGCTGCTTGAACTACTTCCTCACTTAATAACTATTCTCTTTTCCTATTATTACAGGAAATTGCAAAAAGTATTTTAAGCCTTACAGTTTTAGGGCTTATTAGAATAATCTCAATATTTGATACAAAACCCTCTTTGTCTTAAGGTTGGCATTGTCTTAGTTGATTCTAACTACTGTCCAGTAAAAGGACAGAGGAAAACTTCTTGCAGGAACAGCAGCATAACTGGCTGTCACCAGCTGGTTTCTAATCTTTTCCAGATTTCTTGTAGGTTCGTGATGAGTAATTACTCCAATTTTATGTGCACAGAAGATGCTTACAAATATTTGCTAATATTCAGCCTGTTTCTGTGCATTGTTTTCTGTTCTTTCTGGAGACCACTTGGTAGAGTTTAAGTGAAAAAAATGTGAGAAAATTTCCAAGGTTACAACACTGGACAGGTTTGGTTAAAGCAAAGAGGACAAAAAGTTCCGTGAACTCAAAGTCCCATTTGCTGGTCAAAATTATTTCAAGCTTCTGCTTCTGACTTCTTCTTTTTTGTTTCTTTTTGGTCACTCTTGTCTGGCCTTACCCTCACTCATTCTCCATTTCATTCCCACTTTGTTTCTGAATGTTTTGTTTTGGTTTAGGCAAGTTGTTGTCTTCCATGTGTGGCCACTTTTCAGCTTTGCTGCACTCTTGCTGTTGAGCATAAACTTCGCTGGAGTTAATCTGACCCCATCTGTGCTGAGCTTGAGTGCCCAGTCAGGCATTGTCTGTCAGGCCCTTGCCTGTCACGTAGCTGAGCGTTAGCTTAGCTGTGAAAACAAGTGATTTCTTTGAAATGTGTCTGTCTCTTATTTGACCTAAAGAAATCAACTACTGATAATCCATCTCTCTAGCACTTAAGGGAAATAGAAACTAGTTTCTGTGGGAGAGGAAATAGTGTTCATTAGAAAAAAAAAAAGGGTGGTGGGTGCTTTTGAGCTGCAGTGATATTATTTTGAAATGTTAACATTTTCTCTCATATTATGTAGTCAGCCCATAACAGATTAATGGTAGCCATCATGAATTATTTTTAGAATTAATTTCTGCTACAAGCAAAAGTTTTCTGGAAAGAAATCCTGAAGCCACCAAGATCAAAATCTTGCTATTGGTTTTAGTGGACTAATTTTTTGGTATGGGTCTGATTTGATTGAGAATTGGGTCTTTTTGAGGGCTATTTGTTTTTTTTTTTGTNTTTTTTTTTTTTTAAAGTTATTTCCCATGTTAGGCTTTTGTTCCTGATTCATTCAATGAGTTCTAACTTTGCAGCCAGTAAGGCATGAGCAGGGCTGAATGGCATCAGACTCCTCAAAATACAGGAGGAGTTCTGGATTTGAAAAATAAGTGGAGCCTAATGCCAACCTGCATCAAGGAATGCCACAAGCTAAACTTTGAGTAGTGATCCACCACCTGAGAGAGTCTTGTGGCATTGGGTCTATGAGAGACCTGACTCTGAAGGACAAGGGACCTGAGCTTTCCTGAAATCTGTTTTTACCTCTTTCACTTCCTCACTATAAAATGGCAATGCAGGAATATTCCTGCAAAATTCCAGTTCAGCCCAAAATTACCCCATCTGTCTCTGAAGTATCTGCAGAATGCTTTTAGGGGATTTTTTTTTTTTTTTGGTAGGGTTTCCCCTAGTTTCTGAGGGAACCTTGTGGAGTTTTGGGGGTTTTTTTCTGTACCGAGACAGTGAAGGAGAAACCTGGTAGGAGCCAAGTCACTGTGGAGAGCACACAATGATGTTTTCCCTGTTTTTATGAATCATATGGGGATTAAAATACAGTCCAGCCCCTGCATCCATTCTTGTAGGCCTACTGGCTCTGTAAAGAGATGACAACATGTCTTTCCGTTGTCTGTCTCAACCTCTAAATGCCTCCATGGGTGCTGTGTTCTCAGCTTTTGTGACTTTAGTTGTGTCCTAACCTCTCTGACTGCTTCACATGGCTGTTCTAAGTCACCATTACCTACTGGAATCCTTTGATTTGAAACTTTGTTGAATAAAATTGCTCTTATGGTTATGATTTTCTCTATGGTATCTTTGCAAACTTTCATGACTTGACTTTACAGAAAAATATTATCAATATTTATTTATGATAATTACATTTAATAAATACATTTAATAATTACATTTATGATAACATTTATTTTATGATAAATGTTGTTGGCATTAAGGGTTGTGTTTATATCACAGTCAGTGCAAGGAATTAGATGTGTACTTCCTCACCATACTAAAGCACATTTCAGTGACATGTATATCCAGTAATTCCCTCTTTTTTATGACGATTTCTTAATTAGACTGTAGCAAGCTTACACAGTTTATCAGAAACTTGATCCTTTTCTCTCTGGGGCTTTCTATCTGAAATAAATTAACTGTTGAATTTCTGTGAAATCAGGGGACTTTTGGTTCTCAACCAGACTGGCTGACAGCTGGATGAAGAAAGGAGAAAAAAAAAGAGAAAAATCTGCAGTACAGTGACTTCTGGGTGCTGAGGGTGATGCTTCCTGTATCTGCTGTTGGGTAGGGCAGGAAGTGTTCATCGCTCACCATCTGGGAAACGCACACACTTCTTATTATCTCCTCACATTTTCATGAGTCCCACACTGCACTGAACCAGCACTCATTTCTCATGTGTTATTAAGCAAAACAGACTGAGAGCAGGGCCTGTGGCACTGGGGTGTGAAGCAATTTGCTGAGTTTCCACTGTCAGCATAGAAATGTGATACGTGAGCACAATACAAGCTTAGCTTTCAAAGCTTGAAGGCTTCAGTTCCATCTGAATCTTGATGGAGAAAAATCAGATGCTTTTTCTCTCTCAGAGATGGTAAAATTCTGTATCCTTCAGTATTATAATAACAAATGGTTTGATTGAACACAGCAAGCTGAAACTCAAGGTATCAATTTAAAAGATGCTTTTAAGAACTTTTAAACAGTAGAAATATTACTTGAAGCTTTTAGTGGAGTTATGCTGATAAAGAATTCACTGAAGAATTGCACTTTTAAGTGTCTGTTTTATACTTGGTGTTATGAATTTCCTGGTTGAATTTTCACTTCAGTGCCAGCCCAGATCTGGCTCTCTTTAACAAAAAAAAAACCATCACAAGGCTGGGTTCATCCAAAGATTGCCTTTTTACTGGAAGCTTCCTCCAGACAGAAGGAAGATCTGTCCTGACACTCAGGAGAACAAGCAGATATCTCAGGAGACTATCTTGGCTAAGCAAGGAACTCATGATGGTGCTCAGATGTAAAAAAAACCCAAACAACAACAAAAACCCCAACCAATAAAAACGCCAACAGCAAAACCAAAACAAAACAAACAAAAAAAATCCCCAAGCAAACAGACAAAGGAAAAAAAGCACCACAAAAACACATAAATTTAAAAAAAAAAAAAACCACCCAACAGCAACACCAAAAAAACCCCAAAACAAAAAACACCCCAAACAAAAAAAATCCTACTCAAACACCAACCAAAAAACTCAACAGCATACAGGGAGTGAAAGAATGGATGTGCTAAATAGAAGGGAATTAGAAGCATTGTCCAGATCATGGATATACAGAAAATCATCTTCCCCCTTCAGGGCAGTGGAGCAGGCAGCCTGCAGTGCTGGGTTGTCTCCATCCTTGAAGATTTTCCAGACCAGACTGGACAAAGCTGTGAGCAATATGATCTAAGCTCATAGCTGATCCTGCTTAAAGCAAGGCCGGTGGGGAGGTGGAGGTGGGGGTGGGGGTGGACTAGAAACCTCCTCATTTTGTTCCCAACATGATTTATCCTGAGAGTCTATGTATAACTAATGAATAATGGCTGGAATGTAGAAGTCTAATTCAGTTAGAAGAGAACTACTTGGGAAAGAATAGTAATTGTAGAAATTAATACAGGTTTCCAGCTTGACTTTTTTGGACAAGAACTACACACTGGAAATACATTCAAATCACCATTTCTTCCTCTGAAAATACTTGCCTGGTATATAGGTGAAGTAGCAGAAAGTTGCTTCAAGAAATGGGAAAACTGAAGATAGGTATGAGGTCTCAATTTAAATCTATAAAGATTTAAAAGCTACATGTTTTCCATGATGATCTCTGAGAACTAGCTCTTCTTGTGATGAACCAGGAAAGGAAGAGAGTTTAGCTGTATTTCCTGTCATTTACTTTGAATCTCACCTGCTTAATTTCAGTTCTATGGAACTGGAATGTAAGCAACAGAAAGACTAGAATTTCCTTACATGTATCGTATTTGCAGTTTTCTGTTATGTCACAGGGACAGACCCCATCCATCCTACTAGTGAACCTCTCTCCCTTCCATATGACTTGCACCTGACACCCCCTGAAACACTGGGACATCTGAAAACGCTCAAGCTCAGGCTGGGCAGGGCTCTGAGGTACCTGGTCCTGTTGAGGGTGTCCCTGCTTATGGCAGGGAGCTGGACCAGGTGGCCTTTCAAGGCCCCTTCCAACCCAAACCACTTTAGGATTTTATGCAATGCCTGCACTGGACTGGCTGCTGCTGGTGAACTGCTGGCACCTCTGTGCATTTAGGGACATTCCAGCAGCTAGCTTGTCGTTCCTGGGAAGAATGGGGGCAAAGGCTTGTTATTAAAATGCAAGTCTACTGTAGTTCTTTGAAAACGGAACTCCTCCTGGATCATACACCCTTTGGTTAAAGACAGTTATTAGTAAGAAACAAATGTTTGTTTGTGTTTGTCAAACAAACAAATGTGTGACAAGACAAATGTTCCTGAAGGTATTCACCCATGTCACTAGTGCCTGTGCTTGGGCACCTGCGTTCAAGAATGAGTGAATGCTTAACAAAGCTTTTAGTGTCTGAGTTTTATTGAGAACAGCCTGATCTTTCACACACCTTCTCCTGGCAGGGTTAGGAACAGAGTTTATATATGTGCCCACAGTTTTGCTAAAATGAATATATGTGCTTCTTTGTGTCCCTGCATATCTGTCTCCTCTATAAAGTACGTGGGAAATGACTCTGCTCTAATTTACATCTAAATTGCAGGACACGGGTCTTTGTAATTCAAAACTACTGCTCAGTTCCTTGTTAATTATCTATCTGGAAGCCCACAGACCTTGGCTGACAAGAGTACTGAATATAACCTTTGTGCAAAAGAGGAGTTGTCATATACTCAGAATGGATTTTCCTAATATGTGTCATTATGAAAAACCAAACTCCCATGTCCCACCAGTTCCCCACCTGTGGTGAAAACTCCTTATTTCAGCCTCGTTTCTCTGACCTCCACAGACAATTAAAACTGCCATTCTTGCAGTGTGGGCTGCCTGGTTTGGAATTCCCCACCAACTGTGTTCTGTACATGTCAGTAAACGAGGTGAGCTTTGATAGATGCGAACACTTCCTTTTAATTTTGAAATGAATTTGAAGACAACACAAAAAAATTCAGTGTGCAAAGCAAGGTTACCAAGGGAAGGTTTCATTTGAGCAGCAGGAAACGGAACCCACTGAGTTTCATGACAATAATAGTTCTGAGTTACTCTGAAAGAGTCATCAGACATTGGTGTACGTGTTCTTCTAACCTCAGCTGTGGGGCCTGGAAACCATAGGCTAACAAACCTTTAGAGAGATACCTGTTCTGCTGGCTGGCACTGCCCAGGCAAGTGCTGAAAGGAAGCAAAAAAAGACATCCAAAAATATTTTTCTTTTTTTTTTTTAGGAGTACAGATACTTGTAAAAACATGTGTGGATATTGATATGTGTATATAGAACTTGACATTATCTTCAACATCCCTTTAAACATACTATTAAAATGGCTTTTCTCTTTCCACATGTGATCTATAACACCAGAATGCTTGCACCAGATCTAATGAATAAATACCTGTTAGGAAGTATCTGTAGATATTTATGTGTGTCTTATCAATATTAAAAGCCACTTTGTGACATCCAAGTCACAAAGTTTCCTCTCAAACACAGTTTATTCTTGGCTTTCATTTAAACCATGTCATGTTTTACACTCAAGCACAGAATTGGAACACCCTGTGTTCAGTGGCAGACAGAAGGACAAAACCTGTTGGTGTTAGAAAATAAAATACAATAAAATTATTATTGTTCTGTTATAGAAACATAGGTGTAATTTTCTTAGAATTGTTTAGAATTTGATTTCACCCTTCAGTTTACCATGAACTCTCATAATGTAGGAATAGCTACAGCAAGTGAAGGAAAGGAAAGGTAACTTAGGTTTTCTGGTGTCACATTCTCATTTTAACATGCGTGTTAATGCTTTTGAAGTCCTAATGCTCACTGTATTTGGTTGGGATTTTTTTAAACTGAAGAGTAACACCCCCAGCTACTTACTCCTAATGAAAAATCAAGTTGGGTAATGATGCAGTTTGAATTATAGTCAGGGAGCTGGACTGATTGCTGCCGAATTTCCCCCTTAATTGTGATGGTAAGAGACACTTCCCTCAGCTTGGAAGCTTCTTCTAGTTGTTACTTCTTTCCTCTCACTGCTGTTACTCAAACAGAGGAAACTCAAATTTACATTGTGGTTTTTTTTTTTGCTCTGTTAAACTTTGTGTGGGAAAGATGTGTTCTAGACTTCTTTTAATATACAGGTAGGGATCTATGACCAAAATAAGTAAAGACAATGGTAAGAAATAAGAAAGCTCCATTCTGAACTGAATAAGAGTTCACTTGCCCCAGGACACAGATAAATAGTGGAAAATTAATTATAAAATTTCTCCTATCAATACAAAATGGATTTTGCCTTCTTTGTTTGTTTTCTTCTAGTGAATTGGCATGCCCTGCCACTAATTTCTCATGGAATAGTCAGTTATGAATTATTAGCTTATTTTAAATGGGAAAAATTTTTCTATAGTAATGCTTTTGTTTGGTTACATTTTGCTTAGAATCTCACGTGTGGCAGCTTCCCCCTCACATAAACAAATATTGCTGCTTGGAAAATGAAAAAATAAGGATGTTTTATGACTACTGGGCAGGGGTGAAATGTATAAAATTACATTCTGCATAGCAGGGCCACTCTAACTTTGGCCCTCCACGAGAGTATGAGCAGAATATACTAAACAGAAAGCTACAATGAACCTTGATGAGCATTTAAAGCATCATTTCTGTGTTCTTATGGCTCATGCAAATAACCCTGTAAAGTCAGGTCCTAACAAAAGAGAGACCTGACAACACTAACTTGTGTCATTTGAAATTCAGAACTGTTTGCATATTGTTCTCTTTTTATAACTTGCTTTATCTGCTATTGTAGCAGGATTTGTATTTTATAAGCCAACCTCCTTTTGACTCCTCTTACATTCATTGAATAACCAGGACCACTTTCACTTGTCATCTGGTTTAGTCTCTCTGTGGGTTGCTATGGAGCGTTCCAAATATTAGGGAACTGCAGAGCTGCATAGCCCAAGGCTCCATGTGGTTTCCAGTCACAAAGCAAAACAACTGGAAAACCATGATCCCTGAACCAAGAGCCTAAAACAGGCCTCAGAACACTAGAACACATGGATTACATATTTTATGAAGCTTATGGTTTGCGATGGAATGAGGATGCTGTTTACCTGACCTGCCTGTTGACAGGCTCAGGTCAAGACCAAACATGTTTTCAGACTATTCTGCTATTTCTGCAAATGTAATTTCTGTGAATTTTGTTTTCTTGCTTTCAGTGGCTTGTACTGACACCTGTTTCCTTTTTGCCTAACTTGTGCTATGCCTTGGACTCACAAAGAAGTAGGGATTTTTTGCCTGATTTCCCAGTACTGTATATGCTGCTTGCATTTTCAAGGAAAAAAGTGAGGGCTGCTGTGAAGACAAAGAAGCATAATTATGTAAAACTTGTATATTTTTATGTATCACCTTGGACTTGTATTTTATCTGGATTCTTGTCCCCTTAGACCATCAACTTTTGCTTTTCATTCTCTTCTTTCTATGAAACATCTCTTCAGTGCTCAAGACTATTCAGCTCAGCCTCTCTCTCTAGCATCTAAATGTCAAGATGATGGGAGTGTTCAGGAGGGCAGTGGGGGAGGTAGGGCTGAGAGGGTCTGAAACAATGGAGATTATAAAAAAGAAAAAAGCAAAGGATTGAAAGACTGAGAGGGCACTTTTCCCATATAATCTGCTACTGTGCTGTGGAATGAGTCCCAACCCTGTATTTTCACAGGGCAGTAATAAAAAAAAAAAGCTCTCACATTTATTTTTCTCCCTAAATTTGATAGTAGAGTTCAGCTTGAAGCTTCATGTTCTGTAAAAATAGCAATGAAAGCTCAGTACTGTCCCAGTTGCAAAACTTTTCAAGGATGTGTGAAGTGAGGTTTTAGAATATATAAAAAACCTCTCAGTTTTAAACTCCTCAGTCTCCTGAGCAGGGCTGTGAGATCTCGTTCCCTGGCTCCAGGAGTGGTACAGAAACCCCAGCCTGCAGAAAGCTCAGAAAGCTGTTTCTTCCAGAATTCATGCCAGAGCTTTAAGGCACTCCTTTCATGCATGGTGCTCTCAGAAACACCTGGAGCATCTGTGGCCACCAGAGCATCCGAGTTGCTCTCCCCAGGGGTTGGCAAAAGGAAACCACTTCAGAATGAGTGGTTTTCCTCTGTCTGGGCAATGTTTATCAGCCTTTTCCAAAGGTAGCTGATTTCATTGCTACAATGGCTGACAAGATGTGGTAGGGAGGGCATACCTGAGGTTTAGGACAAACCCAGTGCCAGGATTCTTTGGAATAAACTTAAAAATCTGTCACACACACAGCGCCTGTCTAGCAGTGTCACATTCCCCTTCTTTACTTCCTTCTACATAAATGAGTCTGCCTGCCTTTGGTAGGGTCTCTGCTGAGTATTCGTTTATTGCAGAATATATTGCAGAGGCAGATGAGGAAGTTTTATGCAGAATTCACAGAACTGTAGGATGCTCTATAAGTACAAATAAGTGACTGTTGTGAGCTTACCCTGACAGTGAAAAGAACTGATCTTATTTCAAAGGCAGATAAAAGGATCTCTAAGAAATCTGTGATACTGCTGGAGTAGCATTAGGAAGTTTGTTTATCATTCTTAGTAGACAGACCTGGAGTTTTCCAGTGTATTTAATTAAAGAGCTCTAATTTAAAAACAATACTTGAGTTGTACCTGTATTAATGAGAAAACTCTCTCAACATAATTTGAGATTAATTTTCTGGTTCATTATCAAAAATCCAGCTCAGTAATTTGATAATCACTGTTGAACCTGGCTAATGGTGGTTTTTCTCTTAAACATGAACAATTTGGAGTAATACCATGCAAGCATTCTTATTTTAACATGCTATCCAGCCTGTTTGCTAAGGGTATAATTTATCTAACAAAGAGTTCTTGTTAGTTGTTGGCTATTTATACAGAGGTATATTCTACATAACAGAGATTTTTATTTCTTTTAATTTTGCTGAAGTTTTACTCAAAAAAATAAAAAAATCCCAACACTAAGAAAATTACAGCCAAGAAGTTTGCATACTCTGTTCTGGGGTGTATTGATCTTAAGTCCAAACTTGTATACCACTCTGCATTTGCAAAGTAAAATGTGCTTTGTGTATTCTTGGGACAGCTGTTGAGTGCAACACAGGACATGCCTGGTGCCACTGATGCAGGTTTAAAAAAAGAAAGCAAACAAACTAAAAATGGTAGATGATGCTATATTCTTTGGGCCTTGGGCCTGCAAAAGTTGAACCTATGCATTTTTAGATTGTGATGTCTTCAAAGTTTTGTGAAGAACAAGTATCCAAAAATGGAGATTCTTACACAAACTGCCTTCTGAACCTGCCTGATTATCAAAGCACATTAAAGACATTTGTAGCTGGTGACAAAGTGGCCTTGTGTAGACATGAGGGAAGAAAGCAGGCCAGCTTGCTCCCTCAAAATAATTAAAGGATTGGAAAATTGTGTATTTTGAATTCAAATCCATTTTGTCTGGTTTTATTTGTAAGCTAGGGTTTCCTGCTATCTGCTGGCCTCAGTTTCCCTGCCAGAGAGCACACTGCATGTGTGACACTGCAGAATTACATTGGCAGATATGAAACCTAGAGCTTCAGAGGGGCTGAATCAGTGTACTGGTCACACATCAGCATTATTTACTGATACAGCAGTGAGAACAGGACATGACAGAGAAGGGAACATGATGGAATAGATCAACTGTTGGGTACAAAAATAGCTGAGAAGTGGTGTTGAAGTGATTGGAAGATAGAGTGTGGGGGTTTCGGTGTTAGAGCATATGTGTGAAACAAATGCAGTTTCTCACCACCAAAAAGGGGTGATCTGCTTAAACAGGTTTCATTGCAGCAGTTCCAGAGGTCACATAGTTCTGGGCTGAAACTTGAGTAAGCTGGGTCTAATTCCTGTGCCTGCCATGGATTTCCTGTGTGAGTTAAGAGCAAAAGTTGCTCTTGCTGGGTTCTCATCAGTCACTGGGGCAGGGTGTCTGGAAAGTCTGGGCAGCACTGGCAAGTGTGACCCAGCACCTGGGGCAGCCCTGTGCTCTCCTGAAGTGCTGAGTGAAGTTCCTGTGCTACATGAGGGGTGTCAGGTGTCAATGCACCACTGTGTGGGCCATGGAATGGAGTCTGATCTTTTTTTGACACCTGTAAAATGAGGGAAGGAGTGGTTGCTTCTTGTTCCGTTTAATTTCTATCCTTCCTACTGAGTTTATAAAATGAGCTTTCCAGAGGCTATAGAAGATATAAAGGGACTGTGTGACCTGAATATTCCAGTAGTATTTTTCATTTCAGAGCATTCACAAAAATAATTCAGTCTCTTAAGTAGTAGCAGAGAGAGAAAAAAAAATCCACACCAGCCAGCCAACACTGTCATTTTTAGTAGAGGTTTGAAAAATAGACTAGTGATGTTATATTGAGGAAAAATTAAATTTAGAGTAGCAGGGTGTAAGCATGGGTTGCCCCTTTATTCACTTACAGGGGAGGGGGTTTTAAGCTCTTCAACAATTACCAATTTTTATTGGTGGCATAAAAAGGAACCAATTTTTTCTCTAACTTAGTGGGTAACAATTTGCCATCCTTGGCCAATACAGAGAGAGGTTTGGCCCTGTTTCCATACACCTTAGACACTGGAGGGCTCCTTTTACAAGCACGGAATGTTTCTCCTGTGAGCCATGGAGGAACTTGTCTTCCCACCTTGTGTCTGGGAACAGAGGCACAGGTGTAGATCCTGTACACCACTGCAAGGAAGGCAGAACCTGGCATCATTTGTATACAGGAATGAAAAGCTAGAAGGTGCTTACACCTGTACTGGCTAACCATAAGCTAAGGGGCAAGAACAGAATTTGGAGAAAAAGGATTTGTGTGGGATTTAGCAGCTGCGCTGCAGGTAGTAGAACAATACAGATCCAACAAAAAACTTGTTAAGGAGAAAATGTGAAATGAACCTTGGCATAGTTTCATGTAAGCAAAGACCAGTTTTGAGTTTTACTATTTGGATGTCTGCGTTTCACACAACCCATCAGGCTCTGAGCTGGTTTTGTTCAGGATGTAGATGACTAGCCTGGAACAGGAATGCTGAACTTAAAAGGCTATTAATTCTACTTAATGTGGATCTGAAATGAATTAATAAATTTTGTGAGGTTGCCAAAGGTACTTGGCCTGGGTTTGACTGGATTTTTTGAAGACTTTAGGCAGCCTCAGACAGACAGACCCTGCATCACAGCTCACTATACACTCCTGTACCTTGATTTTGGGGAATGCCTTTTAAAGTGTATTTTCTCTCTTTGCTTTACTGCTCCTTAGATAATTAAAAACACAAAAGTACTATTTTTCGTTCCTTCCTTGTTTCCTTTCCTAACTTACAACATGACTATAGCTGTTGCTTTCCTTAATTTACACCCTCTCCTGCCTTATTCAAGAGGTGAATGTGGGGGGCCTGTTCTTCCTCTGTGCTGTTGCCATGTCCCATCAGTAAAGCAGAACATCAGAGAGCTCCTGGAGCTCTTCTGCCTGCAGAGCTTTTTTATAAATCTCACCACGAGGTTACAAGCATCGAGTGCAATGAGTAAGAGCAGTCCCTGGCTGGTTAGTCAGCCTTTTAAAACGAAAGCAGACAGCTTCCACCCGGCCCCATTTCAGGGGACAGGAAAAAGGAAACTGGGGACCGGAAGTCTGAGGCAGTGCGTTGGAGGCACACGTCCCACAGAAGCACATGCTGCTGCCAGACAGAGCCCAGCCTGCTCTTACGCACCATCCCCTCGTATGACCAAACCTGAGTTTACTCATCCAAACTATTTATTTATCTAACTGAATACATCAAATAAATCCATTTATTTCTTAAATCAATATTTATAAACCCCTCACCTTTACATGAATAAAGTGACAGCATATGTCCACACCAATAGACCTTCATAAGACCAAAAGATGTAATCTTTTCTTCAATTACGCTGTAAGTCATTTTCCAAAGGAAAAAAAAAATATTAGGTTTATTAATAGTGTGGTGGACTGTAGTTCATGCTAGATACTGAACCAATAAGAGTGTGTATTTTCAGTATGTGTAATTCAATTTTTAATGACTGACTTTAACAAATATTACAGCAGTTAATCCTGAGAAAAAAGGTTCTGAAATATCTTAAAGGCCTGGTCAAATTAATTTCTACCTCATTCTAGTGTTTGAATCTGAGGATGAAGTAGATGTTAAGCCTGACACTGAAATAAAGATCTTTAATATATTTAAATGACATTTCTTTAAAATGCATCAATTATGGTATTATGACTATGAACCCAAGCTCAATCATGTAATTGTGATTCATGAACACAAAAGACAATTTATCAAATAAAGTAAGACTGATCAATTTTTGATTTAAACTTCTGTAATTCCAACATATGTGACATTTAGTTGTGTAGTGTGATGTGACTTGTGTCTGTTTGGACTGTGGAGAGGGTGAGGAGGGTTGGGTTTGTTTGATTTGGTTTTTTTACCTGATTGATATTTGCCAAAAAAAATCATGAAGTCCCCCTCATACCACTCAGTGTGGGAACAAATGTTTTGGAAAATGAAGCATTTTAATAAAAATAATTAATGAAAAACTAAAGAAAATCTGTAGACGAAGGATTAAGGGGATTTTACTCCTATCACAAAATGAAGCAAATATTTGCCACTGCCCCACAAAGGCTTCCATCTACAGAGCCCCATCTACTTCTACCTACACTTTTTTCCGGGAAAAGTGATATCTTTTGGAGAATATTTATACAAGACTATAAAAGGAAATATTTTAGACTGATCAATACATTTTGAGTGTTCACACAAATCAGTAATTTCAATAAAAAGATAATTAGACCAAAACACTGCAGTATCAGTTCTTGGACTTCAAAAGCTAATGCCTCCCTCCTAAGTTTCTTGTGTCTCCCTCCCCACAGAAGTATGGAAAGGTTTAAAAAATACATATTCACCAAGTCACAGAAGCCTTGGAATTTCTCTGCTTCCCCTCTCTGTAATGTTTGCCACGCACCAAACCCCAGGGAAGGAAATAAAGCATTTCCTATGGGCAGACTTGCAGAAGTACCTGTAAAACATCTGCCTCTGGTAATACCAGTGGCTGAGAAAAGAGAAAAGGTGCTCAGCACACTAAACTGATACAGGTTTTAGTCTTATGAATATGTGTAGACACAATCAGGTTTATTAAATTTTGCCTTGGACAAGACTACATAAGAGTTTAAAGGAAATGCTAGTCATTATTGATATTTGTGGCTTGGGGTTTTTTAATTGGACACAACAGGGACAAGACTGTCCTGGTTCAGAGAGCTATGACTCCAATTGTAAGTGAACTTGTAAAATTTAGATGCATTCATATGCGTTCCCTTCCATTTTAAATGCACCATAACCTGGTCATCTTTCTGTACTTTTATATTAATGCTGTAGTTTAATTTCACACTTCTGATAATAAGGGCAAGATAAGATGAAGTCTCTAAGAAATAAAATCCCCTGATTCGGTGTCTTTAGTTGTTCAGCCCTCAGACCTTCAAGTGACTTCACTGGGATCTGCAAAAATGCTCCCAAGGAATGCTCTCTAACCAAGGACATTAATCGTTGGCATGATTTTCATGTTCTTACAAATCCTGCTGGCAATGAAACAATACAGCTGCCAGAAGCTTAAGACTGTTTCTGGCTGTTAATAGCAACCAGTGCATATCACAGAATAAATGTCCAACAGCCAGGGTGTTCTGTGTTCTCTCTTTTTAAGCATTATTTGATTAATTTTGGTACACTCAGCATGCATGAAAAAGAGTTACTGAGGGGAAAACAGATGACAGGCACAATGCTGCAATTTAACATACCTTGTGAATAGCAATAAACCAACAACTGGTTCTGCTGCTGCTGAAGTCCATGTGAGGAGCTCTGAGGTTCATGGGATTTATAGTGTACTTTACAGTGAGACTAGATGTCAGATTACAGAAGTGTTGAGAAGATAAAAGGGCTAAAAAATACCTACAAAATAAATTCATATCGTAGATGCAAAGGTTTTTAAACCCCTAAAAGACCTAGATGACCTAGTTTGACATGCTGCAAAATAAAAGCTTTACAACTGTGTGCAAGTAAAACATTCTTTAGAATGCTATCCAGTTTGGATTTAAAGCTTAGTACCAGTCTACTGTGTCTTAATATGGTCTTGTCATTAAACAGAGTCTCATTCTAGTTTGAACTGGTCTTGGTTTTGTATTTCTATTATAGGCCATGATCACGTTATTTGTTGATCTGTTCCATGACAAATTAAATAGATTTAATTTCTTTGTTTCTTTATTAGTAAGGAGATTACTGGGCCCCAATTCTGGTTCTTTTTGTAAGCCTTTTAAATTTGGAAGTGATGGTTTTAACACATGGAGATCAAAACTAGGGATGGGATGGTAATTATGTCCCACTTGATATGCAAGGATGTTAATGCCTCTCTGTATGAATAATCCAAGTACAAAAATGAACTCCATAATCACATTTGGAATGCACATGCATATTCTGTATTGCATTTTGGGATGGTCTCATTCATTTTTCCATATTTTGAGATTTTTACAGAGTAGTTCATGTTTTTGGAAAATATTTTTAACAAAGTTAAAACGTCTTATTGAGAGTGTTTCAAAAAGGATGCTCCTTATTTGCTAAGGTTGAAAAGAAGAACCCTTGATTTCCCCTAGTCTTTTAAAGAAGAAATCTCCTGTCCTGATTTTTAAAGACACAATAGTAGAGGTTTTTGTTAATTTGTGATGGGGGACTATGTGAATGTTGTTATTCCTTGGTGATAAAGTGATAAAGTTATTCCTTGGTGATAAAATTCCTTGGTGTTAAAAATCATTAAGTCTTGTGGAATATGAAGTCATGGAAAAGGAGAGCTATGATCAAAAATTGCTGTGTGCATTTCAAAATTTCTTGCTCATCCCAAGAGCCAGAGAGTGTGAGGCAGCTGCCTAAATATAGGTGCATACTGTCACTGCAGGTGTCCTAAAATTTTGAAGGTACAGGGTTGTCAGCTGTGACATTGAACTTGCAGTTTCTGCCCTTCTGAAATAGCAACTAAGGGCAAGTAGGAACCCATTCAGAATGTAAAATAGCACTAAATAGCTTTAGTAAATAAAAAATAATTCTCCTCCTGGATACTTTTGGTAAGTAAAATAGGGTGTTGTGTTTCTAATCCAAGACTGAGCCTTGTGATCTGTACTCCAGGTGTTTACTATTGTTATCCCGCAGTTCTGGCTGAATTTGAGCCTGGCACTGAAGGCGAACAGGATTAAGAACTGATGCTTTCAGTATCCAGATGATGTAATAGCTGTGCCAAGTGGACGGCTCAGTCATTTCTCAAGAGGTTTTTGCTCAAGGAGCACATTTATGTACACTCTTGACTCGTTCTCTTTGGAAGCCTTTGCCTAAGGATAAACACTGACCAGTCTCTTCTCCCAGAGCAGAGAAGCAAATCAGTCTCTCTGCATGTATAAAGCCTTGCTGTCCTCTGCTGGTAACTAATACAAACCTTTAAGTTTTTGAAAAAAACTTTAGGCTTCTCTGAGCCCACTTTTCTGCAAACTACTGTTTGTTGCATCCCTTTAAACCTTGGTAAATTTGGTGTTTGTTTTATTTTTGTGCCTGTGCTTGAGTGACTTGGGTCAATGAGGCCCCAGTGTGTCTCTGACTCCCCTGCTGCTCTTGCCTTGCCAGAGGTCTGCAGGCAGCGGGGAGAGAAGGCGTGAAAGAGAAGGGTTGTGGTTGCAAGGAATGGAACCTTATGTAAGGGTGAGGTGGTGGGTGGAAGCAGGGTGAGACTTTGTCATGCTAAGAATAGAAGACACCAATTTCCATAGACAAAAGAGGCTGCCCTGGCCTCTGGGTTCTCACATCAGCTTGTTAAAAAGGGTGTTGCAAATGGTGTAGTTAGATATTTACTCCTAGACTGGGAAGGAAATGTCTTTGAGCAGCAAAGAGGATTGTGCCCCAGCCTGGGCCAGGATGGGCAGGTGAAGAGTGGAGAGGAGGAGAACACTCCAGGATGACTCAGGCAGGCAGAACAGCTGGGCACATCAGCAGGAACTTTTCACTCAAGTCANCCCCTCTCCTTCTCTTGAGCTAGTAAAAGAATATTTCACATGCATAGTTTCTATTTTAACTACTAAAGCTTAGTTTTAACTCAAAATTACATTTACTATATTATTAAAATGTTAATACAGCATAACTTTCCTACATAGCATAATACATATAGTAAATATCTGCATAGAGCCATACAATATGTGTTTATCACAACCACCTTCTTTCTGGTTTTTTTTGAGATGGCCCTTAAACCCTACAGTTGTGGAAATATCACAAGTATACATCTATATATAGATGGAGAGGCTCAAGTGTGGGCCAGAGTGCTATCTCCATCACCCTCCCCCAAGGCAGACAAACCAAAAAAGCACATGAGGCCACAAGTCCACCCCCAGGCTGAGTAACATCCAGCCTCTGTGGGCAGAGACAGGCGTGGGATTGCATCACCAGGACCTCAAAAACCAAAGTGCTCCAAATCAAGGAAAAAGGCAAGAGGGGGCAATGGGAATATGGGGGGCAAAGGATTTGGTGTAAAAAAACCCCCAAGCCAGAAATGAAAATGTGTTCACAGAGGGACCCACACCATTCAGACATTCAGTTAGTCACAAGATAAGCAGTAGCTGGAGTGAGGGAGACTTGATATGGCTGTCCTGGGCTCTGTTGCACCTACACGCATCCCAGCTTAGCTTGTTATCACTGGTTATTTCCAAAAGAGGGAGGAAATATTGCGGTCATGAAGAAAATAGTTTTTATTCTTGTTCTTTCCTCTCCAACCTTATCCTGAAAAAATCTCATGACTACCCTTTTGTAATATACATTTTAAATTTTTTTTTTAGGAAGTCTGGGGGTTCACTCATCATTTTCCCACCAAAAAGCTTCTGTTGAAAAATCCTGGTCTTGACATACAGGAACAGAAATTTTTTCAGACTGTTCACTCATATTCCAGGGTCTGAAATTACCAGGGTCTTGCTGACGAATGAGGTACAAATAAGTTGAGAGCAAAAAATATTCTCTATGACAGCAATATCTGATGAAAGCCTCCTCCAGCTCTGTGTCCCTGCCACCTTTCTATGCCCCACTTTGCAGATGGTTTGTGCATAGTGTTTTACAGCTTCCTTATCTAACCTGCTGAGACAGTATTCAGCCCACTCTGTAGCATGGAAAAAAACCAACCCAAAAATGCTGTGTTTTCTCAAAATGTTCTCTCTCTTCCCCAGGCTTTTTCAGTGAGGACTTGACTTTCTGCTCAGCAGCTGGGAAGTGAGCACATGTTTAAACACTTTCTGAATTGGCCTTCTTTCCTGAGGAGAGGACATGTGACGTGGTCTGTTGCAAGCACAGAGTGATAAATGAGTGCTTGGTGTGTAGAGGTTAAAGAAACTGTTTAAGAAACCTTCCTTTAATTAGCTCGATACATCTTCCCTTTCTGCTGCCTCTCTTGCCATGAGTTACGAGTTATTTAATGTAGCATCAAGGCACAGGCTTAGAGCTCCCATAAATGATGGATATTTGGGGAGATTATTTGACAGGTCACAATCAACATTGCCTTATAGAGTACGCAGGAGAGTTTGAAAAGCGCAAGGCCCAGGTACATGAATGCCTACTTAGTGGAAAAATGTTTTACTGTTGAAACAGGCTGGGACACTGGTAACATGGTGGTGTGAGCCTTCAAAGGGCAGCTTTTAAAAGAGAGAAATAGTCAAAAAGTACACATCTGATTATTCTGGCAGGAGCCAGTATCCATCTGGATGCTTTAGGAGAAAGGAGGTTTACTCCTCTAATGGCCACCTCGGCACTCTTTTGTCATCTCTTTAAATCTGAGGCAGAGAGGTAACACAGGCACGGGATTGGAAAGATTAGGAAGTGTAACAGGAAGGTACCTACACAGAGAATGTTCTTGAGAGGATGTAAGAGCTTTTGTTCACTTCTTCTCTTACTTTGTATTTTAGTCTCATGCTGTACCCAAACCCATAACCATTTTGTATTTTCATATTTCATTGCTAACCTTAATCAATAGCTGCAATGCACAATCCCAATACTTCTCCCTTGGGAGTTCAGCTGGGAATGGAAAAGCAAAATGCTGGAGAACCAGCCCTTGCAGAGACAAAAGCCTTTGTTTCAAATTTGGTCATTCATGCCTGATTCCCGTGCCAGTTTTAGGGGTTTTTTACACTAAACTTGTGCTTACTGTTGTGAATGAAACAGAAGCACACCTGAGTTCAAGCTGGGATGTGGCAAGCTGCTTCATATTTGAAACATTAATTTGAAAAGACACAGAGCTTCCTTGTACACATAATAAACAACTTGTGAACTCCTGTTTCCAAACACAAGAAGTTCGCCTTCCTGCTCTGTGTTTTCAAATGAGTCAAAGCGGTAAGAGATGAATTTGTCCCTAAACTTCAATACCCTGAGACAGTCTTCAACCAAAGCACAAAGTGTAAACAGATGGTTCATCTTGTTTAAGGGAAGAAATCTCATTTCCTGCAGTGATCTGTAAAAGAAGGCTGAAGATGGCTGTGGGAGGGGCAAGCTAAAGGTCCTGGAAACAGTATTGTTTGTTACACTTTAGAGTCTCTAAAAGGATTCAAAAGCAGTAGAGTATGGATGAGCTAATTAGCTGCCAGCTCAGCCAGGCCAGCTAAAATAAATGCTTTTTCAGTCTGGTGCCTCCAGTTCACTTAACAGTATCTGGATTTCTGTGTTTTGCTTTCCAAGATCATATTTACCATGGAAGCTCAGCTGCACATCTGTTCACCTTCCAGAGCTTTCCATTCCATCCTCTAATCTTCATCATGACAGCAGAAGTTGCTGCCTTGCCTGTGTCCTCCCTCTGTACCTCGTACTTGCTTCCTTCTCCTTGCAAATCTGTGAGACTAGAGGGGCAACGTGGGCTCCTCTGTTGGTTGCCTCTTTTGTTGCTGATACCTGCAGGCTCTCAGCAGCTTCCTGAGCTGTCAGTCCTACCTGACAGACAAGCCTGGTGTCTTCTCCCACCGTGGTGCCTCAGAAAGAGGCTTCTATGTCTATATAAATGTTTTTAAATAGTGTTGGAACATTGATATCCAGCATTCACTGGAATACATTTAAAATTTGCTTCAAATATCAGGTGTTCTAATTTATAGGAGGATGCAGATGGCTCAGAACACAGCTCAAAACTCTAATGAGACCAAATGCTAGCTGTTCTAATTTAATTTTAAAAAGTCATTCAGTCTTAATGCCAACAGAGCTATCTGTAAAGCTGCCACAAGGTGGTACCACAGTATTTTATAAGATTTTGATATTTTTGTATTAAAAAAACTATTTTCTTAGTAGAGGTGCAATGTAAAAGGCATGAGGATGCAAAAAAGATGCCTTTTCTTTGAAGATAATGCCCCTTTAGTGCTGCAGAGGGGCTCTCTGCAGAACTTGGCACTGCAGAGACACCAGCAATTGGGTCCGTCTGACAGCACCAATTTAGCCGGACACCAGTGTTTGCAATGTGCTCTCCTGCCATAATTATGTAAGATGGATTGTTTAGGTGTTGAAATTTAAGCAGATTAATGTTTTCCTAACAATCATATCTGCCTAAATAAGTAAATTAATTTTGATGTCTGTCCTGATTTTTCCCCTTCCTTCTCCCACGTGTTAGCCACTCTAAGGTTCTCCAGTTTTTCAGTTAAGGGCAGCTGTGCCTGGATTGAGCAAAGACATTCCCCTGAAAATGCCAGGATCTTTAAGTGCCACGGGAACAAGAAACCTGAATAATTCTGCAGTCTGGGAATTAAGCACCAGCTTGGTGTCCATGTCAGGTGGGGTCAGTGTTCAGCTGGAGTACAGGCAAAAGGGAATTCCTTAGTGATGGAAGTCCAGCAGCTGTGCCAGTGAGGATTACTCCTCTGGTCCATATCTGAGTATCCAGTCTCATGGGAATTCTGTCCTTTCCCTTGGAACCAACACTGACAATCTTTACAAAACTTCAGAATGTATCGTGTAGCTGTGAGCCCATTCCTCCAGTCCCTTGAATCACCTTCCATGTGGCAAGACACATCCTGTCCTTTGGTTTTAAGCTACTTTAAAATTCATGCTTCACATCTCCTTTACTGAGACACCATATTTATGCTCTTCTCTTTAATGTTTTTTCATAAATCAAACCTCTGTAGCCCTAATTACCCAGCCACTGACTTCCTGCATCTCTCAGATAACTGAGGTGCCTCCCATTTAAAAATGCCAATGTATGGAAATTTTAGATAGCAACATGCATCTAAATGTTGCATGCTGATAGGATTTTGAAAAAGAAATGAGCCCTAAATAGTTCCAGACTGCAGCATTCTAGACATATATTGAATTCTGGGACTCTGTATGGGTCTGTGTGTGCAGATCCATCTGAACTGCTTTCGATCCTTGAAGCGAAGCTCAGTGGGTTGTTCTTAATGCAAGGCCATGCCCCTCTAATTCGATTTCTGGACTCTGTGCTCTCACTGAAACCTAAAGGGGCATTGTATAAACGTTATCTATGGACTCAGATTGATTGCTTTGGTGGGAGTTAATACAAACACGTGAATAAACAAGTTCCTGCACCAAGGCACACAATGTCTTTCAAGAACATTGCTATGAGCTATCACCTGCCCAAGGGGCTGCATTCCAACTCTACGAGCTATCACCTGCCCAAGGGGCTGCATTCCAAGCTCTTTCCTCAGTTGTATTGGCTTAACATTTATAAAGCATTACAAAGCATTTTGTAAATACTCTGTCATTATCCTGCTGCTGCTGTGCAGCTTCTCTGCAATTACATTGTACCCACCTCTCTTTTTAATGCCAGTGGATTCAATTTACATATGAATTTCCCTTGCTTTTATATAATTGAAGAATTTAAGAGATCTCTAGTGGGCTGTAATTCCTTTTGTCATTTCTCTTTTGTTCATATGGACTGCCAACAAAAGATCAATCCCTCGGTTAGTTTTAAATACACAATTTTAAAAAAATGAGTAGTAATACAAAATAATATTGAAATGCATTACAAAAATAAGACATGAGACATAATTTTCTTGTACGATAAAACCAGACAATTTTGTAGCACAGACTGCAATGTTTTGTAACACTTTGTGAACACTTTTGCTCTGTAAACACTTTGGTGAGAAACAGCCCTTTGGAAATTGAAGTTCATCAGACAATCCCTTTTGCATAAAACCCTGCTTATACAGAGGTTAGCAAAGTGTGAATTAATTTATATTTCCACCCATTCTAAAAAGAAACAAAACAAACTGCTCCCTTTAAGAAAGAAGCAAAAGGGTTTATTTTTGTAATTATTAAATCCATAGATACCGTTGCCCCGTAAAATGCATTTTTAGGTTATAAAGTAATAACGGTGGTAGGCATGTGTTTTTATTTATTAGCTTCACAGAAACCTGGGGAGATTTTTATGAGCTTTTTTTAAGAACCAGAATCTTCCATTTGTGCCCTCCTTTACCATTCTTCTAATTCTAATTTCAGTCCATTACACAGACTTATTACCTCACCATTCATGGCAAACAAAACCTAGTGTTAGTCCTAATAAAAATGGGAGAACAATCTTGGAGGATTACCATTAACAGGCGACTGCAACCAGCAAGTATCTTTTGAAAACATCAAATTATTCTCTATTTAAAATTTATGCCAAAATGCAATATTGCTATGAAAACCAATGTCTTTGTGACAAACAGCATTGTCACTGCAGGGGGATCCACATAAAGGGTGAGAAAAGCTGGAAGAAGGGATAAATATCAGGAAGCATAAAGTATGATCCAAGTACAGTTTGTTCTGGTAATTCCTGTCTCAGAAGATATAATTTCCAATACTGAGTCACTACCAACAGTGAAAAACATTTGGGACTCTAAAAGGTGTCAGCATTAATGAGTCTGTCTAGTTTGGAATATGTTGTACTTGCCATTTGACATGAAAAGATATCATGTCACAAGAAAACCCTTTTATGCCATTTATCAAGCCACAGTTTTCATTTTATTCCCCTAAAAAGCTCAGCTCTGGCAAGAAATTCAGTAAGTACAAGAGCTTTTTGCTAGTGCCATTTTATCTCATGACAACAGGCAAAATGACTGCACGGAGATCAAAATCCAGTCCATTTGTTCTGGAAATTAAATTCTAATCAATTTGAAGCTATTCCCATCGTACAGTTGCTGATGACACTTCAAGACAAAGTGGTAGCACTGTGCAAATTGAAAATGGGCTTGAAGCGAGATCAGTCCCTTTGTGGTGAGGAGCCTGGTAAGAGACCAGGAAAACAAAGCGCAGAACTTAGGAAAATGCTGGTGTTACAAGCAGCAATGCCTACTACCAGGTAAAATGCCATGGGGTGACATCTCCTCTTTCATGTGATGTCACTTTACAGTGTCAAGAGCATTTCTGAGGTTCTCTGTTGTCCACCCATTCAGCCTGCATTTGCCTATGCATCTTTTCTCTTGAATATGTTTTACATAACAAACTAGTTCAGCCTTTCAAAGGAGCTTCCCCTGTTCTGAGACGTGAAGAATGAACTTTCCTGAGTTTGTGATATATACACTTCTTTGTGTTCTTTCTATTTTATATAATCAATCTAGAAGTAAATGCCCCTGGAACCCTGGGTATATCCCAAGGTTGATGGCAGAAATATCTATAAGCAGATGAGAATAACTATTAATAACATTGTTTATGAGTGGTGGGGGCTTAAAGACCAAGGACTCTGTAGCCTGTAGTTAATGCAGTGCACGTATTCTATATTTTGGAGGGATAAAACATAATGCATTTTAATAAAAATCTTTTTGCTGCTGGAATTTAGTTAAGAATTGAAAGGTGAATCCACTGCAGCTCAACCTTGGGGTGATTAACCAGTGTGGAAGACTGGGCTGGGAAATCTCCCTGTACCCTCTCTTGCTGTATTCCCCATGCAGTTGGAGTCATGGAGGGGTTTCTGCAACACATTTTTTAATCCAAAATACCAAATCATTTAACTTCATTATTTCTTCTATTCTCTCCATGAAAACATGACATTTAGAAGCACAGCATATTTGAAATTATTCAAGAGACAATTTATTTATGGATTGCCCTCTTCCTCTTCTTCCGTGGTTTATGGGCCTGTAAGTTGTAACCACTGTATTAGGAAAAAAAATGTTTTCCCTACAGTTTTTACTGAGTACTTGCTTCTGTTTGTCTTTCCAGGACTGTTATGCACAGTAGGGAAACTATTCATAGAAGTAAAAATAACCTCCATGCAAAGCTAAATGGAAACAGATATGGATTGAGAGACAAATCCAGCTCTACTCATTTTATATGCAAATAACTTAACCCATGCAATACAGGAAAAAAATTTAAAAGGCAATGTCTCTTTTAGTACAGAGAAATTATGACATTGCAGCTAGAAGCCATAGCAACAATATTAAAAAAAAATAAAGTAGGGAAGCATTTGATCCAGTATTGACTCATTTTTCTTACTAAAGATCAAAGCATCCAGGGCCTTCTTTGAAATATGTAATAATACATTGAGTCTAATTTCCAGGGCCTAATATTATAGAAGTTGAAAAGCTGGGAAAAAAATGGAAAAGAAACTTTGCTGGGAGGTGTTTTTTCTCAAAATGAACAGCTTAAAAATACTTAAAGTAGAGCTTTTAGTGATAATTTTAGTGCCACTTGTCAGTTCACCAAAACACTTTCTGTTACTAAATAAGTATTTAAAATAAAATTCAAAATTATCATATCAAACAATTACCATTCCTAGGCAGCACACTATTTACTGAATGAAGGTGAATATGCATGAGGATCTCTTTTTCATGACTCAATTTTATTTTGTCTTAATGAGCACAGGCTACTTCTTGAGTTACATGAGACCTTTAATTGGTGTCAACAATTGTGACAACGCCTCTCTTCATGGTTTTCTCCCCGCCTCGCTTTTCAGTAAACCAAAAGGCAGAAAACATGCTTCAATTTCAGATCCATAATGTGCTTTAAAATTCCACCAGCACTGCAGAGTGTAATTATCCTCTAGAAATAAAGATATTACAGTGATTTCATTAATTTAATTCCCCTGCCTTGCCTTTGCAGGAGTCAAATTACAAATGGTAGGTTTCCCTTTTTAAGACATAGCAGTAAAGTCTAGATGTAGCCCCTGCTCTCCCCAAAATCCAGGGAGTTTTTTTAATAAAAAATGATTAATTTTGGCATGTAGTCTTCAGAATTCCTGGAACTTTTTTATATCCAGTTCAGGCTGGATTTTATTGTCTTGTGTCTGATCTAACCCCCGCAGAGGTGAGTAGGGGCCCTTCCCCTGGCTCATGGGCATCATTCACACAATTTCTCACAAGCTGGAGCATTTCTAAAGGTGTGTGGTGCAGAGAGGAGATGAAAAACAGGAAGTCACTTCACTCACCAACTTTGACATGCTAGGGAAGTTGTCAAATGGAACGTTTTGTAACTGCTGCTCACTGGAATGGTTTGGCCACACCAGTGTCGTTCGTGTTTGGATAAATTGCAGCAGTTGCTAAAGCTGTTTCTGCCTCTTTCTGTGACTGAGGTTCATTTCAAAAGATGTATCCTTCAGAAGAGCTGGACCAGGTCAAGAATCAGCTGCAGACGTCTCACCAAGAGAGAGCTTTATATACAGAAAGTAAGGGCAGTATGAGAAGGGTCCTGTTTTCCCAGTGGGGAGCTCAGGGAGGAAGAGGATGAGCAAGGTGTGGGTGAGCCATGGGGACAGGGCCCTGGGCTCTGACATCAGTACAAATGCCTCAGGAGAGCCTTGCACTGAAAATGGCTCACTGAAAATCCTCCTCACAGCTTAGGTGTGTTCTTAGAGTGATGGTTGTCTTGCTTAGCAGCAGACACTGCTCCAGGAAATCCACCCCCTGATCTTTTTTGTTTGGATCAAGATCCAAACAAAAGCCTAAGAGGTTCTTGTGCAAAGCCTGTAATTATGTGGGTCTGTTCAAGTATGCTTTTGCATTACAGTGTTGGTAGGGAATTTTCTGGCAAAAGAGGAAGTACTGAGTTTTCATCTCCAACATTTACAGAAATGTGTTGAATTTAACAAACCTTTGACAAGACATACCAAAGAGTGTTACATAATCCTGTCTGCAGCTGAAAATATACCTACCTGCCTGCCTTTAATTTATGGTCCTGAGCTTCAGAACAATCCTGATATCCATCCTGTGCTGAGGACTAATTTGCATTTATCATCTTGATGTACATGCCTATTATTTTTCAATGCATATTTTATAAATATAAAATATGTGAATAGAATGAAAACATAGACTATATGCCTTGAAAATTAAACCTGGGACAGTCCTGTCATGATGTAAGCATGATGGATATGGTGGGACCTCGGAGTCTAGATGCTGTTGGAGCTTTAGGATTGGCACTGCGTGAAGAAATTGGGATTTATTTTTTTTTAATATGTGGTATTCACTTTCCATTTTTTACTTTCATTTATATTTGGTAGGATTTTTTTGTAAATCTGCCTTTTTGTGCTGACCAAGATTGAGTCTTTTTGGCAAAGTTCAATCTAAATCCCCTAAATCACACTTCTGTTCTTGGCCTTTCTTAAGTCAAATTATCAGAGCTTGTATGCTAAGCTGTGACCTTTTTTTTTGGTGATGTAGGAGTATGAAGCAGCAGTTTTAAACCTAGGAAATAAAGAGAAATAAAGACTACTGCCTCCCATCTTTCACAGCTGGGTGTTTTCAAACACTTTCTGAAATAGATCTTTTATAATGCTTAAATGATTGGTTGCGTTACAGAAGTTGTCAGAAATTTGATTGCTAAAATCCAAACCATTTCGATATGCTGTAGATGCTTCTGTGTAATTGCATATCATACAGGCAGATAGTGCTCTGAGAGTTTGAAAAATTACTTGTGAATGGCAATCAAATAGCCTTTAGATATATATGAATTTATAGTGATAATTTCTTTAAATTCTCCAAGTTTCATTTCATGTTTAGCATCCAAAACAGATTAATAAAAATGTTGTGAGGCTTGATCAACAAAAAAAGATTAATTAACTTTGTGAATTAGAAGTACCAAAGTTTTCATTAAGAGGTTATGAAAGAATTAGTACTGTTAATTCACCCTTGAATCAGGGATATAACCCCTAGAAGTGCCATTCCTATACATTTCTCATAAAAACATTGTAAATTAATTGAAAACTTGTTAAAATCATTCATGGTTCTTCACTGTGTAATTATTAAAATTAATGTCATATATGAAAATGTCAAGAATTATCACCTCTTTTGACAATAATGGTGCTGTTGATAACAGAGAATCAGCCAGACATCGTGTGGACGTCATGCTTCCTAATACTGTTTTCATGCAGTTATCAGAATAATGGCACACATTATTTTTATCATGTTTGACTATTTTATATATGCTTGTAACTTCTCCTTAAGCTATATTTTCAAGTGGCCAGGAGCAGGAGCTCACTGGCAGCCATCATTCTGGCACTTTCTATCTCTGTGCTGGGGTAGAGGCAGAAGTGGGAGAGTTTATAGGGGCACAGAGAGAATTGTGATATTTCATTACCACTCGTTTGTTTTGAAGCACTTTTTTATCCTCAGTTCCCAAAAGATTGGTAGCACAGAAATGTTGGGTTTCTACTTGCTTGACCTTGACCTACTATGAAAAGTGGTGTGGTCCCACCTCTTCCTTTCTGTGGGAATTTTCTGTTCTGAAAAGCGAATGGGGCTTGTACGAGGGGGAGATGACTTGCTACACTTTTGAGTAAATGCCATAATTTGGGCCCTCCTGGCTTCTCCTTGTGCTGTGACTCCAGGCAGCAGAAATGGCCCTGAGGCTGCAGCGCAGGCAGGAGGGGCAATTGTTCCCAGAAATGTCACTGCGAGATCAGAGGCAGCTGTGGCACGGCCAGAGGAGCCCACATCCTCCTTGCAGCTTAACCTCAGCCTTCGTATTCGTTTCTCGACTAACCACCGGTACTGGGGAAGAAAGAAAAGAAGAGAAAAAGAAATGCAGACAGCAAAAATTAAAACTAGGTGATAATCTAGAAGTTGGGTATCAAAGAATAGATATTTTTCACCCTGCCTGTTTAAGATGTGGCAGGATTTTAACCTCAGTTCATAACTTGAGGAGTGTATTCAGGCTTTCAGGATACTTAATATCCTTTATGGTCTAAGTGACTTGGTTCCTTAATGTAGTTTGATAAAATGGGATATTTTGCATAGAGGATGTGGTGGTGTGTAGAAGGCACGAGCGGAGCTCCAAACAGGGCATGATTCCTGGAGATCTATAGCACCTCAAAAGCATCTCATTCAAATTAAAGTTTTTCTTTCTTCTTGAAAACTCTTATTGCTGTCTCTTGTATTTAGAATTTTTTTCCATAGCAAAGATTATTTCTTTAAAGTATTTTTTCTTCAATACCATGACACAACTCCTTCTTTCATCTAAATATGTGCAATAAATTCTCCAAGAGCAGTGAATTTGATCAGTGTGTGCATCTGTGAACACCTGAAGATTGCAGGTTCCAATCATATCTTGCTGGTTTGAAAGATAACACCATGACTAAATCCTGATTTACATGTTTACTTTACAGCCTAAAACTGTTTCTTATGCCTACTTTTTTTGCTTATCTGTAATTTATTGAAATGAAATTAGCAAATTAATTTCATTGGTAGCAATTAATGAAATTATTTCTTTGTGAGTATGTGGGGGGACAGTACCACATATATTTGGAAAAGCAAAGAAAATTAATTAATTCAAAATATTCAAAAGAAGATTTAGCTCAGTTGTGGTTTTCTTCCCAAATGCCTTTGCAATTAATAAATGAGACTTTTCAATAAAAAATTAAATTAACACAAAGAAACTTGAAGACCTTATTGAAGACAGCTGTATTATGAAACATTAATTTGCTCTGAATGCCAAGAACATTTGTTATAAAGCAGCTGCCTATTTATCAAATATTATCATAGTGTGTTATCAACCATATTTCTACGTCCCCTGTTTTGAATTAGCATAAAACAAGTTTAAAAGAGGATTTAAAAATTTTTGCAAGCTACAAATAAGGTGACAAATGAAGAAGTAAATGTATTCAAGACTCCTGAAAGGGATTTATTCTGGAGGCTGTACTTCTAAAGAGAAATCAACAGCAAACAAGAAAACCAAAACATTATGCTTAAAAATCTCAAATCTCTTTGAAAAATGAAGCAAACACTGGAAAAAAACAACAATGGCAAACTTTTTTATTAGGAAGGTAGCTCAAGTGTCTAGCATATTCCATCCCGCTTCTTGAATATTTCTCTACTGTTATTAGAAAGCATCCCATGAAATTTGTACTTAAAAACAAGCTGGCACAGGTGATTCTTGATAGTGGCCTCTGCAATCACTTTAATAAGGAATTAATTAATTAATAAGGAATCTGTACTGAATTGCAATGGGAGACATTATCAATTCCTAAAGCCTCAGTGGTTTTCCTCACAGAAACGGGAGCCATCTCTTCTGATTTCTGTCCTGGTGCTTCTTCACCAGTTCCTTGTACACTTCTGACCTTAGAAACCTGGGAAAAGAGTCCTTTGCCATGAGACAGTAGACTGAGCTCTGAGCAGCATCAAAGCAGCTGAGGGTGGGCTCGGAGATGTTCTGGGAGATGTCATTTTTGGTATGGAAGTCAATATTAATCTGTAGGAAGAAAGGAGCATGAAAATGGTGTCAGTTTGCTCGGAAAGCTGTTTGTGTCCAGGACACAAGCTGCATTTGAATTTCCTCCCAAATAACCCCACTGATGCAAATAAACAGGAAGCTCATCCCTTCCTTTTCTAGCAGACTGAATTCTTCATTTTATTTGGCTCTTAAAAAGATGGCCTCACTGAAAAAAAGAAGGGGAAAACTTGCTTTTCCTTCTCATCTTTCTGCTAAACCAAATCCTATGAAGTACTGATTACCAAAGAGTAAATTAAAAGCGAAGGTACTCAGCATAATTTTAGACTTTGGCCCTATGTATTTTTAAAGAGTTTTTTGTTTTTAACAATAATAAGATGTATTTCAATCATATGTAAGACATGGGAATGTTTAAAGCACTCTTGCTAGCAAAGGCAAAAACATCAGTGTAAAAGTTTAAGGTGCAGAAAGTGAATAATGATTAATAAGCAATTTGTTCTTTCACAGTAAGCCTTTTTGAAATAATTATAAAATTGAATTCTGTGATGGAAATTTTTGCATTCTCATCATGTCAAAAATACCTATACAAAAGAACAAATGCAATCATAAACCTACTAATGCTCTACTACCTTAAATATAGAAGAGATGGTGCTTACTGCATTACGAAAAATAATTAGAGAAAACAAATTATATTGAGCATAAACTTCCTTAAAACTTCTGGCAGAAATTTCAGAAGATGAGGTAAACTTATTCCCAGTGTGAAGAATGTAAAGTGTAAACCATAACATCTTTGCTTCACAGAGTTGCACAAGGTGTTTACCTGGTAAATAGTGGACATTAAAATGTGAGCTACAGCCAGGCTGAATTGTATTTTCTGTCATTCTTTGAGGTCTGGATCAGAACTTTCCACTTCATCCCTATCCTCAGTACCCAAAGCACACACAGAAAAAACTCTTTACCTCCTTTGGAGCATCAGCTTGTATAAAGTCAGAATAAATCTTCTGGGCTTTCAAGGCGATCTTGGTGGAGGATTTGGTTTTCTTGAAGTCCTCACAGGCCAGCCAGAACTCCACATTCTCCTCACTGAACTCGGACTTCAAAAATGTCCGAAAAGCTGCCAGGCCCGCTGTGGAAAATGCATCAGATAGTGGGTGGAGGAAAATTGAAAGGCCAGTGCAATTTATGTGTGTGCATACNTGTAGTAGCTGGGAAATCAGAGATTTGAGGCTGACTCCTGGGCTGAGAAGCAAATAGAAATGTAGGTCACACTGTGCTAGTGTGCTTCCCCCACAGCTGAGGTTCCCTGCCCAAATGGGGCTTCCATCTCCTTGCAAGGAAAGATTAAGACCTGGATAAAAGATGAACTCCTTGTTACTTCTTTGTTCCTCTTTTTTTTTTTTT
>VXBC01003944.1:361107-433950 GCA_013399945.1 Ploceus nigricollis | reverse complement strand
GAGGTTTTGGTCTTCAAAAGGATTTGTAGTAGCTGGGAAATCAGAGATTTGAGGCTGACTCCTGGGCTGAGAAGCAAATAGAAATGTAGGTCACACTGTGCTAGTGTGCTTCCCCCACAGCTGAGGTTCCCTGCCCAAATGGGGCTTCCATCTCCTTGCAAGGAAAGATTAAGACCTGGATAAAAGATGAACTCCTTGTTACTTCTTTGTTCCTCTTTTTTTTTTTTTTCACTTTGAAGGGGAAAAAATGAAACAAATAAAGGTTTGTTTGGAATAAATGGTTTTAAAATTAATCCAAATCACAAGCTCTGAGTAAAGAAAGCTGACAGTACCCAAATTTAGTTGTGTTAGTCAAGTTAATGCTATCCAGGAACAGTGTGGAGGCATCCCAGAGTCCAGGCCACAACATTTCTGCTGGGAAATGGGGCAGGGGCAAGGAGATTTCCAAGCTGCATGTGGTTTGTGGTTTCAGGTCTGTAGAAATGGCATTTCTAGGAGAAGTGACTTTAGATATGTCATTTTTTGTTTGACTGGAAATCACTGCACAACGCACATATTTCTCAGGAATACCTAAGAAAACATTTGTGGTTTTTCGTGTTAAAAAATTATGAAAAATGAAACCACTGCAAGGGGAATTTATCAGTTACTTTAATAAAAACTATTTCATAGCATTTCTGCCTGCCCTTGAGCAGTGGCCAGAAGGTATACTGTGTTTGCAGCTTGGACAAACCTCTTAGGACAGCAGCTAACCCACCTCCAGCAGCAGTTCTGGTTGGTTCAGTGCATCTGGGGAGCTGAACTGGAGAGCAGTGTGATAACCTGGCAGAAATGTTTGGCAAATGGAATGACAAATGTTTTAAAAACACATATGTTTTTCCATCACTTCTTACCTTTATTGGATAGTACTGTATCCACAGACTCAGACCAGGCCATGGTTTCCCCAGCATTTGACCTGTGGAAACAACATCTACCCTTGAAAATAGCATTGTGGTCTCTGCCCTGTGCAGCCTGGGGTGGCTGAGAGCCTATGGTGTGGCTGGCTGCTTGGGAGAGGGGCTCAGCCACTCCTCCTACCCTACACACGGCAAAACAGGGACATTGGCACTGCTGACTTCATTATTCATCCTGGAAATACTTGTAATGCTTGCAGCTGGTGGAGCTCTAATAAAGCACAGCAGAGGTAGGAATGTTCTAGAGAGCGTACTGAATTTCTTCTCGAGTTCAAAAGGATTAGGCATTAATTTATGTGGCACTTTTTGCCTATAATGACAGGAATTATCTAAAATGTTACCAAGCTAACACTAATAGGAAACATGGACCTCAGATGAGCTTCTCAGTGGCATAAATAATTGAGTAAATTCATAGTTTTGGCTCTCCCCCTGCAACTTGCCATAGGCTTCTGCTAGACATGAGGGCAAACACTTTGTTCTGTATAAAATATTACCAGTTTTCTTTAAACAAACAAACAAACAAACCCCACCAAAAACCAACCAAACAAAAAACCCAACCCCCCAAAAAACCAACCAAACAAAAAAACCAACTCAGCATAAAAAAAGATCACAAGCACTCTCAAGTTCTGTAAAAAACAGTTGATGTTCCTAATGAGACTCTGAGAGCTCAGCTATGAAAACCTTCCTCTCTGAATTATGGAGGTTGGTTTGAGAGCTGTGTTCCACAGCCACTTCTCAGCATCACCAGTAATGGTATTTTCTAATTGCAAATTTATAAAGCGATCATATAACAGTGTCAGGATATTATGTGGCTGTAGTTATAATTATTACAAGGGATGGTGGCAGTGACACCTTAAACAAGCAAGCTTTTTTGTAGCTCTCCATTTACCTGTATCCAGAGTGCAAAAATTACATTTAAGCAAGAAAAAAATTATGCATATTTGTAAGTATATATAAAGACATACATGAGGGAAGCTGGAGTGCAAATATAGTAAGTCTGTGAAAACACAAATGAAAACTAAACATAGCATTATGTTATACTTTGTGAGACATCATGTGATGATGGCATTAATCAGCAGAGAATTTGTTTTAGCAACAATAAGAAACTTTTATCAAATATATGACAAATTTTCAAGATTTTTATTAAATGTTTATTAGCTTTCTTGTCTAGCAAAAAAGCAAAATGAAAGACTAGGATAAACCAGACAGTTTTGCTTTTTGTTCTTTTGGGTAATATTAGTTGTTTTAATATTTATTCACCACTCAGAGAATGATCTCACTGACCATGTGGGATTTACTTGAATGGGAATAGCAAGCAGAATTGACAACAAGGAATCAGAATAGTCATATCCTCTTCAAAGGGGGAAGGAAAATAAAGCTGTACAGATTATTCAAACTTGGTCATCTCATCACACAAATCTCCTACCATTAAAATAGCCATAAAGAGCAACTCACTTCACTGGCATTTTTTGTTCCACTGTTTGTCTGTCCGACTGTCTCACGGAAGGCAGAGTTTCTTTTTCTGACTGATCCTCAAGCTGAAGGTACAGCAGGAACAATACAGTTAGCATGTGAATAACCAAACAGGACAATGCACACTGACAAACCTTCTCAACATTTTCTTTAAAGTTATTTCTTTCAGAAATGTGGCCTATTTTTAAGCAGTGCCACTCTCACCTAATAGTGGCCATAATACAAAAGGACTGGGGGCAATGGCAACACATTCCTGCCCAGGGTCACGGGTGGTGCAGCACGTCCAGAGAAGGGCAGCAGGTGGTGAAGGGGCTGGAGCACAGGTCTGATGAGGAGCAGCTGAGGAAGCTGGGTGTTTAGCCTGGAGAAAAGCCCCAGAGGAGAACTTATTGCTCCTTAGAACTGGCTGAGAAGGGATTGTAGCCAGCTGCTGGTCTATGTAATTTTTCTCTTGCTCTTGATAATTATTGTTTCATCCCCAGCTCTTTGCTTCCTCTGTATAACCCTTGCTGTCCCTCACTCTCCTGAACAAGCAGGCTTACAGATTAATTTCTTGCCTCCCTCCAAATCTTGTCCTGAGGCCAAATCTTTTACTCAGATTACCCACATTCCTGGTTCTCAATGTCTCCACTTGACGTAAACTTCCAGTGGCTCAGGAACTGGGATCCCAGCTGTCCCAACTTGCAGACTTAGGGATTTTTGTCTTCTCAGTTAAAATATTTTACACCTAGTAGAGCAGTCTTAGGAGTTTAAGTCCCATTTGATTTTCCTCTATGGTACAGTCATGAGCAAAGCTGCCTCCTACCTGCCTGAGAACATCTTTCTTATTTTAGCCATGTCCATCTTCTAAGATCAGAAAGAAAAACCCAAGCACCACATGCCATGTTTCACCCTTAGCAATGTTAAGAGGTTATTCTTTATCCTTACCTTTTGTAGATCTGTAAAAGAAGTTTCAGGCCAATCTATTTGATGAACTTCACATGGGACAAAAACCCAGTGAATCTGGTCAATTGTGCTCCAGGAAGACGAAATCAAATGGAAACAGATACGGAGACGTGCATTACTGGGACGAGCAGGAGAATTGAACTGTCTTGCAGGAGAAGAATGAAAGAACAGTTTGTCTCTAAGATGAAAGCAGAGAGGAACTGTGATTGCCCTCTGAATACAGAGAGGTAATCTGGTGAGAAAAAATAATTATTTTAGCATAATGGTTATATTGACAAAAGAAAAAACGTATAGAAGCAGCCAGTGAACAAATTCAGACTGAAAACCAGAATAAGGTTTCACAAACTATTGTTTTTTGCAGTCTCCCAGTAGAATTTTTTGCCCTCTCTATTCTTCTGTACTTTGAAGATAGATCTTCCTATATTTATGAGATTATTTTAAATTGTTGTCTTCATTAATAGAACACTAGAAAGTATGACCTAAGGTGCCCTTTTAGTCCCACATATTACTAAAAAATATTCCTGGCAGCAAAATACTAATACTTTCTGTAATTCCTTAGCTTTGCATCTGCTTGCTTCTAAACATTATAGCAGAAGAACAGAAATGTTAATTAACATCCTGATTTTCTGCCATGACTCTTATTTTGCTTAATTGGTCATTTTTTCTTATTTAGAGAACATCTTGTGTGCCAGAGAGGACCAAAGCCTTTCATGCATTGTGCTCATGAGACTAACTTCAGCATCTTACAGCTGGGGAGAAAACTTTCAGCATCTGCATTAACATCAAATCCTTTGTGCCTGATTCAGTCCCAGGTTTGAGCAAAAGGAAATAAGCATCATACAAAATACAACTGATATTTGTCTGTGGAGCTTCTGGCCGGACAGAGTGTAAACAGCTACAATTTGAATTTTTTAACAGTGTAATGCCAGAAAAGTCAGTCCAGTTGTGAGGACAGAGGTAACACTAAATTAGGCAACTCGTAATTTATGGCTGGCTCTGTTAATTTCTCAGTGTTTACCCTGTGTCTAATCTCAGTGGTTCTTCTATTTACCCACCTTAGAACTGTGACCATAAATTGATTCATTTTGCTTTTTTAAAAGAGGTATTATCATTGTTATATCATAGTTCCATTAACTCCTGTGAAACTTTGAGAGGGAAACTTTGCCTATTTTTTCTTAATATCATCAGATGATATACATTTATGTCAAAACAAAATTCCAGATAGTGCAACACATGCATTTTTAAAATTTCTACCTGATATCCTGTTATCTGAATGAAGCAGACATGAATATCTCTTCAAGATTTTTCAGGACTGATGGATATTTTTGAAGTCAGTCTTAGCAGCCACAGAACTATGCTAAAACCCAGGAATATTCTAGCACACACAATAAATGGATGGATGCAGTTGGATTGCTTTTGCAGTTTATGGGGTACTGCTCACAATCCACAAAACCACAAAGAAGCTGTGAGGGACTCTCATCACTGTACAACATTCTGAGCAGTCAGTGACTGCTCAGTCTATGCAAGCTGAAAATATTTCAGGTACGCGGCAGGTTAATAGAATCGTTGTGATATTTGTACTGGGGCAATGAAAATAAGTTCACTAACCAAAGTTAGGCACAGCCACTTCTTCCCACAGAAAGCAGCTGGTTGTATTTCTCTGTACTTCCTCTGCTTAGAACTTAATAGTGTCGGGAAGGAAACTCTGATATTTCACTGAAATGTCATAGAAGAAAAAGTGATCTTAGTATTAAAACAAATGCATCAGCTGCTTGTGCAAGTGTGTTGGCTATTCATAATAAACAGCATCAAGCAAACAAAATGAAATATGAATATGTAGTAGAGATGGGCTGGAAATTGCACATAGAATTAGTGCTAAACTTTTTGTGAATCTGGATCCAGCTGACACTGCTGGACCCAGCTGACACACACAGTGATAGCTTCAGTTCAGTCCTAGCTGGGACTAGACCTCCAGAGTCACTCAGGCCCTTACTTGCTCAGCTAATTGCAGGGTATTTTTCTCTTTATCTGTCAGGCCTGTGGCTTAACCTTTCAGGAACTCTGAGGACTGGGCTATGGATTTCTGAGTCCTCTGCCTTTGATGACATGGGAGAGCTGAAACTCTAGAAAATGGAATGTGGATCTGACTGAACGTTCCCAACTTTGCCAATATTACTTGCTAAGGACTCCATATTTATTAAATATTTAAATCTCCAGAACTTTTAGGCTCACACTTGACTTTTACTCATGCTTACCTTTTGTTCTTTAACTGTCTTTAGGCATTAGTTTAGCTGAATTATCTTCCTTTATGAAAAGCTATTAGCTGTTGTGGGGCATAAGACCTATCATTTTTTGTTCGTCTGACCTGGATACTAATCACAATAGGCAGTCTAAAGCAATACTACATATTCAAACCATTGGTTTATTAACCTAAGTAATCATTTCCATTTACATATGTTCCTAAAAGGGCTGCCTTGTACTCACCTGAGCACAAAGTGAGAAAAGCTTACACTCTCCAGTGGATGTGCTGGTGTTTCCCAGCAGTTCAGTGTGTTAATGCTCCTCAGCACCTGGCCTCTGTTAATTCCATTCCATTCCATGCAGACATTTGCTTGGGTAGTGCTGGCTTGTACAAGGTAACCTCAGCAGAAAAAAAAATTAACGTTCTGCTGCCCCGAGCAGTCGAAGCCCACGGGTACTTGGGTGCATCCCTTATGTTGGGAGAAGCCAACGTGATCCAAGCACTGCTGGCATCCTAAGAACATGGAAATGCCTGTCCCACGGGGATGCAAATACACCTTAATCACAGCACTATGTAAATGCCCACCTTCCCACAGCACTGCACAGCATGGGCAACTCACAAAATAATTGATATTTTTCCATGTGAATAAATGTGTGCCTTCAGTATGTCACAGAGTTGTTTTGCATAAGAAAATGAGCTGTTATTTTCCACCCAAGCAAACTATGCCCTTCAGGTGAAATGTTTTGATTTCAAGAACAAGCTGTCAAAATATTTTACAGCACTCTGGGCTCCTCATATTCAGGATTTCCAAGTGCTGTACAATCACAAACCTCCATTGGAAAAGAACTGGAAACAATTCTCAAGATAATGTGCAACCAGGAAAAACTGGAATAGCATTAACTGCAGAAATTTAAAATGAGGCCACTAAGCTGTGAAGAAACAAGAGTGTCTTAATTACGAGCAAATTTTATGGCGAAGAAATGAGAGTTCAGAGTTGTCCTTTTTTTAGGCTTCAGCCTTATCTTCTGTCCTGCTTGAAAACTCTCAAATGGCTGCTGTAGGATTGTGTTTCTTGCTAGTTAATTTTAGTTACCTTTCATGGAGAAGGCAATGGTAGAGGCTAGATTGTAAATCTGGGAGCCTAGATAATTTCATGTAAAGTATAAGGGAGAATTAGGAGAAGGTTACACAGATTATATTTAGGAAAGGAAAGAGAAAAGCTTTGGTATGAAACCAGAGGGAGCTTTTATGAGACCAGCCCTAAGTGATAAGAGCACAACAAATGGAGGATAGCAACACATTAACAAGGAGAAAAGTAAAAATGGAAGCAAGCTTGGGTGGTGGATAGAGGAAATACATTTTTATCTTTGGCACAGAGCCACACAGGAGCTTAAAGGGCATTTGATTGAGGCATTTGACTAAAATGCAAAGAACAGAGTGGGATCTGGGATAGGCAGCTGAGCAAGGTTTAAGTTCATGAGCATATGAATCACTGATGAGAGGAAGATGATTTTCTGCAATTTTTTTCTCGGCTGAGGTCTTTGGCAGCATGTGTGGAAAGGAGAGGGAACTGCATTCAAAGCAGTAGCTATTTAAGGCAGGCTGAGCAGCTGGGGACTAAAGGAGAGGAAAATGATCTGCTGTTTGTGAGTCACTTAAAAGTTGTAGCATGTAAAAGCATGTAAGAGCCGTGTTATTGATTGCCTGCTTCATTGGAAGATGGAAATCGGTCTTCTTCTTTGAGATACTTTATCTTAGATTTCATTCTTGCTTCTTGTCAGTTGAAAAATCAGTCAAGTTGTCTTTTGTTCAATAACAAATCCACAACCGGAAGAAGATATTTGGTCCTGTGTATTTCCACCTCCCTCAAATTAAACAAGAACAGCACATTCAGCCAATTTAAAGCATCTAATTAGACTGAAGTGTTGAAACAGGAGGAAAACCTTGGTGCCACACAAGTCAGCAGATTGTTTCCCTCATGCTTTGTGTCTTGAGGCTTCACCTCTGTAAGGATTAAAGTGCAGTGTTTGGGAAGGGTAAATTATTGTGTTGACAGGAGGAATATTTTGGGAGCTCTTGCTGAGCCCTGAATGGCACATATAAATATGAAAAGCTGCTACATAAAACAATCTCCAATAATAGTACTTGCCCAAGAGGCTTTGTATATGTATTATTTGCATTAGGGCAGCTCAACAAGAGGATTTACGTAACTGTGGCACAGATTCTGCGAAAACTAGAGAAGCATGACTGTGTTCTCTGGTACTACCCTTAGATTTGTGCTGTAAATACATCTGTGCAGGGCCAGTCCTGAGTCTGATCAATCCTGGAACAGCATCACAGACTTGTACTAAATCCATGCCTAGTTCATCTTCAGGACTGCAGCACAGCACTAAATAGTAGAGTGCTAATTTTCCCTCACTAAAAGGAGCCTCTTCTAGAAAAAAAAAAATCCCTTTGCCAGATAATTATGTCATTTTGGTTTATCTTTGTGTCCTTTGCCTTCCTTTCTCTGAGTTTATCTTGACTTTCTTTTTACAGTAGTTCCCATGGCATTAGTCTGCTGTAAATTCAGCTAGGGTTCATAATTATCTTTAGAAAACACACACGCATAAATAGCTACCAGGAATATCTTATTTGTTTGTTTTCATTATAAAACTCATAAGAGGGACTAGCACTGTCAGTACCACAGACTGATGGGTTTGAGGAAGGCCTCCCTGGAGATAAGCAAAATTTTCCATGTGTCTGTGAAATGAAATAAAGGGAACCTGTTGACTTCTATTTATCATTGCAGACCCTTCTGACTAGCAGCTGGGATTTTGCTAACAAGAAAAAGTCTTGCTCAGGGTACTGTATTTGTAATTTGGTTGGATTTTGGAACAGTATTAAATGTATGTATTTTTAAAATTTCTTTCCTTCATGGGAATCCATCCAAGATATGGATTCTCCACTGATATGAAGGAATATAATCACACCAGGGCAGAATTTAGCTGCAAGTGTGCAGGTTTTATGTCTGTGAGGCAACAAGCCCAGTGCCAGCACTCAGGTGGGGCTGTTCTCAAATCTGTTCCTTTCCTCCAACACAGATCCTAGTACACACACAAGAACATGCATAATTTAAATATCTGAGAATTGGCATTCAGACATTGTTGGTGATACTAGAGACTCCCTCATCACAGAATCCCCAAGCCTGGAAGAGACCTTCAAGATCTAGTCCAACCATTAACCTTCCCCAACCACAGTCACCCCTAAGCCATAGCCCCAAGCACCACAGCCAGAGGCTTCTTGAAATCTTCCAGAGACCATGCCCCCACTGCCTCCCTGGGCAGCTCATTCCAATGCCTGACAATTCTTTCAGTGAAAAAAACCCCTTTGCCCAGGTCCTGACTGCTTTCACCGTCAGAAAGAGCCCATGCCTGGTGTTTTGAGATCAGGGGAGAGTGATTAATAAACCAAGATGAATAAACAGATGACCATTACAAATGTGTTTCCTCTCTGTTCCCCAGGTAAAGGTAAGAGCTTGGAGATGGCTCCTGGATCATGGTGGCTCAGCAGCATTTCCATGTGAGTTTGGATCTCTGTGCACAGTAACAATTTGATTAATGTGGCAGTGATTACGGCTAGAGTTGAACCCTAGGTGAAGTCTTCACATCTTCCTCATCAATGTACTGATGATAAATCAAATCCTGACAACTCTTTAAGCAGATCAGATTTATTGGAAGTTAATAAAGCAGACAGGGAAACCTGCAGATCCAGCAGTTCATATACACCCGAAATTAACAATGAACATAAAGTCCCATCCTCAGGAACTGCACATCTTCTCCTTCACCACTTACAGAAAGTGGAGGGAAAGGGAGAAAGCTTAAATTCCACAAGAAACAATGTAATACACAAGTCACAGTTACAGATAAATCCTGCAGCCCCTTCCTAAACTGAACCAATGTTTACGATCTTAAGAACTGCCCCAAGCTTCAAGGTATGTCTGCATCAACTGTGAAAGAAAAGGACAGAAAGACTGTGTGTGCTGACTACAAGAGAATATGTCTGTCTTTGATAGTAAAGAAATAAAAAAGAAGATTTCTCCTTCCTCTTCTATAACCTATAGAGAGGATATTAATGACCAATGGAACTGAAAGTTGTTCTGCCTGAGTCCAAGAGCTGTTAATTTTCAGATACATTTTCAAAACAAAAGGCAGAAAAAAAATTAGAACAAAGTTTAGTAACAAAGCTGGTATACCACGACTATTTATAAATAAAAGTAGAAATATTTTATATTTATATACATAAACATCACCTGGTATTTAAGGATACACATTGTGTTAAAATAGCATTCTTGTCCCTTTGCTGCTGCTCATTTAGTTGCAAAAAATTAGAATATATGTATTTGATGCCAAAGCTAATATATACATCATAACTTAAAAATAGACAACAGACATGTGGAATAAGAAAAATGTACCCCCAAAAATTAAATAGGTATTTTTACATTCCTCTTAAAATAGGCAATGGCTACATTTTAATTATAGATTTAATTATGCAGTGTCTTTATTTAAAATTCATGTAACTTTGCATTATACCTAATAATGTTCCTGTGTGTTTTACAGTATGAGAAAATACCACAAATTCTGAGTGTTTAAAGTAGGAAATATTGCAAAAACATAAATGTGTGCAAAGACTGGATACAGAGATTCTAACTGTGATGAAACTCTGGCCTAAATGGTACAGGCCCAGGATATGTGTTGGGTAATATCAAATGGCAATATATGAGACATTTTTAAGTAGATCCCAAATCTGATCACAGCTTTTGCCTGAGTTTAAAAAAAAAACAATCCTGTGTGAAAACTCTGTATGCTATGACTTGCCAATACGTCACCTACTTTTCTATGAAAGTGAAATTCTGCTCCAGAACTCTGACCTGATGTAAATGAATTTTCTTTTGCTTCACCACTTAGTTACACCTGCTGAGGGTTTGGGGTTTAAAACACACCCGGGTTGCTGCGGGAGCTGGGGTTGAGGAGGGCTGAGCTCGGTGTGTCACGGTGACACACGGGGTTGAGGAGGGCTGAGCTCCCTTGTCACCACACGGTGAGGTCCGGCCGCACTCCCTTGAAGTCGCTGACGGTGAAGGAGCGGGAGCGCCGGCGGAGCGGGGCCCGGGCCGGGGCCCGGCCCTGCAGCAGGCTCAGGTAGGGAGCGGACCTCAGGAAGCGGGGGTAGCTGTCCTGCTCCATCAGCCGGTACACCGTGCTCTGCGCCGCGTCGAAGGTGCTGCGCAGGGGCTGCCCCATGCTCTGGCTTGTGACTTCCTTGGTATGAAAGTCCAGATTCACCTGGAGGACGAGGAAAAAGATATTTGTTTAATGTACGTTCATGCATATGCAGTGTTATTATCTAGAGCACTGATACGGTACACTGGGAAAAGACTTTTCTGGTAAGAGTGAAGCCTTAAGTTTAAACTTTCATATTTTCCAGATTCTGTATTGCATTAGTTTATAACTCTGAACTTCATATAAAGTGTTAGCAAGTTCTTTCCACAGCTTAGTCACACAAAACAGTCCTTTTCCAGCCCCAGAACCAAGGACACCGCTGCAGCTTCAGGCCCAAAAAGTGCAAACAGCAGGGAATTGAGGAGAGCAGGCTGGGAGGATGGGACTGCATAACCTGGAGCTGGAATTGGACAATTAACCCCAATATGGAAATGGACCAAAACTTATGAGAGTGTGAAAACTCGTGACCCAGGGTCCATCTTGGGTGTAGCCATGGCCAAGCTCTTGTACTGCCCAAGCTGTATCCTGTGAAGGCCTTTTAATCCATCCCTACTTTATTCCTTTGACTCTGTCCAGCCTCTGTTCTAGTAGCCTCTCAAGGCATCAGGAGGACCTTGAATCCCCCATACAACAGGATATTAACACCACAGAATTGGTGTGTTCACCTTCAGTGGTGGCTCTCAGAAAGTCTCCACAGATGTATCATTGGTACCATGGAAAACTGGGGAAATAGAAGAAAAACTCTGATATTTGACTAAAAGTAACTTTCTAACAGTGATTGCTGTATAGTCACGGCTTCACAGCTTTGCAATACCAGCCTATTACAGATCGCCCCTGCTCTCATGTAGGATTAAAGTAGAACTTGTTCTAATGAGATGACATTCGTGAATAGTTAAAATTTCTGGTTTCTGTGTAGTTTGGGTAGTAGGAAGGTGAGAAAATTCTAATTTTTTTTTTTTTTTTAATTTAAACGGGTCTCTGGAGGCTTTAGATTGGGAAAGCATATCAAAATGACTATTTACTCCATGTGCTGCTGCATTCACCCTGGGAAATATTTAATAGTATAGGATTTTTAATTAAGTGGCAGGCACTGGTTCAAGCACATTATTTTGAAAAATAAGGTAGAATATATAAAAAAGTTATTGACCCAATCAAAAAGTAACTTCTATAATGTTTTTCTTTTCCTCCCTGAGAGGCACCTGTCATTTCCATACAACTAGTTGGAACAAATAGTCTAGATCTAAGAGCTGAAGGGCAATTAGTGATCAGAGGAGGGTCCACTCATCCAAAATTTTATGATCCTATCAAATTGTAGTCTCAGAAATTTGTGTGTAAAAGTTCTGCTGGACAAGGAGTCAGAGGAGATGTGCAAGCTCCAGAGCTCCAGTGTGGTCTCAGCTGAACCCAGGGGAGAAAGTCACACCAAAGCCAAGTGTCCAAGGTGAACCACAGCACCCACACTGCCTGCACCAAACTCAAGTATGGCAGAGAAAGAAATTGTTATGTTACTATGACTTCCCTGCTCTGTCCTCTCCTCAGCTTTCTCCTGCTCATCTCTTTGCTTCCATCAGTCTCAAGCATTGACAGTGTCAGCACTTGTTACCTGTCCAGGGCTGCTTCTCCCCGAAGGCACACAGCAGGGAAAGGAATGGAAAGGGACATAAATCCTTAAAAGCAGATCTGAATCCTAAGGCAGTCTATGGGAATTGCAGGTGGAAACTGCACCACTTTGCAATCCTTTCACTAAAACGAGAATTACACCTTTTTCACCGTCGTTACAAGGAAGCAGAAAGTTAGTGTTTAACTTCTGCTAATCTGGCAAATAAAGATACAGGTATTGGCAAGTGACATATTTGATCTGCTCAAATGTGATAGAATTACAGGAAACTGTAAGTCAAAAAGACCTATTCAAGAGGCTGCTTGTGATTTCACTGAAAAGTTGATGATCTCCCAACCTGTTCATCTCCTTTTTAGGGCAGGCAAAAAATTATTTCTTTTGTTTGTATATGAACCCTTTCAAACACACTTCAGTAAAATGCAGAAGTTGGAAAGATGAAAACTTTTTTCATTCTTAGGATACTAAAAAAAGGCCTTAGTGTTGGTGAAGATTGTCATATCAACATTGTTTTGTGCTGACAGTAACACACCAAGGATGTACAATTGGAGGTGGAGGGGTGGAAAAGGGAGAGGGAGTCAGTCAAGACAAGTCGATACTCCTTCCAGAGTTTTGACTTTTATGAAATCTTCTTATGTCACGGGACTGCAGGATTAGCTCTTGAAGCTGCTTCTGGGCATGCACTTCTTAAAAGAAAGTTTTACCAGATGCAGTTGTGTAAATCAAACACTGTGTGCAATGAGGAAGGTCTTTACCTCTTTTGGAGCATCTTTCTGTATGAATGTTTCAAAAATGGTCTTGGCTTTTGGCAGAAATTCATGTGCACTTTTACTTTTCTTGTAATCCTCGCAGGCTATCCAGAACTCGATATTCTCCTCACTGAACTCAGTTTTCAGAAACTTTCTGAAGGCATCCAGCCCAGCTACAAAAGGGAAAGTTGAATTGCATTAAAAAATATATCCTTATCAGAGAGTTACTCTTTCAAAGAGTCTGTGCAAGGTAGTAAAATATGTTTTGCTCCCTTGGAATAATACCACATTACAGATAATTATCATAAAATACATAAATGTTTTAAAATAAGTGCAGTTTCTCCGTTATGATCCTGCAACTCTCCTTACAGAATTCTCAGCATCAGTAAAAAAATGCTACCAAGATCTCATAAATTTAGAAAAAACATTAAGCAAAACATGTGGGAGCATGTGGAAGTGGTAGACTTTATTCCAGCTGAATATCAGTACAGGTTGATCAAAAGATTATTTGAACCTTTGCTCATAAGTTAACTACTCTTTAGCAACAATTTAAAATGGATGGCTTTCAGCATGTCTATAATTTGCTTTATCCTGCTGTTGTTATGCTGAGGATATTTTCTTTCCCAAACATGCTTCATCTGTGGAAGTAATGCAATTGTATGGATGTGAACTGTTCAAGGAACAGATTTGAAAAGCCCACAGTGTCCAGCACTGTAGCTGAAACATATGTGTGCCCCTCCAAAATGAAGGCAGGAACATATGTGCATTTGATAATTATGGGAGCAGCAGGGCCTCTCAAATGATGGCCAGCTTGGATCCAGTCACTGGCTTAGGAACAAACTGTCAAGAGTGACAAAGTCTTTTCTTAAGTACATGGAGCATATGCAGTCAGGAATATTTGAGCAATATTAAGATTAAATGTTCCTGTTTACTGAAGGGACTCTTTGCTGACTGCTATGTATTACTTCGTTCAATAAAACACTAAACACAAAAATGATTTTAAACTATTTTCACAAGTTGACAGCAAGCTATAGCCAAAGAAGACAAGGAGAGCAGGAAACACATGCTGCCATAAATGACCTATCATACCTAGTTTAGGTAACTGGCATGTCTATTCAAGGGCATAACTGGATTTTATCATTTTCCATCCTTTGCCATCAATTTTCCATCCTAACAGTCTGCATGGAGAGAGAAAAAACTACTGACCTTTCTCAGAAAGCAGTTTGTCAAAAGACTCTCCCCATTTCACTGCTTCTTCAGGAGACACACTGCTTAAGAAACAGAATGGAGTTTTGAAGAATTGTTCATACTGTGCATTTAGGAAGCTGTGTAACATACATCATCTGTCACCATTCTGGCTCAGGACTGTTCCACAAAGCCTTTGACTAGATCACCTCACTAAGGGAGATCATTCTCTTAGGGGCTTCAGGAACATTTGCTTTAATTCTTTCTTGACATTTTTTCCTGCAGAGTTATACTTCTTTTCTCTTTTTATAAAAACATCAGAGCAGAGGCTTTTCGCTGTGGTATTTGTGTTGTCCTACTAATCTTTAAGGGAATTGAGACCACGTAGCATGGTAAAACTCATAAGGGAAGCAGCTATTTAAACTTGAGATAGTCATGCAGAGATGTAGTTTTGAATATGCTCACTCTGAGGCTGTTACCACAGTCTGCTTTTAATGAAATATGCAGAATTCTGTAGCCTGAGGACAAAACTATAGCAATATGGTTTAGATGTCTGTATTACAGGGCAATAGCATGTGTAGTCTGGTTTGTTTACCACAAACATTTCAAATGCCATGTTATTCTGAGACACTGTGCCTCATTTATAAAACTCCTCATATTCTTCATCAAGTACGTCAAGTTGCACATGTTTCACTTCGATTTTGAAAAATCTGCCCTAGGAAACAGCAAAGAAAGGAAAATAAAAAGCAATTTTTATCAGTTGCTTTGTGGATATGAATGTTTAGAACCATTTTCATTCCAGGACAAATCACAGGACACTGAAAGTAAGTGGCTGGTCTGGGATAAGTTGATCAATCAACTTCTTATGGACCGAATGTTTCTGGAATATGATCCCACTTCCTCATCAAGGCTTGCTGTTCTGTTTCCTGATTTACACAGTTTGGGCTCCCTTGGCAGGGAGGAGGCACGAGAAGTTTAGATGAAAGGAAATTCCAATCTCTTTGGTAAGGAATTTAAGCCAGTAATGACTCTGGGTTTGCACAAAACTCGAAAGGAGGCATTTTTGGGGTTTTTTTAAAATTTTAATATGTCACGTTTCATAGCTGAAGTCATTTCTCGCAGGAATGAAAATTTTAACTAGGGAGAAAAAAACAGTTCGTGAGGAGAGGTACAAAGGCTGGAGAAATGAAATTCAGGAAAGCAGGGAGACTCTGGAGTCAGGGAAAACGAGACCTCACTCCCTTATAGCATTCATTAGTTATAAGAATTACAGAAAGTACAGTGAACTCTGTCAACTGCAGGTTCCTGTACCTACAGAAATTATTTTGGTCATAGTGAAAGATAAAGCCTTATTACTTCAGACCACATACTCAGTTCACAAAGGCATGGAGAGGATCTTTGCTGGGTTTGGAAACTCCTACTGTGAGTTTCTCGTTTTCCTTCAGCATCTGCTACAACCCAGGAGCCTCACAGACCCCCAACACCTGAGTGCAGCAGTAAGCTTGTGCAACAATAGAGAGAAACCAAGATTTGTTCAGCTTTGCCACTTTCTAAATACGAGAAGAAACTAATTTAAACTAATGGATAAACATTTAAACTAAAAATTAACTTTTAAATGAACAGATTCATTAACTTTTCTACTATCACCCCAATTTCCATCTGCAGTGTTTTATTAAAATCTCTTTCTACTTATTTTAGTAACTCTGTGTGAAAAATGGAAATCATAAAAGCTAAGTAAATAACAAATTTCAATCTATTAGCTCACTTTATTATTTGAAAAAGAGTAAATTTGTTTGGTTGGTTTTTTCCATTTTTGACAAATATAATTGTCACTTTAATCCAAATATAAGACCAGCAAAACTCTACAAGTTTCTCTTTCATACAAGAACAGTCAAATCTCTGTTAGTCAGGCTGAGGGTAACATGGTAAAAGACAACTGGCTGAGTGAGGAAGTGATGTTAAAAAGGGGAAGTTCTTCAGAGAACTGCTCTGAAAGTGCCATCTGGCAGATTGTAAGAATGCAGTGAATGGCTGTACTTTGTATCAAATACCTGGGGTAAATGAGCCACCCAGCACTGTATGCCTCTGCTTTCTCTTTACAGATGCAATCCTAGAATGGTTTTACATGTCTGCAACCAGGATATCTCAAAACATGAGCAATAAACACTGCCTGGTTACTCAGATGTACCGGTGGGAGTGTTTAGATCCCCCCCCCCCAGCCACTTTTCCACGGGTTCTAGAAGCAGAGTTTCAGAGGGCCCTTAGGTGACCTCTACCATGTGCTCATTAATTAGCACATTAATAGCTTCTAGAAGCAGCTCTGGTCAAAGCAGGCCGCTTGGTCCCGAAAGTGGGAACTGCTGGAACAAGAGAAAAGGCTATGGAAAGCTCTGAAACTGAAGTGTTCTGGAGTGATTTGTGGTGGAAAGAAAGCGCCGATACTTTTTTTAAGCCACAGTGTTGTAGAATTCTACATACTCCTTCTTCTCAGTCAGGACCTACAAATGCAATTCTTAATATAGCAGTGGCATCTTGGTACTCCATTGAAGTGAGGAATTAAACTCTTATGGATGTCAGTAGACCCAAGATTGTACCCTGCATCTTTAATGGTAAATACTAGGGACAATACTACCAGAGTGTATGAATTTTGGACACAAGAGTGTTCAACCAATTACTGCAGTTACTGAGGAACTCTGCATTCATTATTTAACACAGCTATGACATTTGTACATCACAGAAGTCTTTGGAAAACCTGCTTTGCCAGGAGTTGTATGATTTTCCTGCCAGCTGCATTTCTGAGTCGATTATTGCTCTGTACAGTCGGTGGGCTCATACCAAATCTGCTGGCACAAGGTTTAAACCTCTCTGCAAGTGTATGGGGACCAAGTGGTGTGAAAACACTTCTGATTACCTCCATGCATACCATGAAATTCTGTAGTGTTTGCATGCCTGGGTTATACTGATAAATTTTCAAAGTGTTACTCTGCCCAGTCTGAATGCACACACATGGGTACAGGAAACATCCTGAGTCACGCAGGTGCTTCTTGGAAGGAATCCCCAACCAACCCAGTCTTTTACAATATTTACCTTGCTGCTTTTGTCAAGTTTCCAGGTTTGCCGAGGTGATCACCTTCATGGAATTCAGGTTTCTGCAGGAGCAGGCTCAGCCTATTTCTCTTCTGCTTAGCTCTATGACAGAATTGGAGTAACTTTTCAAGAAACATTGTAGAAAGTTGGTTTTTCCCTCTCAAGCATTCTCTGCTTCGGCATTACAGAGCTCCCTATTTTCACTTACAGTAATGTTGGTGTTACTTCTCCTACATATATTATTCACATTAATGTTTTATTCTTCATAGCTTAGCACAAATTTTGCGCTGGCAAAGAAAAGTGGAAATCCTTTCATTTTCAGCATCCTTTTAATTTATTTTAAAGATGAGGGGCCAAACTTCCCATTAGAGAACATAAACAGTTGGCTCAGCCTCTTCTACTTCTAATGTTTCACAAAGAAAAAAAGGAAGTATTGCTTCCTGTCATTTGAAATTTTTGAAAAAAGCTTTCCCAGATCATATTCAGGCTTCAGAGAAGCATTTCTCAGAACTTTTTGCAACCTCTCTTTCTTAGTATTTTTAGATCATTAATTTGGTTTGTTTCTTGTCTTCAAAAAAGAATGAGAGTTCTTTGAGATAACTCTTCTTAAAAAGAGTTAATATTTTACACATATAATTTCTAGAATTGCAGTTCATGAGTTCTCATATATATGCCAAAAATGAAATTAGCTGTGCCCTAAATTCACCCCCACAAACTATGCTAGAAGAATCCTCCATGTAAACAGAACACGCAGAGGGTCGGTATGACCTGCACACTTACCCAGGCTTGCTCGCCTTGTGTGGCTCTTCCTTAATCGCTGATTTCATGAGTTTGTAATAGGGTTTATCCTTTGAAGCAGAAATGTTGAGTTGGGGAAATAAAAGAAGTGGGTTCTCCATCTTCCTCTAGAAAAGCTTCTGGCAAGGTTCCCTTTGCTCCCTCGCCCCCGGTGCGTGCTGGCTCGGGCTCTCACATGCTGCAGCAGCCTGCACTGCCCTGGCCAGCCCCAGCCCTGTGTCCAGAGGAAGTGGTGGCAGGAGGTGGCTCTGCACGGGCCACTGCAGCTGTGCCCACGCCGGGCTCTAAGGGCAGCTCTGGTTGTGCCCTCGTCACTTGGGGAAATGACACTGCAGCTCCGCAGGGCTCACGCTGCAAGCCGCAGCCCAGAGCGGCGGCTGCTCCGCGCAGCTCAGCTCCTGCTTGGGGTAGGGTAACACCAGCCCCTGCTCCCACACACCTGTGCATGCCCTAGGCTCCTAAAATTAACCTTACTTATAGTAATGTCGCATGAAATAACATTCAGCTCCCAGAGGCACCGCATCCGCCCTTAAGCTGCCCTCTGCAGCCTCAGTGCCATGTGCTGCACACAGCTCCATCCACCGCACCCTGACTTCAAACTCAGAGTTTCTCAGCGTCTTCTCCAAGCTTTGGCTGATCATTTTGCAAGCAGCTATTTTAATTTTTGCACCATTCTTCAGAAATTACAGCCACCCACTCCTAATTTCCAGTTTGTCCACTAAAGGCTCCCTCTTTCACTTCTCTGTCTGTGGATTTATTTTTACTTGCAATCTCCCACCCAGGACAGAAAGTCTTTAGTTCAGGAAAAAAAAAAATCTGTGTTTTTTTTAAATTTTATTTTGTTACTAAATACCCCAAAACTTCTCATTTCAGTTTGCATAAGGTAAAAATGTATTAATCTTTGAGGTTCATCAGCACAAGTTATCTCTTTGCATACAAGTCTGACGTCAGTTAAGTTTCTTGGGTTTAAGTTCAGTTTCTGTTGGAGGTGTCATAGGAACAATAAATCTAATAAAGAAACATCTTCAGTGTTAGCTGAATGGGGCACTGGAAAGGGTTAAAATTACTGCAGTAGTTAATTGACTAAGAATTTAATAGTTCTCGTGTTTCTAATGGTACTGTCTCATTTTGATTTCTCAGGTAGGATACTGAGCTTCGAGGAGAAGACATGACCTCATTACCTCCCATAATTTTGTTGTGTTTTACTTGCATGGGTACTTTTGCTGAGAGTTCCACTGTGGCGTTTTTCTTGTGGAGCTGAGGAGGATGGGAATGGGAGATACTAATATTCAAAAGAAATTTAAAAAAAAACCCAACTCTGCTAGGAATCCAAATTTGTGAAACATTAAAAGAAGAATAAGATGTAATCTATAGTGATTTTTTTAAAAGAGTTAACTGAAAAACTCTCATGGGCTACATGCGTGATACAAATTTTAAAATCAGACTGAATGGGAAACCGTGCCTTTTGTAACCCAAGGGACTTTAGGAAGCAGGGTTACAGTTTAAACCTAATTTTCAATTTCAGTGAAGGCTTATGCATCATATCATGCATATTTTAAACTGGCTTTAACCACAGCTGTGTTTAATAATTTATTCTGTCTTTTACAGATAAGTAAATAAATATAGACTGCAAGATTTTATTTCACTTTTCTGCAATTGTGGTGGTCATGAGCTTTTTTTAACCTGTTATGTGTCTAAAATACTGTCTGTGCTCATCTGCCATAATTTTGTTACCTGCTGATTTCAGCTCCCAGAAAATATTTGTAATTGTAGCCTCTATAGTCCATCTAAGCTGATTTAAGAAAGATTTGGAGCATGGAATATAATTCAGAAGTGAATTATGAGGGGCCACTGTGCCAGGCAGCTTCTAGATGGGGATGAGCAGCCGTGTCCCCTCTTTCAGCACCCACCAGCCATGGTCTGAAGGGCCTGTCCAACTCACTCTTCAGTGACCCTAAATGGGTTTTATGCCTTAGATGATTGAATTATTCTTGTACTACACTGCAAGCACTTGTGTCAGTCCTGACTGCTGCAGTGTGCTGTGCACCTCCTGAGAATTCACTTGGAAATCTGGAGGAGTGTGGAGAGGGAGGGAATAACCACAATCTTTCCCGCACTCACCCACACTTTTTTTCCCCCTCCCATTAATAGAAAGCTTATACTAAATCTAGGCCATGAAGTAGCCAAATTGCCTCCAAGTCAGTCTGTGTTTTGTCAGCACTGCTGCTGGTGCTAATGAGCATCCCTGTTTCGCACTGTAAGCTACAGTAGTTATAGTAACAGTATTAATGACTCCGTAAATGCTTCTGGGCTGTTTTGGGTGCTGCAAGATGACGATACAGGAAAATGAGTAAGTTATTTTAAAACCAGATAAAGCAGACCCAGAATATTATGTTGATGACATGACTAGAGATCTAGAAAGTGCCAAAAAAAAAATCTGTGATGAGAACTAAGTGTCCTGTTTCCCAACCATTTCTCTAACCACTGAAATATATTCACAAATCTGTTGGGAAGGAGGCTACTGATTTTTAAGCCCTCAAATCAAGATTCTCTCTGAAATGTGAGAACAATATTGAGTTAATGTTCTGTTACTTGCAGAAATACATTTTTCAATGGTTAGATGAATACTAAATGTATTTTCATAACAATCTTCATGTGACACAAAAGTAAAATTGAATGGAGCATAAAGTGCAGGATGATGAAGTGATGTCCTGATCCTTTGGGCCTTCCTGTTCTTTGGCTGAAAAGTGTCTGTGCTGGCTTCTGTTGGTGTTTGATAAGGTCCTGTCACAGCTGATGATCAGGTCATGCTTGATTTGTACAGGCACAGTAGCTGCCCTCCGTGAAAGAAATATTGACTGACAGTGTTAGCAACAAGGCCATTGTATTGTACACTGAGAATATCATGTTTCTTTTTACAGGGAGTCTCTGAGAGATTCAGGCTTTCAGTCCAGCTGAATGGAAGTGCAGCCCTGACTGAGCAGTTCAGCTCAGCACAAAGAGCTGGAGCACAATGGGAAATCCTCCTTTGTCAGTAATCCCACAGCATTTCTCTCCAAAGCTGTTTTCCTTACTTCCCAGGTAAATGCAAACTTTGTCTCCTCCATTTCCATTCTCCTGTTCTGGCACTGCCCAGGCTCCTCCACAGCCAAGCTCCAGCACTGTTCTTATTCAAATCCAATCTTACTAGTATGGATTTTGTTGGGTTAGGTTTCTGCTGAAGGGAAGCAATATTTATGAGAAGAAAAACAAAAAAACAAAACCAATAGTGTTTTTACTGTTTTTTCTTACAGGAAGAAATAAGCATGGAAAGAAACTTCACTGAAGAGCGTGGGCTGAAAACATTAATTTCCATATTTCATTTTCATGTAAAGACATTTGAAGAGCTGAAAATTAAAATTATGTGTTTTGAACTAATTTGGTTTTAGTTAATAATTCTGCTCTTCAGTCGCTTCTGACCAATTTATCACTCCTCAATATTTATATTGTTTATTCCTCATTGGAAACCATAATTGGACATAAAATTTAATAATAATATGATCCAAGTTATGGTTGGTTTTTTTATTTCTTCCGCATGAAGCAAATCCAGAAGGAAAAGAGTTGTATTGGAAATGTCGAGGAGAGGTTCTTGCTGTCTGCTAATTCGGGGAATTTTTTTAGTGGTGCCATTAAAAGATGCATCCCAAGGGAGGGGCTTGGCATGTGGGATTCTTCAGTTAGATAAGGATAATCATTGCGATGCCTGCACACAGCTCACGTTGAAAAATGTGGTTTTCTCCTTTGTTGCTGCTGTTTAAAAGGAAGGAAACAAAATTGCGTTGTTTCGATATGAAGCACTGATAACAGGAACATAACACTTTGCTTTTGGGGTCTGCTAACCAGGCATCGCTAAAGGATTTTTTAAGCCATCCCTGATGGAAATTCAAGCGTGGCACAGGCTTGGGAGTCTTTGTAACTTCATCAGAACTTCTGCTGGGGAAAGTGTTTACATCCGCGCTAAACTGAATTAATTTATTTGGTCTTTTGAAAGGTCAGAATAGGAAAGTGAGTCTGCAAAGTTTTCAGCTGTATTCATTTCCTGCCTGGCCCGCGGTTCCCGGCCGGCATCTCGGATTAGTGTTGTTTACAAGTGACATACATCACTGTCACCATTAATCTTCAGGCAGTCGTTTCCTCGGCTGAGCCCCGCGGTGTTTGTAGCCAGCTCTGACATCAGTGCTCATTAGACAATGGCGTGTTAATGACCAGCTTCCGGAAAGGCTCACCTTCCACACGCACAGGCCTCTTTTAAAGTGTGGTTTTTTCATTGTGCTATTCACCGGAAATGCTGAAGGAGGGAATGTTCTCTAAATCCTGCCCAAAATATCTTTCCTACTGGAGTTCTGCACTACTGGATTTATTTCTGTCTTACAGAAACCCAGAAGGACTCCCCACATGACAACTTGTCTTGGGGGTTTTTTAGTTTTTTTTTTTAAAGACAGATTTTTATCAACCCATGGCAATGGAGCAAACAGCAGCAAGTATTGTGCTGAGAGTTTTCTGGTCCTTCTGGGAAAGGTGTGGGACTGTTGGTTGGTCATGCACAAGAGGACTGTGACTCCTAATCCACTGACTATTAACCGTAATATCAAACTCTCTACAGAACACAAGGGAATAAAATCTGTGTTGCATCAGGACTGAGTCCACCATCACTGAACCACCGGCTGGCTTAAGCAGAGCCAACATGCTTAATGCCGGGCATGTCCTTGCTCTGCTTTTCCAGTCAGAGTATCAGGAATGTCTCGGGATGCTGCAGCCCAGGCTGAGCTACCAGGGCAGGCATTGTCAAACCTCCACAGTGATTCTGCAGTATTTTTTTCAGCTTATATGTTATTATATTTTATTGTTACTTCTTCCTGATAACACTTTGTTCTTGCATCCTGATTTAGCTGAGGCAAATAGTCCAAGGGCTTACGAAGTGATATGGTGGATTTCCCATCAGAGCAGTAAAAAATTGGTACCCAAAAAACTTGAAAATACATAGCTAAATTGCCATATGAATATGTAAATGTATTATTTTCAAAGTCTGTCAAAGGAAGACAGCATCTGAAGATATAAAAGCTACATGTCACTCTGATCTTTCTCTTCAGTAATTACCCAAAGACGTTCATCATGAAAATTAGGTAAAAATAATAACGTTACATCACATTTCAGTGCAATCTTCAGAATGACTGAGAAATTTTCCAGGGAGGTTCAACTGATTTTTGAGGACTGAAAAAAGCTGTATTCTAAAATGTAAGCTGGGACAGTTTTATTTCCTAGATTATGGAAGTTTTGCAGTAGTAGTTTTCTTTTCCTGCTCCCAAACTTAGAAATCTAATGAGGAGTTTGACTTTGAGGCAGGGACGTTCCTTGTCAGCCTTTACTAGTCAGTCATAGTTTCTCTTCCTCTTTGCTAATACCAGAATTTCCAACAAAAGCCTTCTGTCACCAGGCATCAGAGTACCAGCTTCGCCAAAACTGCCATTCAATTTTCTCAGATGTGCAGGAACCCTTAAGAAAACTTGCTGGTTACCTAGCAAAATGAGAAGCTGAGGGCATCCTAGAGAGCCTTCAGGGAAGCTTCAGGCACAGCAGAGACAAGGCTTTGCTCTAGTAAAGTCCTTGTGTGAGTGTTTAATTCCAGTTGTGCAAGAAATCTTATCGGATTCGTTCGCAGTGTTGTGTTGGAGACTGTGTGATCTGGCAAAGATCTGAGACATTTTGGGACCCAGCAGATGTGAGCAGCAACAGTAGAAACGATTGAACCCATTCTTCATTCTGCTAGGCAGCAGGATGGATTTTATGAATTCCTCACGGTCACCCTGTGCTGTTATTACCATGACAAAAGACCTTGCCATTTGGGCACTATCCATTCCTCGAATTTTTCAGGCTTTTAGCCTGAGTCATGGCATGCTTCATGACTATTGTGAGTTTGATGATACACTTCTTAGCTTTTGCACGAGTTGTCCTTGGTGACCTCTGGTTTTCACATCAGATTCTCATCAGCCCAAATCTGCTGCTCCTGTCTTTCTCCTCTGTGTTTTTCTGCCACAGCTAGAATAAGTGGAATCACAAAAATAAGTGATTTTGCAAAGCTTGCCAAAAATGCTTCCTCAAAACAGAGGAAGCATGATATTTGCAGTTTCAGTATGCACACTAGGAAGAGAGCTATTCTAGTCTCTCTGTTGAGTGAAAACAGGTGATCATTTATCAGCTTATGCTGTCAATTCGATAAACATAGATCTTTAATAAGTTTGATGTTGCTGTGGCCACCAAATCTAATACAAATGTTGCACTTCATCTGTTGCTGATCAGCCTAGATTGCCTGAGGACAGATCGTTGATCTGAAATGTGTCCTTGTGGCATGTATGAAACAATTTCCATTCCAGTTTGCAGTGACCACAAGCCAATTTTTGCAATTCGTAGGGAAGCTCTGCAGATCAGGAGACCCTTTGCTTTACTTGATCCACAAGCGCCTTTCAAATCCTAATTTAGAGATTTTCACTGAGGCTAAGTAGTTTTTTTTCAACCCAGAATGATCTCCAAGTTTAAAACGTTTGCTTTCTGATGATCAAATTCCAGTCTCATCCTTACAATGTAGATACATGTTGCCCAGAGGATGGATATATGGGCACCCAGCCCTTCCAGCACCAAAATAAGGCACCTCAGCTGCTGGCTGACAGTAGCCACGGCTGTCCCGGTGCTCCCGCTGTTGGAAAAGTTCTGACATGTCCTTTCTCCCTCGAAAAAAGGGGACATGAACACCTCTGCGTGGGAGGTGTTCTCCAGTCAAACCCAAAAGAGCTGTGTGCTGCATCCCTCTGCTGCTGGTACCTTCCATCCTCCCCAGCTCACACTGGTGAGGGGGGCTTGGTTCAGCAGCAATGAACAGAGCAGCCTTTCTTAAGGACTAAGAAATTATCTGTGCAATAATCTGATCTTTTGGAAATATTCTTCCCAGGTGTTTCCCTGGTGAAAGGAGTCAGTTGTTTGGGGTTTTCAAGGAAACACAGAGCCTGATTTCCAGCACAGGGCACAGGCTGAGGCGCAGCCATGGAGGGCGTGGGACGACAGCTCCTGGTGTCGCCCTGGGCACAGCTCCTCCCAGCCCTCCTACCCTCCTCCCTTTCATTAGCACGCTCTATTTCTTCTCTAGAGGTAGTTTAGCCACAGCTTGCCTTGTCAAGGTTTCCCCCGAGGTTCAGAGTTCTCTGTGAGCAGGGTCAGACCTGCAGCCAGCAGAAAGAGCAGCTTTGGTACCCCCATGTGTCCATCCCACACCTCCAGCAGATCCCAGCTAAGTCACACAGAATCACAGAATCAATTTGGTTGGAAAAGACCTCTGAGATCAGTGAGTCCAAGCTCTGACCCAACAACCCGTTGTCACCCAGACCATGGCATTGAGGGCCCTGTCCAGTCCTTAAACACTTCCAGGGGCAGCCTATTCCAGTGTCTAATCATCTTTTCTGAAGAAATTCTTCCTAATATACAATCTAAACCTCCCCTATCACAGCTTAAAACTTTGGTCCTATCACAAATAGCCTGGGAGGAGAGGCTGGACCCCACCTGGCTCCAACCTCCTTTCAGACTTCCCTTGTACCTGCAGTTTTGCTGCCTGGTTCACACCAACTCATCCCAGACATGTGCCGTGATGTGAAGATCCTTGTCAGCTGCCTGGGGGGCAAAAGAGTTGGCCCTCGTGACTGTGCAAACTCAGACCATCAACTCTCAGTTTAAAGATCATCTGTATCAGAGAACCCTTCTGTCCCTGCTGAGAAGGACCTGGATGCACTTATCACCTGCTCGCTTCTGGTGGGCCTCCAGTATCCAGAGGTGAGCGATCACGCACTGCTGTCCTGGTCACCCTCTTCCAGTGACAGACCCATCAATGACAAACCTCCATTTGTGTTGATGGCACAGGCCCTGTTTATTTCTGTTTCTGTTACTTTTGTGGCAGGGCTGTGCAGACGTGGCCGAAGACACAACTGTTCTCTTGATATTTGCACCTGTAGTCATTATCTGGCAGCTGAGTGCCTGCGGGAACCCACGTCATCTCAGCTGTAAAAAACCAGGTGGGCTGGGACCTGGGGTCCTTTTCTGGCTTCTGAAGGATCATTTGGCACTGCTTTGCCCTAGTGCTTGCCATGCTGCACTCATTTAGCTGGTGTGATGGTTATCTGAGCAGAGCTGAAAACAGGGAACCCCAGCAAGCCCTAGGGGCAGAGACAGAGCAGATACTTCAAAGCAAAATCCCGGGCTTATGCCTAGGACATGTGAGGGAAAGCCTCCTGTGCATAAATGAGCCTCTCTGAAGTCTCACTCCGGCTGCTGCAAAACGTGCTCCTCTTCAGGTGCCTTATTTATCTGCACTTTCTGCTTATCATCACTTGAGGGCAGCTAAGCTCATGACAGGTCTTGCTCTAGCCAAGTGTGATTTGGTCAAATGTTAGCATTTTAGCTGTTAAAGTAAAACCCAGCAAAACCAAGGAAAAAGTCATTGCTTTGGGACTGACTGTGTCTAGGTTGGCCAGGGAAATTGTAGCTGTTAATCACCATCTTCCTGGGTAGATGCTCTCCCTTTGCTTGAATACAGCCTGCTTCAGTAGATTGGCTGGTGCCCCCTAAGATGAAAAATGCTATGTGTGAGGTTATCCTGCAGCATTTCTTGACACAGTCTGGCCTGTGCAGGGCTAGAATTCTTGGACAGAATTTGCTAGCAAGCCGTGTTAGTCATATGAAAAAAATTGTGGTCCAGTGCCCAGTGTCCATCTCTCAGTGTGTAACTGCACATGAATGCCACAGCAGTGACAGGAGGCTGAGTAAGTCCAGCCAAAATCAGTTTCTTGGAGAGGATGGAAATTTCCTATCTCTCATTCCTGGTCTGAGTGACTCAGTGGCTTTGTATGGACACCATGTAGGGTGTGTGTTGGCACATGAGAAATGAGCACCAGAGCTCTCCAAAGAGAGGGACACAGGGTCCAAGAGGGAAGGCCAAGATGTGTGTAGGGCCATGAGCCTTCAAATCCCACAAGGTATGTGGTGAAAACAAGCCTGCACCAAAGTGATGCTCAGTGGTGTTTCTCTCCCCTACGGCAGGCACACAGCTGACTGCTGCCTCCTTGCTGCCCTTCAGGCAGCCCTGGTAGTCCCTGTGCCATCCCTTCACCTTCCTTACGACACTACTGGAATTTTTCTCCTGAATTTTTCCTCTCCCTGCATTAGCAGCTGTGAGCTTTGGCAACAAAGGTGTGGGTGTTGGACACACACAGCTCCTGACCCTGGCCTTAGTGATAAACACTGGGATAAAATATGCGGTGAAGTCTGCAGTGTGATCTGAACTGATACTGAAAGAATGAGCAATATTCCTGTGGCCCTGCAAAGCTCCGAGTAGGCTAATTAGCTGGGATGATGTCATGGCTAATTGGACAAGGCTGGGTGTGGTGCTGGTACAGCTGTTTTGCTCGTACATACAGGGAGGAAGCCTTCTTGATTGAACTTGAACTGCCTGTGGATCCTTCCTAACATTCCTGATTGAAGTTTCCTTTTGGTGGGAGCAGGTGGCACCTGATCTACAGGAAGGATATAGGATGTCCTATCTCTCCTTGCTCTTTGTGAGTGTTGGACCAGATGGGTTCTGACTACCTTCCAGACCTCGGCTGCTCTGTCAGTAAGACCTGAGAGTCTTCCTGAAAACAAACAAGGCAACAAATTGCCCCAGCAAACCAGAAAATCATAGACCAACACAAACCCCCTTGATCTTTGCCTCAACCCAACATAGGAGCTGAGGAGCTGTACCTTGGGCTCTCCACCAGTTTGCTCTGGGACACATGTTCAGGAGCTGCAGCTCCCTGGTTTGGCAGGGAACGTGCATTGCTCTGGCTGAACCAGGTGCTACAGATGCTGCGGCTGTGCCTGAGTAATGGGCAGAGGCTTGTGTTCCAGGGAGCAGCTGTTGAACAGAAATCAGGGAGGCCATTTAGCTGAAGTTACAGCAGAATCAAACAATAAATCCTCTGCCAGATCAGCTGTGTTGCTGCAGGCAGGGCTATGCTGTGCGCACCAGCAGTGGGCAGTCGAAACCCATCCCAGTGTCCACCCAGTGTTCACCCCACACCCGGGGGTGGGGGGCCTGGAGGATTGTCCCCCACAGCCAGGAGAAAGCAGGAGTTTTGTCTTGTGTTAGGTTTCCCCTCGGTCTTAGCACTGCCCTGGAAATTAGCACCTGACAGGAGTCTGCTGGCTAGGCAGGAGCTGGGAAGATTTCAGTGTAAGGAAGAAGGTAAAGCAGCTTTGCTTTGTTTTCTGAAATGAGTGAGGTGATTTCTTCCCTCCATATCCCAGTCCCAGGCTCTTGTATTTTTCATACTTCATTAAAAGTGTTTGTAATTATATGAGCGGCTTCATAGGCCAATTAAGCCTTCATTTGGAGGCTGCTCTGGGTGCTGGAAGCCCTCCATTAGCCTGGGCTTCTGCCAGGGAAAAACACTACATAGCCTTTAACAACTGTACCAGCTCCTATCTGCTTAATGTTGATTTTCCTATTAAGTTCAGCTAATACTTTTCTAATTGTGTGAGCTGGGCCTGAAGCCAGGCCTGGTGACTTTTGCCAGCGGCTTTCAAGGCTGAATCAGAGATGAGCAAAACCCTCCCAAACACTTTCCTGCACACGTGCTCGGCCCCATCTGAACAGTGGCTGCTCTCCCTAGAAGCGACTCAGGCTCTGCTTTGTGCCCCAGTGCTGTTTCCCAGGGCAAGCCCCATCCAGCCAGGAGACGTGGATGCCAGGGAGCACACTCAGCTGAGCACCAGGAGCCTGGCACTGCATGGAACTTGCCCCAGGAGGTGCCAGAAGGAATGCCATGGACTCAAAGGCCAGCCCACATCTCTGCCTGTCGATTAGCTACAGAGCAGGGATTATTGTGTGGACTTTACAAACTGCCTAAGAGGGGATATTTGCAAATGGAAGGACATTCACAGCTCTTCCACAATGTGGAAGGGAGGATGCTGGCATGTTGGTGGGGTAGAAGACTTCAGTCAAGGAGCTCAGGGATGCCACTCACCTGCTGTGAATCTGCTGCTCTCGAGAGGGTGGTATGACAAATCTTCCAACCCAAACCATTCCATGATTCTATGAAATTGAGGCAGATGTATAAACTCATTGCTGAACAGCAAGGAACCTGATTTTATTTAATAATTGAACTGCTTTATTTAATTAAAAATGGTCAGGCAATTAAATAATTTAATTTTTAAAATCTTATTTCATTTCAATTAGCTCTGATTAATGGCTATTCCTTCGAATCAAAATATCAATATGATAGAAAACACTAGTTTTGAATTTTTCATTTCAGGAACATTACTGTCTTTTAACTTTAAAACCCTTGCAGCTCTAATACAATTATCATGTGCCAGTCAAGTTTTAATGCCTTATTACATCCTAACGTTGACAAATACAAGAGACTCTGAGCTTGTGTTTGGAGCTGATTTGCTTCTGCAAAGCCCCTTGTTTGAAGCCCGTGGGCTGCAGCCAGCCACTCACAGGGAGCCTGGGCTGTGTGACCAGGTGCTGGCCAGGGCCCTGGGGTGACAGCAGGCCACCAGAGTTCACTGACAGCCACAGGACTCCCACGTGCTTTGACTCTGCAGATCTTCTGGAGCATTTGTTTTGCAAGAGTTTATTCCTCTGCTAAGGCAGGATTAAGATTTACATGTTTGAATTAGGAAATAAGGTCTGGAAGCCAAAATTGTATTTCTTTTCTTGACCATAAAGATTAAAATTTAAAAAGCAGCTGTATGACAGGTTCAAAGCCCAATTCATAGTGGAATTTCTGGTGGCAAAACATGGCTTCTGTGTAAGGTGTTTGGTGCACGGGGAGGGAAATTTAGAGAGCTTGTAATTCACTGCAACACAGCACTAGACATCCAAGGAAGTCATTATTGTAGATGGTTTCCTGGTAGCATAAAGAAGCAGGAGGGAGCCAGGCTGTTTCAGAGCAAAGTTGAAAACACTAATTGACTTTTACTCACTGGAAAAGAAGATGTGGCATGACAAATGGCTTTGTGGTTTGAATCATTAAAGACCGAGGAGAGAGTTGCTGGCTAATGGGGCTCTCCTGGCAGAAATGGCCGTGTTGGGGTTGCTGTGAGCAATTTGCAAGGTGTGCTCATAAAGCATAGGAGGAGTCAGCAGGACCCTGGCTGGCTCGGCCTGCCAGGGGGAAGAGAGGCTGGAAAGGATCAGAGAGGAACCGGCCAGCACCTGATGCTTGCCATGGCCTCTGGGCAGAGCACAGCTCCTCATGGGAGGGCAGAGATGGCTTTGCCCATCTGGGAGCAGGCTCAGGGTGCAGGGCAGTGTATCAGAGCCCCTGAGGGCACTGACAGGCCTTAGCTGCCCCAGCCAGCCCCACCTGCGCTCCCACCCACACCCTCTGCTCATGGACCAGGAGCTCCATTTAAACTCAGGTCTCAAGCTCTGTTGTAGGCTGGTTTGTCTCCAACCCCATCTCCCGCTAGGCCTCTCTAAATGTCCGCTGCTTTGATCCATCCCAGGGCTGTGGGTGGCCACTGGTTGGTCCCTGTGTAACCTGCTTTGCTCAGGTGCTGTGGGATGGTGCCCTCAGTGAGGACACAGCCAGTGCTGGGGTCATCCTCAGCTCCTGCCTTGTCTCCCTTTGGGCAGCATCTCCCCTGCTGCTGCCTCCTTACACAGCACATTTTGCTGCACATCCTCCTGAGAAGGTCACTGGAAGTCTGCTGAGCTGCAAGAGGGGTCACCAGACAAGCCCTGGGAGGAAAGGACTGCTTTGTCTTTGGCCTGTCACCTGGAGGAGAGGTGCCTTCTCCCTACAGCAAACACATTTCACATTTCTTTGCTGAAATAATAAGGTATGAGTCCGGTGCTCCTTATTTCACGTATCATATACACATCAGGGTTTATTCTGGCTCTTGGAAGAAGTGAGCTCAGAAATAATCCAAGGGTCAGTTTTCTAACATTAGGCTGGAATTGTCTTTATTTACTTCTACAGATTTGGCCAAAGCTCAAGGCACTCTAATGCTATGTATTCTTCAGTAAACACAATTAACTGGAGACTCAGAAACACTGATATCATCTTTTCCCTTGAGACTGGTCACTGTGAACTGCTGTCTCCAGCCAGAAATTCAACTTCCTTTTTCCCCAGGGTTGCAGAGTAGCTGGAAATCCATTTAGCTTAAAAAAACCCAAAAAACAAAACAAAAAAACCCAAAAAACCAAACAAACAAAAAACCCCAAAAACAAACAAAAAAAATTTTGATGATGCAGCTTAGCTTGGCTTATGGCAGTGGTCAAAGGGTAACAAAGCTTGGGAAGAATGGGAAGGTCAGGATTGTACAGAGCCAGTGGGTCCCTGCTATTCAGCAAGAGCTGGGTGTTTGTCCCTGAGGCAGCCAGGTGGGATTGTTAGGATCAGGACATGCCAGAGCCCCAACATTCAGCCACAAATCTCCACAAACGTGGAGACCAAAGCTGAACTTTAAACTCCTGTTTTACCATGTCCCCATAAACCCTCTCTGAAAGAATGCAGAAAGGCCCTCTAGAGCTTCACCAATCTCCAAGGCAGAGGCAGATAAATTATATTTTTAGTGGGAGCTCTTCGATGTGGTGTTAAAAGCCCTTCTCCAGGTGATCCAGTCTAGTACTTCATGACCTTACGTCTGGAAAAATTTTGTCTGCTGCCTAATCTAATCCTTACTTGGTGTAATTGAGGACAAACATTTCTTGTCCTTACCCAGCATGGACACACTAACAGTTTATCATCTTCCTCTCTGTAACTGCAGCCTTTTATGGCTGTGATGTTTAGGTACTTCATGTATCGTTACCCTGCGTCCCTTTGGTCTGCCCACTTCTAGATTGAACAAACTCTCATTCTTCCATCTCACCTTTTAAGTCTGCACTCTGGACTCTTTCCAGTCAGTCTGCAGCCTCCTTGAAGAGCAGTATCCATCTTCCAGCCTCTTACTGAATGTCTGAAGGAGGCAGAGCCCTGTGATTATCCCACATGTAGGTGTGTAAGAGATTTGTAACAGAAATACTAAGGTTAAAGTGAAGACTGAATTGTAGTGTGTGTAAAGAATGGGGGAAAAGCAACAGAGAGAGGATTAAAAGAATGACCTGTACTGATAAGGTAGAGCACTGCTCCCAGAACTGGGTTTCTAGGATGCCATTCCTGGTTGTAAAACTGAAGAATGTGTTTATGGCATGACCAAAAGACCTGCAGTCTGGTCAGATCACAGCACAGACAAGGCATCACAAGACCCCACGTCCCACCAAGAGGATGGCAATTCACACACCACTGCTTTTCCTGATGGGCCACCAGGAAAGCAAACGTGTCCAGACTAGGAGAAGCAGATAAGCCTCAAATGTGAAGAGTTTAGCCAGTGCTGTTGGTGGCAGGAAGGGCAGTGTGTACAGTTTAAGGCTCCATTTCTGCACACTGTCCTGTGCTCTTGGCAGCATGGTCCCAGTCTGGTAGCCTTTTACATCCTGGGAAAAAATTTTGTCTGCTTAGCCATGTAGTTGATTGAAAGCTTCTGTGTCTCATCCATTAATCCTGCACTGACCTTCAGCAGCCTGTCTGTGTGCATGGCACACTCTGCTCTCCCTCCCCTCGTTCCCTGTGCAGGATTGGTCATGCTCTAAATCTCCATACTTTTCCTCATTTCCAGTCTGTAATTAAACTGCTGCTAAGCTCTGTACATGCTAGGTTCACCACTGCTCTTCCATGGCTGCATATTTGGGGATTCTGGACTGATTGGAAAGGGTGAGAGTGTCTCCAGACAAGCCCTGGAGGTTTGATCAGATATACTTGCTGCTAAACAAAGTATTTGCTTCACTGAATTGCAAACCCTGGATAATTAGGCCAGTTAGTTCATCAGTGGAGGCTGGTTGAGATAGTCATGTTTCTACTCCAGTACTGAAACATATTAACTGAAAATGCATTAGCAGCTGCAGAACACAGAATAGCTGGATAAAAATCTGATGGAGTTTTGGCTTGGAATAATTTCCCTGTCCTTATATAATAATACCTGATTTTGTGTTCCAGGTCTGTTACTGCTTTGTTGTGATACTGTGAAAAACAGAGTTCAAGATAAAGAATTTTTGTAAAGTTTATTAAGGGATAAAATAAGAGACAAAAGTCCAGTGCTGGGGTGCTCCGAGCAGACAGCCAAAGAACATGCCCTATCCCAACAGTGTTATCTTTATATGGTTACATGGTTACATCTCTGAGGTACATGCATGTTCATGTGTTTCATACTTTATTCGAACATTCTTGCAAAATTTCTGATGTTTTGGGAACTTCTTTGTTTGGGTTCTTCACACTCCAGCTTATCTGCATAACATCCTGTGTGTCAGGTCANTGACAAACTGCTAAATAAAGGTGTACATGATATCATATCTGAATATTTATGATCAATGCAAAAACTAATACCTATAAATGTGAAAGCCAATATCATACTGCAGTCCTCTTTTTTTTAACAATACTAAGCAGACATTTGGCTGAATTATTTGCTGCAAGACTGTTGGTCTAGGGCTGAGGGCAGAATATCCTGCCCTCTTATGAACAACCCAAGGCAATATATGAGAGGGAAATTGCAGTGGGGGAAGAAAATCCTGCTTTTAGAGCTGTCCCCATTCCCCTTCCTGTATATACTGCATATTACCTTGCGTGACTCAGACAGAACAAAGACAATCAGGGTTTTAGAGATAATTTCTTCAAAATTTGAGCCTACTTTGGTTTCTGCTGCTGACAGAGTCCAGCCTGCCTCCTGTACTGCCCTGATGGGGTTTGGACCAAGTATGCATACACTGGAGAATTTAAAAAGCACAGTGGGGTTCAGCCTCTATTATCCAGGAGCTATAAGTAAAGGCAATTCACAGCTGGATGTAGGAAAATGGAAAAATGCAGCAGCAAACCCACTCTTGTCAGCACCAGACTTCATGCAGCAAAGCAATTCTGAGAAGCTCAGCAAGATCACAGTGCTGTACCTTGGACGTGGGAGTACACAACGTGGGTGTCATCTGTTGACAGACCTTGCCAGTATGAGCATCATGGTGGGAAGTGCTTTTTGGGGACCATCCCTGGGGAGGTGGCACCAGGCTGAAGATGCTACAGTGGGATATGCTGGCTCTAGGGCAGTGGATTCTTGAATGGGAGCAGTCTGAGCCTTCATGAGAAATGCCTTGAGCCATTCGTTCAGGGGTTAGGGCACTTCTCGAGCCGGTCGTGCCCTTGGCCACACCCCTGTGACTTTAACGTTCTGTGATGGGGATGCAGCTGGCAAGACAGCTGGCCTCTGTGCCTCCTGCTGCCCTCCTGCACATCTCATGGAACAGTCTGCTTCGAGAGGTGCTCATTAACCCTCAAAGAGAAAAGTTCTGTTTGAGCACAGTTTTTGCTCGGTACCGGAAGTATCCCAGTGCTCACTGGGAAGCTGCAGCAGAACAGCTCTGCCGACCAGTGAAACATGCTCAGGATGGTGCCTTCAGACTCCTCTAGCACAAGGATCTGAGCACAAGCGATTAGCAGGGAAGCCAGGCAGCTTCGGGGCTTGTTTTGATTTCTGCTCCATCCTTCCAGTCTAACACACTTAGCACACATCAGGGAGCAGGGCAAGGAGACGCTCTGTTCTCACATCTTGTGAAGTCAATCAGTTGCATAATATGAAACACAGGCAGCAGGAACGTGATCAAGTGCAGAGAAGGGACACATCAAGCACTTTATTGCGGCTGTGGGAGGGGTGAGCCAGGCCTCTCTCTACCCAATTTATCTCTTCCAAACTGCCTTTTGAGCCTGTTTTGCATCAGCTGCCTGTCACTCTAAATACAGCTCGGATTTCAAGGTAGCTTCCCTGGAGCCCTTGTCTACTAGAACAGGAGGGGTAAGCACCCCCTAAAGCCCCCGGAGCGATTCAGAGAGTTTAGGTGAGCCACTTCCTCTGCATTATACTCGCAGCGGGGCAGGGATTGCTCAGGGACAGTGCAGGGCTGTGCAGAGTGTGGGGGGAGCCAGTATGTCTGTGAGACAGGTGAGAGACAGCACCAGGGCAGGGGGTCACTGTATTCAAAGGGCTCCTACGAAGGGAGGGAAATTACCTTTTTTCTTAAGATAAGGCTTAAACTCAGGGATCCTGCAACTTTTGAGAGGTCTCTAGGCAGCTAATCCGGTGAGGTGCAAATAGATTTTTTCTGTGTATGTGTCCTCCTGCAGCCAGGAATACCTCTTGCACCATCTGAAGGAGTATGAAGGTATCGGGGTATCATGGCAGACTGAGCTCTTGGTTGTTTCCACTCTTGAGCCTTCTGCTTGTCTCTCATCAACAAGTTCTTAAAGATTTTGCAGATCCGCAGTGCTTATTCAGAGATCGCGCTGCAGATGCACAAGCCCACATCAGAAGGGACAGACCCTCTGCACATGGCAGAAACTGCAGCACCCTGAGGGCGAGCCTGAAAAAAGACAGGGAGAGTTGCCTTGTTGATGCTGACTTAGAAAATTACAGATGCCCGTTCTGTTCTGTGCCAGTGAAAGGTTTGATGTGATGGCTTACCAGATGCTCTGCACACCTGCTGGCAGCTCAGCCCCATATGTTTTGGTTGAAGGAAACGGGGTTAAAAGATGGAGAGCAGCAAGGTATGTTGAAGGAAGAGGGGGTAAAAAGAAATCACTCCAATATGAAGCCTTCCACGCATCTGCCACTGTCACAGGCAATTTGCTTCTTTGCCTAACAAACAGCAACAGCGTTTGCTGTTCAAAGCATGTCTGAAAGCTGTGGGAGTATATAATGACAGTGAGGGGCTTCTGGGTTTTCTTGCTCCATTTTGAAATTCATCTCTCATCCTCGTTATATTAGCACTATTTTTAGCTGCTCCTACTCTGAATATAAGTGATTCTCCATGATGCATCTCAAGCACAAGATGACAGTAAAGAAGGTTGGGTGTTGCTGAGATGAAGAATTATTCTGGAGCTCATATGTGGCACAGTTCTCTCAGAGATCCTACTACACTGTCCTAAAGCACTGGGGTGCTGCTTTCAGCTCACTGTGACCTCCCTTGCAGGTCAGCAAAGCCACTCAGCACATGCAGATGCTCCCTCCAGGGACAGCTGAATGTCCCTGGAGATCCTTGGCTGCTGGACAGTGTTCCCAAGGATTGTTTTGTCCAGATGCTGTGGGATGTGTCCTCCTCCTTCCCATGGCTCATCTCAGGGCCTCTCCTCACAGACCTTCCTGCCCCTTCTGTACATCACTGGCTATTCTTTCCCTTTCCAGCTCTCATGACCCCAGATTTTCCCATTCCCAGCCAGCATGTCTCCATCCCATTTCTCAGCCTGGCCCTCCCTTCACAGGCACCACAAGAGGCTGGTGCTCACGGGACAGGGAGAAATACAGCTGGTGTCTGGTGGCAGCACAGGGCAGGACATGGCCCATGGAGCAGAGGTGAATGCACAGGGCAGCATGGCCGTGGTGTGCAGCTGTCCCAGTGATACGGGGAGAGGACAAGCAATGCCCAGGCAGGATTTCCTGGCTGATGGGACATTGGGCATGTCTGATGATCATCTAGTGCTCTGTGTAACAACCCAGGGTCTGTGTCTGGCAATCCTTCCCAGGTGGGACAATTCCATTAGGGAAATTAAACTGAGTGACAATCTCAGGTTAGATTTCAGTGGGTGAGGTTTAGCTGGACTGACTGGGACTGCAGCATTATTTCACAAAATGGGGAATTTGTCACAAACTGCAATTTCTTATGATGAACAAATAAGATAAACACTCTGTACTTATGGAATATAAAACTCTTTGTGCATGATGATCCATGACAATACTGAGCATTGCTGCTCCTTTCAGTGTGATGCACGTCTTTAGAGCTGGCTTGTCTCTCCAGTGATCAGAGACAGTGTCCTGGAGCTGAACATACTTGATCTGAGGAAGTCCAGGTCCATAATGTACCTTTGTGGCTCCATTTATAGGGTTATCCAATGGAGTATCTCCTTTTATTTTTTGCATTACATCCTTAGGACCACAAGTCCCCTGTGGATGACCATTTTGGATTGCTGCAGTAAGTGTTGGTCAGATTCCTGGGTGATCCAAGTGATCCTGTGTTAGATGAGCCAGTTATGGATACACTGGAGGCTTGATTCAAAACATGTGTAGAAGCCCATATTTTTTCCTTTTGTCTTAAAACTTATTTCTAGCTGAAACACCAAAGCATGAATGTGCCTTGGGATAGCAGCTTACTGGAGGCTCATCTGCTGAGCCAGTAATTGCAGTCTTTAGCATCCAGCCTGCATCTGGAGTACCAGAAAGACTGGTTTCAGAAGAGACACTAAAATCTCAACCACTTGCATCCTGCTGAGAAGTTCAGAAGGATAAAATGTAACGACATGAAACAGTTGTTTCCTCTTTTTTTGAAAAAGCAGAAATTTCTAAGTTATCACTTAGAAATTTGAATGTTGGCACTGAATGTTGTCCCTCTGAGCTTCAGCTGCCGGGCACAGCCAGGTACCATGTGCCATTGATTTTGCTCACAGCTCTTTCTCTATCTTTTTCTTAAATCTTTCTCTGTGGCACAGTGAAACTCAGGTCTGCCCAGATTTTCAGCACTCCTGCAACATGAATTTTAAATAGCAAGATGTCCTGACAAAACAGGGCTCAGCAAGCAGTGTCTGTTTTCCAGAAGCCTCTGCATGTCTGTTATACAGGGGATGCAGTCCCGTGCAACCAGTCTCTGCAGCAATTCACATTTTCCCGCTGTAGTAATTCCACACTTTTGCTACACTGGATATTTGGCACTTGCAATTTAATTTGTCCGAGTCACTTCCAAGACAGAGGTCAAGAAACTTCAGGCAAGGATCAACTGCTGTCAGCATTTAATCTTCTCCCTTTTTGTGAGGTTTAAACTAGCTGCACATCAGGGCCGACTGATCCATTGGATACCTGGCACCTTTTAGAATTGTCCCTCAGGCTGGGGCCTCATGAAGACCTTTTCCTTCTTCTCAAGTCATTGTATGCAGCACGCTGGCATCACGCGGTGCCTTTGAAAAGGTGCTGTCTCTCTGCTGCAGCTGCTTGTCCTTGCTTTTGTGTTTCTTTAGCCTGAAATCGTGATTCTTGCCACCCCATTCACAGGCTTGTAAGATGTCACCTTTTAAATAAGAGGCATACCCTTGAGACAGGCACTGACAGATGCTTGCTGCTTCCAAGCTGCCTTTTGTGATCTGCCTTAGAGAACTTAACAACTGAACTGTGACCGGAGCAGCAAGCAACGTGCTTGCGACACAGAGCCATGACCTCACTGACAAAACGTCCCCTGGGCTTTGCACGAGCCAATAAAGCTTTAGCTTTTGTTCCCTGGCATGGCCTTGTGGTATGGCACCTCTAATCTTGCTAAGCTGCCACTGCAAAGATAAGAGAGAAGGGAGCAAGAAAGGTCCATTTGAGGTTAAGAGAGTAGATCCCGCTAAATCTGCAGTGATGAAAGATTTCATTTTGTAGCTTTTACTTCTCATCCTGCAGTGCTTGTCTAGGCAGAAGACAGCTCACTCACATCGAAGGGTTGGGCTTTTAAAAGCTGGAGAACAGGAGCCGCTGCACAGCTGGGTTGCTAGGGTGCAGAAGGCACAAGAAATTGTTTTGTTGCACACTGTACATAAAGACATCTTAATTTCTGATGCATCAACTCTCTTCCTGCCTCCCTTGATGCCTCCTCCTCCTCTATACCTTAGGGTGAAGCAATCTGCCCACAAGTGAGAGGTGTGTGCCAGCCACTGACTGTGAGCAAACAGTGATTGATGGGCCCCATAGGGTCACTCTGTGCAGTCCCACCACCACCCATCACAGCTCCTGGCTCAAGGGGATTTCCCACTAAGCGTCAAGCAGTCAGTGCAAACACTGAAGAGCTCCTGAAGAGCAGGAAGGAACACAGAATTGTGTATTTAAATAAACAGCAGCCCAGTGTCCACTGAGTGTCTCCCTGCCTGGGGCTACACAGCCCCGGGAATGATCCACACAGTCTCGCATCAGCTAAGTACAACTGGCTTGCACTAGGATCCTTGGAGGAATAGACCAAAGAGCTCTCAGGACAAAGAGTGGTTCTTTTCCATTAAATTAAAAATAAAACAATCCTGGGATTGGAAAGCCATGCTTTCTGATTTTCCCCACAACATTTTCCTGGAGAAGATGGAAGCCTGGGGCTTGGACTGGTGCACTTTTCACTGGGTTAAGGACTGGATGGCCAGGCCCAGGGAGTAGTGGTGACTGGAGTCACATCCAGCATGTGGTCAGTCAGCAGTGGAGTTCGCCAGGGCTCACTGCTGGGCCCAGTCCTGTTTAATATCTTTATCCATGATGTGGAAGAGATGATTGAGTGCACCCTCGGCAAGTTCACAGACACCGAGTGGGAGTGTTGTTCTGCTGGAGGGCTGGAAGTCTCTGCAGAGGGATCTGGACAGGCTGTATGAGGCTCAACAAGGCCAGGTGCTGGGTCCTGCCTTTGGGTCACAGCAATCCCATTAAATGCTCCAGGCTGGGGCAGAGTGTCTGGGAAGATGCCCAGCAGAAAAAGACCTGGAGGTGCTGGTCAAGAGTGGGTGAACATGAGCCAGCTGTGCCCAGGCGGGCAAGAAGGCCAAGGGCATCCTGGCCTGGATCAAGAATAGTGTGGCAGCAGGACCAGGGAAAGGATTCTTCCCCTGTACTGGGCACTGGTGAGGCCCCACCTCAAGTACTGTTTCCAGTTCTGGGCCCCTCACTACAAGAAAGATACTGAGGTGCTGGAGTAGGTCCAGAGAAGGACAATGCAGGTGCTGAAGGCTCTGGAGAGCACAAGTCCTGTGAGAAGCAGCTGAGGGAGCTGTGGGTGTTTAGCCTGGGGAAAAGGAGGCTCAGGGGTGACCTTATCACTTGCTACAACTGCCTGAAAGGAGACTGGAGCCAGGTGGGGTTTGGTCTCTTCTCCCAGGCAACTAGTGGCAGGATGAGAGGAAATGGCCTCAAACTCCACCAGGGGAGGGTCAGTCTGGACATCAGGGAGAATTTCTTCACTGAAAGGTTAAGGATCAAAACGAGCTGCCCAGGGAAGTGGTGAAGTCACCATCACCGGACATGGCACTCAGTGCTATGGTTTAGTTGGGATGGAGGTGCTTGGTGAAAGGTTGGACTTGATGATCTTGGAGGTCTTTTCCAACCTTAACGATTCTTCATGATTAGTCCTCACAATTAAAGTGGTTCCCTAGGAAGGGGTGAGCTGTCCAGTCACGTAGCTGTTAAGCTGTTGATGAGTTCAGGAGCTCTATTGGTACAGACAATAGGGGGCACACTGGAAAAGGTGGTGATGTCATGGATACCAGTTGACATCATCTAATGGAAAAAGAGTCTTTTCTAATGAGCTTAATAGTTTTTTCATGAGGAAGTTATGGTGGTGAGATAGATTCATAAGTGAATATGATGTGCTATCAATATTTGGCTTAAAGTGTCATAAAATCCATATCAAATGCATTACAAGTGGCTAAATGAGACATTTCAAAGTGATTTTTGTATGAGAAAGCATCAGTGAATAGCCATATGTTGACTGGTTTGTGGTGCAGTGCTATTCAAACTGTCTTAGTGATTAGCAGGAAATGTTTAAGGGGCTGTTAATCAAAATGGATGAGGAGACAGAGATTCAGGAAATTAGAAGGCAAGTTACTCAAATAATAGATTTTCCTGTGGTCTGATGGCCATGTGAAAAGAACAATAAAGGTTGGACTTGATGATCTTGGAGGCAAAAAAAAAAAAAAAAAAAAAGAAACCAAAACAAAAAACCCAACCAACCAATCAACCAAAAAACAAACAAAAAAAAAACCCACCAAAAAACCATCATACAAAAAACCCCCACTTATTTCATTAGCAAATCCAAACCATGAGAGGGGAAAAAACCCATCCATTTGGGCTGAAAAAAATTCTTCCTTTGACACAAATTGAAATATTTTTTTCTGGGTACTAACAGGACAAGTAGGCAGCCCAAAACCTTGGGGTTGAAGCAAAGAAAAATATGACTCCCACCACTCCCTCAGAATGATAAGGAAATTCCAGGCCCTTAGAAATGACAAAAGGCCACCGATGCTGTTGCAGGTGCACATATAAGTAGGAAACAACTGAGAGCATGGGGAAATTGTCGGATTGCATATTTGGTTGTATGAATTGCGTGAAGCTGGAGCTAAGGGAGGTTCCAAACGAACGTGCTAACGTCTACAGAGCATCATTTCAGAGAAGAGCAGGCTCATCAAGAAACTATGACAGCAAACTAAAGCTGCTTTCCCTTTAAGAGTTCCATTTTGCCTCGTGCCTGCAGGGCAGAAAGGGGACTGGGTCAGCCTGGAGCCACATCCATGCGCTCTCGAGAAATTTTCCATGTGAGCGGCAAATGACCCATATTGCAGAAGGGTGACTCATCCCTCCTGCCAGGGCTGATCTGAGAGGAGATGGCCACTCCTCAGGCCGCCGGGGGCTGGCCACGAGAGCCAGGGCATGGTCACGCGTGGAGTCACACAGTGCATTGCAGAGCCATGGGAAAGGACAATTCCCTCAGATCTGCTGTGGGACACTGTTTCTGGGAATCCCAGCGCTGGCTGGGGGACCCTATGGGGATGAGTGTGGCCTCTCTGTGTGTCTCTAAGGGAGGTCAGGCCGCAGTCAGTGCCCTGGGCCAGGAAATGTGGCTGCACGCAGTGTCAGGCTCAGACACGGGCTGAGTTCATCCATCCAAGCTCAGACCCCAGTGGTCCTTCCAGGGTTCTCTGCTCCCAGCTCATTAGCTGTAATTCGCTCAAGCCACATGCCTGTGTGGGTAAGATGCAGCCCTCAGTGCTGGAAGGAAATCTTACCTGCTAACAGGTGTACAGGTCCCCTCCCCACAGCAGGGCTCAACACTGGGGCCACTTGCCTGGGCAGAAATGTCACCAAAGTGGCTACATGTGGAGGGCTTCTGCAGCCTGGGGGCTTGGGGACCAGTGCCACCCCTGTTGATGCTTCTCAGCTGTGTGGGAGTTGCTCCAGTTCCTCACCAATACTGTCTGCCAGACATGTTTTGGATGTGGATGGCCATGGGAAAGACGTGCAGTGCCCTGCCCACTGTCCACTGTGCACATCTGGGTGTTTGCTCGCCCCTTCCCAAGGTGCCTGGCTGGCTCTGTGAGATGTGAGTGATGGCAGAGGAGCAGGAGTGGCTCACAGCCCCTGTGAGGCAGGCTGGGGAAGGCAGCTGTGGCAGGAGAGGCCCCGGCCCAGCAGCACATCCTCACAGCCCCGTGTCACGCCCGCCCGGTTCCCAGGGACACAAAGCAGCAGCATCTTCCTGGTGCACTCCCATCCCACGGCAGCTGCTCTGGGATGGGAAGGGAAGGGACTGGGGCGGGAGGGCAACAGTCTGTGGCAGCTCAGCTCCACGCAATGACCATGAAAGCAGAGGCGCTCCTCGTGCTCCCTGCCTCCTCCCACGGGCTGTGGGGAGCCAAGGGACACATCCCACATGCACTCGTGTGCGGGGGTGAGCACACGTGTGTGACGTTCTTCCCTGGCAGTGGTGGGAGGGAAAGCTCCCATTCAGAGCTCCCATTTGTCTCTAGCTGCTCGAGATGCACCAGGGATGAAGGGGGAGGGGCGAGGGATGCCACGGTGTGTACCACAGACGTTTGCAATTGTGCTTGCTCCTGAGAGCCCCTGGGTGCCTCCAAAGCACTNGGAGGAGGAGGAGGAGGAGGAGGAGGCAGCATTTCTAGGAGTCTTCATGACGAGTCCAGGGAGAATGGTCTTAATTTTAAAGCCCTTTAGGCTGGCTGTTGTGATGGCAGTGCCAGAAATTCCTGATTACAGCCTGCTCACACTGAAGTTGGGGAATGCAGAAGGTGACCTGATGTCGACAGCACCATCATCTGAGTGTCATTACAGCCATACAGCAAACGTGCTTGCAATCCACAGAGAAGTGTGACATTCCTAAATCTGGTTATACAACATTTTTCAGACGAACTGCAGTATTTTTGTGTTCTGCACAGAAGTTCCTTGCCCTAGCAAGCAGCCTTTGGGACCTGCCTGAGCCAGAGCTCTAACCTTGCCAGAGAGAGGGGCAAGGTTAGAGCTTGCAACACCTTGATTGTGCCAGCCAGATGAGCTCTTGAATTGTTTGAATGTCAGTAACATTGCACAAGTTTGATAGTCAAATTAAATTAAATAGATATTTAGTAAATAATTAGTTAAGTTTTTTCTGTTGGCCATATTCTGCCCTTTGCCTTCTCCCCAGACAGAAGACACCACAGAGCTTAGGCACCAACTCTGCCAGTGCTCAGTTGCTTCCTACAGATCCACCCAAGCGCTGTCAACTCCCCAACACTAAAAAGATGAGGGCATTCACTCAGGTAAAATTTTACACTGCCCTGAGCTGGAGCTGATTTTTAGTCCAAACAGTGCAGGACTTCCAGGCTCATTGCCTCAGATTTGGCAGCAGGACAATCGTGCTCCTACAAAAGCATTTTACAGTTAATTAGAGCATTGCCTTTCAGCACAATTAATGATCTGAGAGGATGCAGTATGCCAAGGCAGGTAAACTCTTTGGGGATTTGGACTCTGCTGCTGGCTGTAAACTCTAGAGACACAGAAGGTAAAGGCTCATCCTGCAACTTCTGCAGATCATGAGCAAAGCACTGAAAGGTTTCTGGGAGAGGGGATGCAGCAGTGGATAGTGTGGGCAGGCAGCCTGCTGCTAATCAGAAGCTCCTTTATTTCACAGTGGGAGCAGAACTTAAAATGCAGCAGCCCATATGCACCTCCGTCTGCCCAAAGCCTTCCCCTCTCTGATAAGGATGGTACAGGCTGTGCTGAGCTGCAACTCGATAAATATCAGCCAATTCTCTCTCTTCCTAGGGGGGCAACTGCCTTCTGTACCATCCAAGGGCTGAGGACAAGCAGCTGAAGTCATTCTGTTCTTGGAACTACAGCAGAGCCAGGACAGTGCTGTAGGTGTCTCATGAGTTCATTCTTTAGCATAAAGTACCCTCAGAACTGCTTCAAAGACTTTTCTGGGCAGGCACAGTTAAGCCTTTTATTGTAATTAACCACCTTTCCTTGGTGATACCAGATTCCCAGGGTCTGGCTTTTGATTTTGCAAATGCAAATGGAGAAGGTGTTGCAATGATACCCATATCTAAGGCAGATGTGCTGCCAACCTACTAAATTCCTTTTTTCAATGCATGTACGTGAGCTGTCCTCAAATTTATGTGCTGAGACATGCACATTTTATATTCCAATAGTGCCTTGCACCCCCGCCGGGCTTTTGTTGCAACCTCACCAAAAATATAGATTCACATGACCCTGGAATAAAACAGGAAAGTCTCATCTGCCTGGGTAGTTCCCTGGTGAATTTACATCCTTCTTTCCTTAAGAGCTCTATTTCCTGCGTTTGGATTATGGTAACCTTTTCTGTTTGAAATTCTCGTCCCTTTCTTGATCCAGGTTACTTTAAATAGAAGAGGAAAGGAATTAACAGAGGAACCAGCAAAGCTCATCTCACTTCTCAGAATTGATTCTCTGACCTTTTTTATTATCTGTGTCCCCCTGTGAAAATCTGCTTTTCATCTGCACCATTCCAACCTCCTGCAATTGAGGAAGTCCCCGAAGCTTTTTGAGCCCTTTTCAAAGATTCCACCTCTGCAGCCAGACACCGAGCTTCGTTTCTGGTAAGGTTTTCAATCTCTCTCACCCCTTTGTCTGGGTTTTATACGTCACCCTCTTCCTCCTGGGTGGGCAAAAAGGGGACGGGTGCTGCTGCTGTGCTGACTCCTGACTGGGTCACCCAGTGCTGCTGGGCTGTCTGGGCTAGGCTATAAAACAGAGCCAAGGCAGCGCAGCTGCCTCACACACCGGACTGAATCCCGCAGTCGGCGCAGGACCCGTGCGCAGCCTCTGCCGCCTCCTGCCTTGTTGTTTTTCCTGGAATACTGATCCGACATCGGGAGCAAGATGTGCAAGGGACTCGCTGCACTGCCAGCCACTTGCTTAAAAAGGTACTGTTTATTTCTGAGCATCTGGTAATGGTCTTGTTAGCCCGGAGACACGCCGATGCATTGCGCTTTGTGTCCGAGGCAGGAGGACGGATTTGGCTCTGATTATTTTGCAAGATTAGATACAAATGATTGCTTAGAGGCTTTTGTGGTTTTTTCAGCTAGAAGAAGAATTGCAGAAAGGTTTTATGGGGAGCTGGGGGAACTCCAAAGCCTTCCTTCCCATCATCCAAACCAGCAGCTTTTAGCATTGTGGTATTTTGATATTCCTGTCAGCTGCTCCTGCTGCAGTCTTTGCACCCCTTTTCTCCTTTGGCTCCTCTCTGCTAAATTTTCTTGATTCTTTTGAGGGGGAAGCAAGGCAGACAGGATAAAAATTAAGGATTATCCCCTGAAATACATTTCAAATGCAGAAATGCAGCCTGGCAGGACCAGAGACCCGTGTGCCAGCAGGCAGGGATGCGGGGCACGGTGGATGTGGATGTGGCACCAGCTGGTGCAGGATCAGCCTGAGTTCCCTGGGTGATGGTGAGGGCCCGGGTTAGGCTGTACCCCAATGCACAGCACTGTGGGGCAAGTGTGGGGCTCATCACACCCCTGCCATGTGGTGCCAATCAGGATGGGCTGAACTGAAGCCCTGCAGGATCTGGCTGCACCCCGGTGTGTGGGATCAGCAGAGCAGAGCCTGCACAACCCCAAATGTCCCCTCGGCAGCATGGCCTGCCCCACAGCCCAGCATGAGGGGGTCTCTAGGCTGGCATGAGCCCTCCTGAAGGGGTGTTACTCCCTTTCAGGTGCTCTGGAGCCTGGAGATGCCCAGGAGGGAGGCACAATGCTCCCTTCTCATCCAGCCCATCCAAACTTGTGCGGGTCTCTGATGGTGCAGCGCTGCCTTTCTGCCCACTCGTGCCTTCAGCAGCACTCCTGAGGCTGCTTCCCAGCAGCTGTGCAGTGGGTTGGGAAAATGCGAGCAGAGACTCACCTGGCTCCCATCTGAGGATAAAGCTTCCTGCTCATGGTTGGATTTGAAAACAGGTGCTGAAAATGCAAGGAAAAAGTGTTGACATTTCTAATTTGCAGGAACATTTGATAAGGATAAAAAAAAAATTGAAAAATGCAAGGAAAAATAGTTCACATCTTTTGAACACCTCTGTCCAGGATTCCCAGCAAAATCCCTCTCTTCCAGAAAGCTGTGGGACTGGCTGCAAGCAGCAGTGTCTTGTTTCCTCCTGCTGCCACCCTCCTGCAGACCTGAGCAGTCTCCTTCTCCTGGGCAAGGAGCAAGACAACACCAGGCAGCCCAAGCCTGGCAGCCCAGAGTCCCCATGGGTGCCTGGGTGTTTGTGTTGGGCACAGGAACCCTGCTCTAAAGCAGCTGTGAGCTCCCTGTGCTCTCCCCGAGTGCTGGAGCTGTTAAGGAAACATTTCTGAGGCAAGCAGTGAGATCAGGTATAGCCAGGACCCCTGACAGGGCACTGGAGCAGAGAGCAGTGCTGGGGGGCTGAGCAGCTACTGGAGCTCAGCCCTGTGGCACAGCCTCTTGCTCTTTCCCAGGCTCAGATCTGAGGAGAAGGAGAAGAATTTCCTCCTTTATGCTATCGCTGCACCTTGGGGCAGGCCAGGGCTTGCGCCCCTGAGCAAGCAGGCATGGTTTACCTCCCCCTTATTCTTAAACTGGAGGGAAACCCAGAGAGATGCCAAGGCCAGTATCAGCTGCATATCTAGAAGCTGCTGTGAAGCAATGATTGTCCTGAGCACGCTGGAAGGTGGAACAGAATTAAGGATGAATCTTCAGAGGAGCTTGCTGTGGAGCGAGGGAGTAGCTTGCAGCTGGTGTGGGCTGGTTGTGGTGGAGCTCTTGGCTCATCCCCTGACCTCACCCCACAGTCTTGCTCCAAGCCACTGACTTCCTCCCTTCCCTCTGTGTCATGGGCTTGGTGGGGTGGCCTGGCATGGCCCTGCTGTTCCTGTGGCTGGCTGATGAGGTGAGGAAATAGCAGGGGATGCAGGATTAGTAAGGGTGTAAGAACACACATGGGCAGCTGGGCAAATCAGCTCAAAGAGAGGTGACACACACAGCATGGTGATGCTTTTCTATCACAATATTTTTACTGTAAACAGTAGGAAAACAGCAGCTTCTCCCCCTTTGCCACCTGCTTCCAGGCTGATGACCTTCTTGGCAAGATGCCATTGAACATGAAAAATTACTTCTTTTGCATTGTTGTGTTTGTCTAGAATGAAAAATGTGCATTATGCAATGAGTGGAAAATCAGCACTGGAGTCCCTGTCAGTGACCTGCATTTGTGTCACTGAGTAATGCTGGAGAAGCCTGTGCAGTGAGGAGGCTGCAGAGGGAGTGCAAAGCATTGTCTTCATCTCCTCCTTGATTTTTTTCTTTCAGTGCCAAAGACATGAAGCACCGTCTGGGCTTCTTGCTGCAGAAGTCAGATTCCTGTGACTACAGCTCTTCCCAGGGCAAGAAGGAGAAGTTATCTTCAAGCCAGAGGTAAAAGCAGGTGCTGTCACCTAGTTAATCCCAGAGTGGCTGCAGCATGTTGTTTATTCCTTCACCGAGCTGGACTCCATTAGTGTTTCTTCTGCTGCTTCCCAGTTCTTCCTGAACACCTGTGCTTGGATCTAGTGTGGCAATAGCCCTCAGGTGTTGGTAGTCCTGTCAGCTGACTATGAACACCTGAGGACTTTGATTTCCATGAAGAATGCTGAGCTAGCGGTCCCTTCTGTCACCACTTCTGTGATTCAATATGAATGAGCACAGGGGAGGGTGTGTACAGTGTCCTGCACAGGGGAATTACTCCATTCCAGACCCAGTGCAACTGGACACATTGCAGAATCAGCATCGCATGTCTCTTTGGGCTGGATTTGTGCAATGGTCCACACAGCTGCACAGAGGTGTAGGCACACAAACAGCCAGCAGCCTGTCAGGGCATCACTGCTCTTCCCAGTCTGCAAGGAGACAGTGTTCTCTCCAAAGAGGGCTCCAAAAGCCAAGGTTTGCTACTGGAACAGATGAGCCCTAGGGTGTTCTAGTATGGTAGAGAGAATGAATGCAGGATGTGCTCCCTGTGTGTTTCAAGTTCCCACATTCCTCTCTTCCACATAGCTACTGTTCCCCTGACAGGTTAAAGGAACCAGCCCTTTGAAGTTCACTGATACGACCTGTAAGAGTGATTCCAGGTCTGTGCTCCAGCAAGAGATACAGCCAGGCACAAAATAAATATGAATTCCACAGCAATTTTTTCCAGGAAAATTCATTTCTAGCCCATGGCTGGTGATGAGGATTGCGAGCCAAATTTTCTGTAGGTTGGATCTGGGATCCCTGGGGGTGTCTGTAAAACAAGCTGATATTTCATTCTCAGTCTCTTCTGTATGCTCTTACAACAATCAGGGGAAAAGATTTTTCTAGTGGTGTTGAAAAACAAACCAAATTTGTCCTTTCTGTACTCTCTATAATTCAGCCATGTGTTTCTCCCTTTGTCTCTTCTTAGGCTTAGCCAAGAGGAAGTCAGAAAATGGGCAGACTCTTTGGAAAATTTGATCCATCATGACAGTAAGTGAAGAGGGCTCTTATGCTGCCTGCAGAGCATGTGTGCTCTGAGCAGTCCTGGGAGAGGACAGAGGACATTATCTTATTGTCTCTTAGGGGCACACAGGAGCTCCTTTGGCCACACAGACTTCTGGGAGGGGTGGGGAAGGGGCCTCTTGCTCAGATCCAATGCATCATCAGTGTGGTTTTGGCCTACCGCTGAGCTGTCCGTTCTGTGAAAGCAGCTGGTTTAGCCCTTGTCCAAGAGGAGGGTGAGACCAGGACACACAGTTAGTGGTGGGTTAAACAAGAACCAAAAGGTGGAGATATTATTTGCAGCTGAACCCATGGGAGACTTTGTCTTCCCATCAGCTGTGGGCTACACGGATGTCCTTGAGGTTTCCTTCACATTGTTCCCATGGTCTGAGACTCTGTGGAGCATGCTGGCTGTCTCCTCAAGGCCTCCTGGGAACACACGAGTTGCTTGTGTTCCCCTGGCAGGGACACTGAAGGTCACAGTGGGGAACAGGCAGCTGGGGCCCCACGTGTGACATCCCCATGGGGCCTGTCTGCATTCCAGCCTCCCCGGCGTGCACGAGCTGTCCCCACTGCCAGCCCCAGGGCAGCTCCTCATTCAGCTCTGGGAAGGAGAACCCACAATCACTGTTTGCTGGGATTCAGGGGTGCAACTGTTCGGGGACCAACACTCTTGCCTGACCTGGTTTTCCTCTGAACAATCCATAGGAGGACTGGCTGCTTTCCGTGCTTTTCTCAAATCTGAGTACAGTGAGGAAAACATCGAGTTCTGGGTCAGTTGTGAGGAGTACAAGAAAACCAAGTCACCAGCCAAGCTCAGCCCCAAGGCCAGGAAGATCTATGATGAGTTCATCTCAGTGCAGGCCACGAAAGAGGTACGTGTGCTGAACATTCCTTGGGCAAAGGCACCACCCTAAATTCTGAACCAGCAGCGCAGCCAAGCAGAGGTCAATAGTTTCACAAGAGATGAAGGCTTCTGCTTCTCTGCTAATTAGCAAGGACATGGTGGGTTTTTTATTGATTGTATATTAAACTTGGATAGAGAGAAAGTGTGTTTAGTTACAACCACATGGCCATTCCATGTGCACACTGAAATGGGAGAAGCCCAAGAGGACCATGATTCCCAATGTTTCAGCTGCTCTCATGCAGTTTGAGTTTCCTGGACAGCTGCATCCCAGAGGGATGTGTGTCAGTCTCCTCTGACAGCTCTTCTGGTAGCAGAGATGCATTGGTATCCAGCTGCACAGATTCTGCTGAGGCTACAGGGTGTCAAACAGCCATTTCGGACAACTGCTCAGCAAGCACACATGGTAGAGACACTTGGATTTTCCCTTTCCTGTGCCCCGTCTGGGACAGGTTCTACTTACACTGTCCCTTTGGCCCACAGGTGAACTTGGATTCGTGCACACGGGAGAAGACGAGCCACAACATGCTGGAGCCTACACTGTCCTGCTTTGATGAGGCTCAGAGAAAAATATTCACCCTCATGGAAAAGGATTCTTACCGTCGCTTCCTCAAGTCCCCTTACTACCTGGACTTGGTCAGCCCACCTGGTGCTGGCTGTAGGCCCGAAAACTGCAAAAGAAACCACACTCACAGCTTAGACTGCAACTCCAACATCATCTCTCAGTGTGCCTGAACCTGCAGCAAGGCAGGGGCAGGCCGGGCTATCGCAGAATATACGGCAGCAAAAGCATTCATTGGCATGAAGCAACAGAGCTGTCTCCAGTAGCTGTCTAATGTTCCAGTTGTGTCCCATGTCATGCAGCAGCCAGCATTTGTAACCCAATCCAGGCTCAGTGTGTGTAGCAAACCCTCCTCTGATGGGTCGGTGTAGGAGCGCTGGGGTCTGTGTCTGGCAGGAGCTGGGGGCAGTCGCTGGGTGTGCCAGGGCTCTGCCGAGCCCTGTGAGCCCAGAAGGGTGCTGGGGAGCTCGTGCCAGCCCTGGCTCTGCCCACAGAGGGACCAGACTGGCGAGGTCACCGTGTGACAGCCAGCGAGGTGCAGGGCAGAGAGGAAGCCGAAGGAAGTGCTGGGGACTGTGATCTCCCCTTTCTAATCTGCAAAGGTTTAGGTGAAAAGGGCTGGCTCTGGTTCTTAGCTATTCATAGCTCCCAAATGTCCAGGCTGTCAGGAGTGTTTGCTCAGAGCTCAGGCTGTGCTGTATTGCAGTATCAGGCACAGGAAGAGCTCCTACTCTTTCTTGAAGGGAGACCAAAACTTTTCGGACAGCCTCCCTCAATTATCACAGCCACAGTCGCAGGGAAGCTCAGCCTCCCTCGGTCATCACGGGAAGCTCTTCCCTCTGGCTGCTGCTCCCTCTGTAGCACCTCGTTTATGCTGGCCAAGGATCTTCCCTAGGGCTGTGCAGAGCTGTCACTTTGAGGAAGGCTCATTATTTCCTATGTTATTAATTGCGACCTTCACGCTCCCAGGTTAAATAGGCCAGCAGAGCAGAACAGAAACATGTTCCTTCTCTCCCAGACAGATGTATATTCCTGACTCTGGGAGTGCCATTTCAGGTTTGCCTGTCCTGGCTTGTAAGAAGCAATTTGTGAGGGAATAGGACCACTATATCTGAGGAGGAAAGGCCCTGCTTGGGGGTACTTGAAAATGTTGGAGTTTTTAAAGGTATTATTTATGTATTTCAGTAGTAGCATGGCTCACTTTTTCTGAAGATGGTAGGAGGAATGTGTCTATCTCATTACTGCTCCGGGGCTTTGCCAGAAGGCAGCTGACCTTTTAATTGCTGTGGTGAGACACGGCCTTTGCTGTGGGCATTGGCACTGACCTGCAGTGGGAAGCACGGGAGGCAGCTACAGGATTGCTGACCTGAGCTGCAGCACCAGGTGTGTCTCACTGTCCCCCAGCCTTGGTCTCTCCTTCATTAGGTATTGCTGCTCTGGCCACTGTGTATCCTGCGCTCTGCATCCCAGTCCAGACAGCAGCTCTCACACCAGGGTTTTGGCATGGCAGGAGGAGGCTGTGGCTCTCCAGGCCCATAGAGAAACTCCTTTTTTAACATGTGCTTTATTTTGTATTTATTCAGTGTACTAACACCTATCACCCTGCATGCTCAGCTAAGAGATGGAGAGGCTTGCTAAAGCGCTGAACATAGCCAAGCATGTGGCTCTGTTTTATTTTCCCCTGGTACTGGGAACTCTTGGTAACTATTGCAAAAACTGTATCAATACTTAAATAATGATGAATGCAGTCTAAATAAAGATGTTTGTGTTAGTCCCTTCTAAAATGCTATTATGTGAACAAAAAAAAATGCACGGAGATCCAATTCATTGGGCAAGTTGCTCTTAAAAGTTCTGTTACAAGTGGCTTCACTCAGAGGTTGTTTTAAGTCACAGAAAGATGAAACAGCAGATGAAGCAGCAACAATTATATCCTTCAGAGACCTTTAGCACCATGAGCCTGGGGGATACGGGGTTTTTATGGGTCTATGCCTTGCCTGACCATCAGGTCAGCATGGGGATTAGCCATCCTCACCACGGGTCTGGGGTGAGTGTGAGGCCCCCCTTGACAGCTTTGAGTGGGGAACATCAAGGAGCCCTTCCCTGATGCAGATGCTTTGCAACCCTGAGCAGACAGAACACATTCATCTCAAAGCTGAGCCTCTCCCTGGGCCATGCCCTGTGAGTGCATAGAGCAGGGCTGGCCCTTGCTCAGCCCCAGCCCCTGGGGCACCTCGGGTGCTGCTGCTGGAGCCTGAGCTGACCCTGGGAGCCAAAGCCTGAGGCAGCATGGGACTAGGGGTGCCCGTGCTGCACCAGCCTTGGGGTGTTTCTTCTGGGTCTGCTCCCTGGGGTGATTTGCTTTCCACTTCACTGAGAAACCACTGCATCATTGCAGCAGAAGCTCCCAGAGGCTTTTGGTCTTGCCAGGGCTTTTGGGCACAAGTTTTGGGAGTGCTCTGTAGTGGGTAAGAAAGTGCTGCACCTTCAGTACAAAGAGGCAAAATGAACAGTCCATTGAGACAGTAGCAGGAATACATGTTTATGTGTGGATTACTGAGTGGTACATGAATATGGGTTAACAAAACTCCTCGGTGCACACCAGCACCTCACATCTTCCCCACATGAGTATCTCCAGTGGAAATCCCATCGAGAACTCCAGACTGAAGACCTGCAGCTCATGGGTATGAGGAGCTGATGTACCCTCCTGCCTTTGCCCCAGCCCTTGGCCACAGCATGCAGCACCCTCCAGGGAGTGACCAAGGCCTGAAGGGAGCCTGGATGAGCTCTGGCACACTCTCAGCCACTGGGCTTTGGCAGTGCTCAAGTCTGGGACTGGGCAGCCCTGGTGGTGCCCAGCCTCAGCACGCAGGGCAAGAGCTGGGTGGTTCAACCTGTGATTGATGAGGTGCGAGACTCCAGGTTGCTGAAGTCACCATAAAACATGCATCAAACCATTCTCTGGTGCTCCTCTGGGCTATGCAGCTGCAGGGAGCCATTTTCCACATGTGCCCGTGGCAGGGAGTGAGCGCCAGGGTGGCACGGAGGCAGTGCCTGGTGCCCCATGCCCCTGGCTGCAGCATGGGGTTGCCTTGCCCCACGGCAGAGATAGGGGTCCTCGGGGGGCACAAGACCTGCCTCCTGCAGCAGCCCAGGTGCCAGGATGGCACACAGAGGCCATGGGCACAGGGTGATCCTGAAGGATGCACTTTTGTGTTCGCTCAGCTGGATGGAGAAGGTTTCCCTCAAGAGGGTCTGGGACAATGCAAAACCCACTCACACTCCTCTTTGTGATGGACCCCAAGCACCACATCCAGAAACTCTGCTTTTTGGCTCTCCGACTCTCAGGGGGTCAAGATGCCCATGTTACAAGTATATATGTGTGTGTACATGTATATATGAATACAGGAATATAGATGTACTTGTCGTGTTTATATACTGCTATATATGCCAAATTTCACAAGAGCTAGAGTGATAAAATACATGAAGTATCTCCTACCTGAAATATGATGGTTGGCATCAGCCCAATAGCAAATACCTCTGGGCTAGTGGAAAGCTGGGCCATGGGGTTGGTACAGGTGTTGCCACCTTTCTGGGCAAGCCTGCTCGAGTAATTAGCCAAATGGCCCTTCTACACAAACACAACTTCCCTAGAGCTCCAAAATGCTTCAGTGGCCACATTTTCTGGCCACCCAGTAGATCATGGGCAGCCCCCAGTGTAGACTTCCAGCATTTTAACAGAAATTGAGCCAGGGAGGGGTTGCCAACAGGGCTGTCACATTTCTCCTGAATCCAGCCTACGCCTTTCTTTTCAGCACATACATACCCAGACACCTTCTCCCTGCCCCATGTGTCGCTGCCGCAGCAGCGACGTCCCAGGGTTTGATGGTGTGTAGCAAGAGCCTCCAGCAGCATCCCGACGTTATAGCATTGGTGGTGGTGGCACTTAACTGTGAAACATGTGAGGGAATCTGGAAATAGCTGCCAAAGGATTAAGCAGAAATGAAAGAGCCAGGTCTTTCTGCAGGGAAGCCTGTTTGGTTTTGCATTTCTGAGTCACGCTGTAAAGGAGGAGCTTGAACATGCTGAACCCACTTGTATTGACACCAGTTCATGGAGATGTTGGGAGGGTGCAGGAAGTGTGTGCAGGCAGAGATGGGGGAGCACCCTGCAGCAGAGGGGCTGGCCAAGCCCCCCATCCTGCACCTAGCCCTGCTTCTGCCTCCCCCTTGTTGCCCATCTGGATGACGGACACTGCCAGGGGGTCCTGTGCCCTTTTGATGGGATCCTCCTGCTGCTCATGGGCTCCCTTGGGCTCTTTAGGGTCACCCAAGCCACCCTCTGCATTCGCCCCAGGGGAATGCCTGTAAGCATCACCCCTGCTGCTCCAGCACCGACTTTCCCAGGCCTTTTGCCCCAGACCTTAAAAAAAGAGTCACATTTGTGACTGCCTCCATCCTTCCCCTGCCTCCGCACTCCTGCCTGGAAAACACAGCCCATTTCCTGCAGCTCGGGATGTATTTGTCTTCATTGCCATAGTGACAACGTGTAAATATTTGAGGCTGGTGGGGTTTTGATCAGATTTTGAAAGTCTTTAAGAGGCTGGCAAATCCATTGTTTATGTTACTGCATTTTGCATAGAGTCCCATGACTTGCAGTGAGGCAGAGCAGCCTGGGATGCCTGTGGGCAGCAGGGCCATGGATGTTTTGCTGGCACCTGTCAGGTTGCTGGCTGAAGCAGCTCTTTGCAAGCCATGACCCTGTGGATGATGCACCAGGAAACCAACACGGGGATGAACCATCCAGGCCCTGTGGAGCAGGGGTTTATCACATTTCCCTCAAGGCTGAAATGAGACTCTGTGGTCTGCTTTTCATGTATGCCCTTGCCCCACCCTCAGGTGTGATTTGTTCTGTTAGCAGAGGGCTGGCTTTGAGTCATTAGAAAGTAGCTAGTCCTTTTTAGAGACAGCCTATGGAAACACATGGCTTGGGCAGATAGGAGGAGACAGGAGAGAGAGATGCAGGCTACACAAACTCAGCAGGGTCTACACTCTGAGAAGAAGTTCTAGAACACTTCTGTTCTAGAAGCCAGGGGGTTATTTTTCATGTTTCCAATGATGGGTTTGTGTTTGGTTTGGATTTTTCAAATTGGATCTGAACAGCTGGAACTTCAGCTTTCTTTTCCCCCAGCATGTCTTCCCTTCCTCCTGTGCTAGACGCTGGGTGTGTGCAGAAGCATTGCTTTGGCATGCCTACTGCAGAGAGAAGCAACTGAAACAAGAGAGCCCTGTGGCAGCCCCCGGAGCTGCATCCCAGCACACCACGAGGGCTGTGCACTGGGATGCGGCACAGGATGTGCCCTGGCAGCTCAAGGCATCGTGCAAAGGCTGGAGTGAGCAGGAGTTCTGGGTTGCTAAGCAGTCCCAGTGTTTTGGACCAACAGGTCTCATTTTATCCTCTTGTTTTTGTATTTAGAGTGAAGCAAACAGGCTGACTCCGGGTGGAGCTGCTGGGGAAGTGGTGCCACAAGCTCACTCTGCTCACCCCTGGTGCCAGCTAGGCACACCCTGAGGCACCTGCTTCTGCCGTACAGCGGTCCCTGCCATCCTTGTCACAGTGCCATCCTTGCTGTACGTGTCAGTGTCACTGCTGTCCCTGCCGTGCCCCCGTCCCTGGCCGGCTGTCACTGTGCCTGCTGATGGTTGCTTTCTGAAGGAAGGTGATGCAGATTGGGCAGTGGATGTGTCTCACATCACCTTGGCCAGGGAGGGGAGCACCTGCAGAGTACCTGTGCAGTCTCAGCAGCACCCTGGGAAGCTGGGAGAAGGGAGCGAGCCTGGGCCAAACCAGCAATATGGGCAACACTGTGAGAAAAATTGTCATAGTCTAAGGAGTCCTAAGAACGCAAAGTCAGCACCTCAGCGCCTCCAGCTAATGCCAAGATCCACAGCACCAGGGCTGTGTCAGCTGGACACATGGCTCCTGGTCACTGCAGAGCTGGGGCTGCTCCCTCAACCTTCTGGGTCCCAACTCCAGGGAGTTTCTGCAAATTGGTCTTTTGTGCGAGAGGAAAGAGATGGTAAGAGAGGAAACACTGGGACATCTGACAGTCCAAAGCATGGGGGGAGGTGCTTAGCAACACCTCTGGGTGCTCTAGGTGCTGTAGAGAAAGCAAAGCGGCTGCAGGAGAAGGGGCGGGTGTTCAGACAGAAGCAGTGGGGATGCCTCGCACAGCCCTGCTGCATTGCTACTTGATTAACTCATGATAAAACTCCGACCGCACAAATCTGGGCAGGGAGTCTTTTTCCATCAGGGCAAAGATCCTCTTCTGGGCCATGTCAAAGCTGGTTGGTGATGGCTCCACCAGGTTCTTCATGGTCACAGCCTTGGTGAAGTGGTCGATGTTCACCTGGCATGAGAGTGTAAGAGGGGTGGGAGCCTGCCTTTGGAGGGCTGAGTGATGGTCTCCCCTTGCCTGCTCTGTCCCACCAACAATCATGCAAAGGGTGAGGGGAGGGAGTGAAGCAGGTTTATTTCTCTGGAAGAATTATTGGTGGCAAAGCTGTCAGGATGAGCTCTGTCCTGCTGCAAAGCTAACTTGGGGAGGACAATTACAGTACATTGTCATCCCTTATGACTGATGTCACGCCTCTGTGGGGAAGGGGGGGAATGGGCATGTGTTGGGGGTGCCCATGGCTGGAGAGAGCCCAGCAGAGGCTGAGCATGCAAACAGGGGCTCCAGGGTTGTGAAGGATGGGAGTGCAGCACGTGGGGATGGGGCTGCCCCTTGACAAGGATACAGCCCTCCGAGCCCCTCGAGGTGCCCTGCAGCCATCGCTGTCCTTCGCGATGGAGGCTGACAGGGCTGCAGCCTCATCCCTCCTAGTACCATCTCCTGCCCCATGGCCACTGACCTCTTTGGGTGCCTCAGTCTGGATGAACTCCTCATAGATCTTTTTGGCCTTCTCTGCCATCTTCACAGGGGACTTGGTTTTCTTGTAGTCCTCGCAGGCCACCCAGAACTCGGCGTTCTCCTCGCTGAACTCGGAGCGCAGGAAGCTGCGGAAGCTGGCGAGCCCATCTGGGGGGCAAGGGGGAGGTGAGTCCTCGCTTGAACACTGCCAGTACAAGAGGGGGCAAGCCCTCACTGAGCACCCCAGGGGATGTGGAAAGAGGAGAGGTGACCAACCACAGGGGGATGTGAACTTACAGGGGTTTTGCAGGAGCTTCTCCAAGGAATCACGCCACTGCAGAGCCTCCTCTGGAGAGGGCCTGAGGAGAGTAAAGAAAGCCCAGGTGGTCCATGGTTACCCCACAGCCTCTGTCCAGGCTCCAGGTTTTTAAATAATTCCTTTAAAAATGGGGAGGAATGGAGTAACAAGTTGCAGAGACTTTCAGAGTGGAGGCAGTGGTCTGGGGATGGAATGGGGATGCTGCTGCATCACAGCACAGGGGAGAGTGATAGCCGAGCGCAGGGAGGGTGAGGATGGGGTGGGGAAGGCGAATTCCCCCGTGCTTGGGCAGAGCTGCGGCTGTGCTGCAAAGCGAGTCCCTTCTGCAGCCACAGGGCTCCTCCTCGCCCCAGCGCCCACACACGGGAGGGCAGCGCAGGAGCTCTGCGGGCGGCTGGGAAGCATCCCTGTGTTTTCCTGCTGGGGCGGTGAAAGATGCTCCCCGCTGGCCACAGAGACTTGGTCACTGCAGCCCCGTGCTGCTGGGGCCGGGGTCAGAGCCCTCGGCTCCCACAGCCCGCCCGCCCCGTTCCCACGCCCTGCGGCGGGCCGGGTCACTGGCCTCGGCGCCCTTCCCACTGGAAACCTCCAGTGCTTTCCATCTGCTCGGCTTTTCCTAATTTTTTTTCTTTAATATATTTTTCAATGTGATGTTTGCAGTGAGACTGAGCGGTTTTGTGGTTTTTTTGTTGTTGTTGTTGTTGTTGTTGTTTTGGTTTGTGTTGTTGTTTTGGTTTGTTGTTGTTGTTGTTGTTTGTGGCTTTTTGTTGTTTTATTTAAGCCCCGAGGAGTTTGATCAAGCTGCCCTGGGCTCCCAGCTCCTTCCCTGCATCCCTGCCAGCGTTGGCTGGAGGGCAAGGGAAGCCCCCTGCTCGGCACTGAGTGCTGGGCTGGCTGTGGACCATCTCCACTCCCTGCAGGCAGTGCTGCACTCTCTTGTTTTGCTGCTGCAGGGGCCACACATGGGGGCTGAAATTCCTTGACTGAGCAGAGCATCCCTGGGAGCAGGGAGGGAGAGTGGGCAGGACAGCCTATCCTGGTCCTGAGGGCCCAGGAGCTTCAGTGGTGGGTCTGGGGGAAGTACAGGTGCTGATGCCCAGCCATGTCACGCTGCCCAGGTGGCTCCAGCAGGGAGAGGAGAGCGGCAGGAATGCCAGGCTTGCTCAGGGTGGGTACCAGTCCTCACCTGTCACCAAACCATCAGCAGGAGGCACCATGACAGGGGGTTCTTATCCTTCACTTTCTGGACCTTGAACTGTGTTTGCACTTCTGTCAAGGACCAAAGCTATCCCTGCCCCCATGTCCCTGTCAGGTGACTTCTCACCCCAGTGAGGAGGAGCATCACTGCAGCAACCTAACACAATCCAGATTTCCTGGAAATCACCAAATTCACTTTCCCATTATCTGAATGTCCCTGGGATGATATTAACTGCGAGTGAGATGCTGACAGGTGAGTGATGCCAGGGCTGCACAGCGATGCAGTGTAGGAGAAAATAACTCCTCCAGAGAGTGGAGAGTGGAGATGTTCTCTGGCTTTCTGCGGGGATGGCTAATGGAGATAAATGTGTCTCTGTCACAGAGGCATCTGGGGCACGGCAGCAATGGAGTGGGAACCACAAAATCCACTGGGCTCTGCCAGCCCTCCTTGGCACGGGCAGCTCTCGCCGGGCAGCGCTGTGCTGGCAGACATCCCCCTGCGTATCACCCCCTGCACCCTGGATTGGCAGATAAAATAATTAATGTTTCATGTGCTTTAAATAATGTCGATAAGCCAGTATTATACACCAGCTTGGTGCTGGAGAGCAGTGGTCAAGCCAAAGGCCATAGGGTGAGGAGGTCCCATCACCATCAAGCTGCCCCGAGCCAGACATTGTGCCATGAGGTTGTGCACCCAGCTCAGGGACACACACTACCACCCCAAAGACAGATAGCTGCAAAGGCTGGCACCTCTGGGTTGAGGCAGGTGACTCAGAGAAGTCCAAGTGCAATATGCCTCTGGGAAAACCTTTATCAAATAACATGAAATCTCACCAAAAGTAAATTGAGCTTCCATGGGGAATCTAGTTTCCATAGAGCTGTATTGCCTGACATGTCTCATGCTATCCTAACTTCCTGAGCCTGTGCCTAGCAGGCAGGTCATGAGGAGCATGCCACCAGCTGCCTGCTATGTAGAGCCTGCTGTGCCAGCCCACAGCAGGGCTCAGCTCCTCTGCATCCCAAAAGGGCTTGTATCCACCCCAGTGGCTGGGCACATGTACCGCTGCAGCCCAGCCCAGTGTAGGACTCACTTCTGGGCCTTGGGTGGCTTCTCTGGCTTCTCGGGGTAGGGGATGATGAAGTCGATGGTTGAGTCAGGCTTCTGGAGCAGTGTGCCCAGCTTCGTCTTGATCTCCTTGGCCCTGCAGCAGGGGAGGAACAGAGACAGGTCAGGCAGAGGAACAGGGCAGTGGCACACTCACAGCCCCTGCCCTGCACCCACTCTGTAATTAATTCCAGATGAACAAATGGACCCTAATGCTGTAAAGGCTGTGCCTGTCTGCAGCATTTCTAAACAGGCACTGTGCATTAGCGGCAGCTCTTAATCTTGATCTCCTCGCTCTGTCCCCATCTGTGGCCAGGATAATTGTATCAGCAGGGCTGTCAGGCTGCTCTGGGGCTGAATTAGGGGTGTGTGTGCAGCACTCAGTTTCTATGGAGATGAGCTTGAAGAAGGGCTGGTGGGGAGGTGAAGGAGCTGCCTTTGGAGAAGAGGCTGTGCGGGTGCCGTGCTGGGGGTACCTGCCCCATGGTGCCATCCCACGCTGTGCCACCAGCCCCACACTGCTGACAGCACTCAGAGCCCTTATATAGATACACAGCATGTTTGTCAGTAATATATAAGCCTTATAGCTGTAATGGGAAGGGTCCTGTAAACAGGCACCTCCTGGGTGCTGCCTTCTCTGGGCAGAGAGGGAAAAAATGATTCAGGAGCTGAAGACTGCCAAAGGCTGACTGCCATTTCCCATTGCACCAATCCAGACCTGCATTTGGAAGATGCAGAGAAAACAGGGGGTCCTGGGGCTTGGCAGCAGGCCCAGCTGTCTCCCAAAATGTTTCCTTTCATGCAATACAAGTAGTAATTAGATCCTGAGCATCTAAAACTGCTAAGGAGGCTCCCCCCGACCCCACTGCAGCTCAGGGGTGGTAGCAAGAGCAAGCTGAGCTTTTGCAGGGAAGACTCAGGTGTGCTGCATGAGGCTGAAGAAATAAAGGGGTGNGCACAGTAACATTTGGTGGCTTCCAGGTTATCTTGCTGGCACAGGAGGTGAAGGAGAGGGGACAGACTGCTCCTCAGAGGCTGACTGGGCTGAGCTTTTGGTATGGCTGGCAAAGATGGATGGCAGCTCCCTGTCTTCAGGGCTCCCTGCAATTTTCCTCTCTGCTGTTTATTTTCACAAGCCCTCTGTGGATGATTGCTCCATTGCTATGTCTGCTATTTCATTTCAATTCCTTTGATTTTTTCCCTCCTTGTAAAACTCTCTCTCTTTGTTTTGGTTTCCTCCCACCAGTCCCCACGGGTGACATTTGGAGACCTGGCACAGGAGTGTCTGCTCTGCTCTGCCCCCCATTTCTGCTGCAGAAACTTGCCTCTGAGCAGCCACCCTTGCATGGAGGTGGGCAGCAGGACCAGGCAGAGAGAGCAGCCCAGCCTGGGGCTGCAGGGACCACGCGCAGCGGGTGTGTGGCACAGGGCAGCACGCACCCAGAAACACAGCTGCTGTCATGGACAGCATCAGCAGCTACAGGGACAGTTTCCATTGCTAGTGCTTCTGAGAAAACCTGAACCTTGGAAAGCTTAGGACCTCAGGAAAAGGGTGACAAGGTCACCATGCTCCCACACTGAGTGTGTGGGACAGGGATGCTGCCCTTCGTCCTGCTGTGAGTAAACAAGTAAAATGCAGACAAGTGCTCCGAGCCAGAGCTGGCTCTTGATGTCCTGGGGCCAGCTCTCTGGCAAGCCTCAGTTGCCCCTTGGCACCCTGCTGGCCAGCGCTGCTATACTGGCACCACTATCCCCACCATCCATGGGGATGGCACAGCTGTAGGGATGGGGAGCAGGTGAAATGGGCAGCCCCCTTAACACCAAAGCAGTGCGTGGGTGCAGAGGGAGCCACAGGAAAGCTGAAGGGACAGGCTGGCCTCTCCCTTGACCCTCCTTTCCCAGACATCTGTGCTTGTGGCTACAGGTTCCTGCAGGAAGAGGACACATGGGCTCAGGGAGCATCTCTCATGAGGGGCTGAGCAGAAATGCTGGGTGCCACCTTGTCCCTCTCCCAGTGCTCAAGAGGGATGAGTCAGGATGTTGCCACGATCAAGCCCCTGCCAGTTCCAGGTGCTGTGCAGCAGGGACAGTCCCTTCCAAGCAACTGGACTACGTGTCACATCATGGGCGGTTCATCCAGCAGGAGCAGGGGGAAGAGCGAGGGGCCGGGGGCTGCCCACCTCAGAAGCAAGGACAGTGGATATCCCTGAGCAAGCAGAGGGATAACATAAGCTGTGCTGGGAGCAGGGGCATCAAAAGTCAGACTTAGCCATGATGACCCAAGGAGCTGGGAAGACAGGAGCAGAACTCAGCCACTGTCAGAGCAGCACCTGGGGACCCCATGCCGTGGTGTGGATGAGGCCAACACCTACACAAGGTCTGGATGCAATTGATGGGGGGCTCACACAACAAGTGCTCAGACCTGGCTCAAAACCTTGCTCTCTGATTCCCATCATCGGACAGTGACTTATGGCCACGTGCTGTCAGGCTCAAGAGGCACTGAGGCCCTCAGCAGTCCCATCCTGCTCCATCCCGTGGTGTTGCCAAGGGACCCCCAGGGGCTGCCCAACCTGCTGGAGCCCTGCAGGTGTGGAGACAGCAGCAAGAGCCTCCCCCCTGCACCAGAGCAATTCCCTGGCAGTGGGACCTTCATGACATCTGTAGAGACAGCAGAGATAATGAAGGTTGTTAAAAGGAAGCAAGGAAGTACAGGAGAGGGCTGAAAGCCTGGAGGCTGAGGGAGAGAAGGGCTATTTAAAGACACCATCCTGGCGTCCTCCAGCAGATGGATTACAAGCTATCAAGCAAGGCTTCAGAGAAGGCTAAACAGCAGGGGAAAAAAGGCAGCTATAAACAAAAAAGGCATCTTTAAAAAAAAAAAAAACAAACCCTGGCCAAGTGAGAAAAAGCAAGAGGACTGTAAATGGTGGAAGGTCAACTGTGAGAACATATGGGAGCAAGCCAAGGAAAAGTCTGAGAAATAGCTTCCAAGAAGCATTAATAGAAAATATGGGCTCTGTCAAACATATCAAGAACAAGAAGGGCTGCTGGGGAGGGCCAGGAGAGACTCCAGCTTTAAAAGCAAAACAAAAATAGAAGCTCAAAGGAGTTTAAAGCCATAGCTGAAAGTTAAAGGTGATGCTGTGCCTGAGGGCAGGGAGGTGCCAGAGGAAATGCCCCTTCAGGTGCAAAAGCCTCCCGAGGGGATTTGAGGAGCCATAAAGCTGCAAGGGTGATGCTGTAGGGGCATGTCAGTGGCAGCTGTGTCAGACCCGTGGTGGACACATGGACAAATATGGTCTATTGGAGACGAGTCAAGGCTCTTCTGGCCATAGGAAGAGATTCCTTTCAACCTATCATCCCTCTCTGAAGAGGCCAGAAAACACGTGCTGTGGGGAGAGCTGGGGGAGCAGCTCCCTGGGTCGGCAGGGCACCTTGGATGGTCTCTGCAGACCCCAGGCAGCCGCAGGGGAAGGTCAGTCCATGGATGCCAGTGTGGGAAAGATGGGGATGGTGCTGGGGGAACGCGGGCTGGGACCGTGCCGTTCAACAGGCAGTGGGAGAAGGGGTCAGCGGCCGAGCAGCAGATAGCGCAGTCCCCGCGTGCGGCACTCGGGGACAAGCTGTGGACAGCTGCAGGAGGCTCTCGTGACACAGCAGTGAAGCAGCTGGAAAGCCTCGTGGAGCAGTACAACGTGATGCACAGGGGACAAATGCAGTCCTGACTGAGTGTCAAAGTGTGAATGAAGCCTTCAAGAGTGAGGATTTGAGGGCATAGCAGGTGGAAACATCAGCATAGCAGGAGTGGGAGAAAATCTTTATTAAGAAAATTTACTGTTAAAAAGTGTCAGAAGAGTGGCAACAAGGGTGATAGCAGAGCAGAAGCATGTGGATCACCCACATGAAACTGGAAGAGTGGTCTTGGCTGCCCACGGCACAGGAGACTGCAGGGGAGCAGGCAAGGTCGGCATAGATTCATGAGCATCGCAGAAAGACAAGTTTCCAACAATGAAACCATCACAGGCCCGTGCTCCTGTTTGTGCCTCTGGTGAGAATTTGCCTTTTGGGCAAGCAGCATCAGCCCCAGTGGCACAATTTCAGCTGGAACTTCTCTGGAGCTCCCTTCAGGGCAGTGAATTTCCCACTGTCAGTCTCATCCAAAAACCAGTGCTAAGGCATTTGCAGGTGTGAGGGAACCCTCACTGAGGGATTCACTTGAGTCTGTTCCTAAGTTTCCTCCTTAGGTGAAGCACTGAGTGCCCTGCTGCTGCAGTGAGACCTCAGGTGCTTTGCACTTCTGCTTCTCACTGGACCCCCTCCAAAGCCCGTGGGAGCAGAGGAGAGGACAGGTTCCAATCAGCATGGAAATGGCCAGGGGCTGGAGCCTGCCTGATCTCCCAAGGGGTTGAGAGGAGCCTCTGCCACCATCAGGGGTCGGTTTTGGGGTGAGAACCAGGGTGGATAGGGATGAAGATGAGGATGGGTGCCACAAGGGGGGTAGAGCTGGTGCTCTGTACAGGGCTGAGCCTCGTGAGAGGGGCCAGGTCTGGCTATTCCATGTGTGAGCAACACGCAAGCAATTAAAAGAGGATTGTGAGGCACTTTGGAGACAGGGCTGTTTCCACTTCAGAAAGGCAAAACCTCTGTCCTAATATTTACCTCCTCTCCTCCCCGTGTTTCGCGGAAATTAAGATCTGAGGATGAAGTACTCCTGCCCAGAACGGTGGAGGGCTGGGTTTGGAGCAGCCCAAACTCACCCAGCAGAATGACCCCCAGGGCAGAGTGGGAAGTTCGGGACCGAATCAGCACTCATCCCGCCAAGGATCTCAGCCACTCGCAGCACCCACCGAGCCACCCCCAGCAAGCTTCCCTTCCCTCCCCGTTCAGAGCTAGATAATGCCAGTCCCCATGAGGGATGCCCATCACGGGGATGTGCTGCAGGAAGAGCCCCTGTGGGGCAGCTCCGGCAGAGCCCTGCGGGGAGGCAGCCCCTGGCATCCCGCACATCCCGGCCGCTCTCACCTCTCCAGGCACGTGTGGGGCAGCGCTGCTAATCCTTTGCACATCTTGGCAGGCTGTAGTTCCCTCGGCCGTGAGAAGAGTGTGAGTGATGGCCAAAGCGGGCAGCAGAGGCTCCGTCTGCAGCCCAGCTGCCTCCCTCGTTCCTATATAGCGCCGGAGCTGGACTCCCGCCAGCCCCGTATCCAATGCCGGCCGGCCTGCTGCAGCTGGCCCCAGCCCCGGCAGCTTCTGCGTTTTGTTTTCTTCTCTCTAAGCTCACACAGGGGGAAGAAAAATGTAGATTTGCTGGGGTGAGGTCAGGTAATCGAATTGGAATGGCCAAGCTAATGTTTAGGGGGCTTCAGGAAGCCCACAGCATTCCTTTTAATGATGCATCAGGCTCCAGGTCAGTATTTAGAAGAGCCAGGTAGAAATGCTTCATTCGAGTGAGATTTTTCCAGTGAAAAATGGAACTTTCAGGAAAATAAAAGTGCTTATAAGAAGCCTTGCTGTTGATTTCAAGGCTGTGGCTAATGTCAAAATATCCACCGCTTCAACAGTGGTGGTGGCTATCAGTGACTTTTGTTTCAGACCTTGGCTCCTGGGTGACTATGAAACTGTGCCTCTCTGTGCTTTGTTTAACACTGGGAGCTGGGAATAGAGACTTTGCTCTCAACCTGGCTGTCCACACCCAGGTGCACTAACAACCATCATTTCCCTGGGTAAAACCAGGTTACATTTAAGCTCAGCTCTTGGTCCCCTTTCCCTTGTGCTGTGTCAGAGATGTGCCTGCCTGGCTCTGGCTTCTGGCTGGATTTTGGGCCTGTTGTGGGATTATGCAGCAACACACTGCCTGTGTTCAGGCATCTGAGTATAGTAAGTGAAAGCTGGAAGTCTGCTGGAAACTGTGCCTCCCTGGAGAGCTTGGGCTGGCTTTGTACTGGTTTGTAGTGGAAACTGAATGAAAAAAAGTACAGCTGACATTTTCAGAGGATGAGCTGTTCAGATAATAATGGCTTGGGCTGATTAACGCCCCCAGGATGCACTCAGGCAAGGGGTCAGAGCCAGGGTGTGGTGGGCTGCCCTTCCCTCTGCTGGCATGGAGGTGTCCACCAGCCTCCCTCGTGTCTCACAGAGTAGGGAAGGGAAGAGGAGCACCCACAGACGATGGAGGTCCTTTACTCTTCCAGGCTGTTCTCATTCTGCCCTGTTCCCAGAGGACTCAGGAGGAGCTTGGAGGTGCCTCACCCCAATCAGGGGTAGCACAAGGCTCAGTGGCCCCATCTCCCAGCAGCTGGGGGGCAGCCCCTGCTCTCTGGAGGAACATAGCCTTGCAAACTGCACCTTTGCTGGGCTGTGCCAGTGCCCTTGGGGCCAGAGAGTTCATCAGGGCCACGCATTTGCTAGCAAGGATGTCACCAGGATGCCACTGAGTGCCAGCTCAGAGGCTGCTTTGAAGAGCTCCTTTGAAGCGTGGTGCTGTTTGCAGGAGGCTTTGCCGGCTGTTCAGGCAGCCCCTGGCTCGGAGGGAAGGCGGTGGCAGCATGGGCTGGGCAAGAGGGGCTGGCAGTTCTCACAGCTCAGGGCTGGGAGGGACAGCGGGGCCGTGGCACCTCCTGGGAAACCCCCACTGCTGAGCCCTTGGGAACGCAGCTATCCTTTCATCATGAATCTTCTGTAATAAAGCCAGCGTGGGAATCCCAGGAGAACGTGGGTCTGTGAGACCAGGTGGTTTGTGTTAATGCTGTCCAGCAGCCTCTGAGCACCTTTCCCTGCTCTGCTCTCCCCCCAGCTGCAGCCAGGGCTGCGTGCCCTTGGAGCGCAGAGAGCCCTGCCAGGCGTGCCAAGGACTCGGCTCCATCTCTGCAGACCTCCTGCTGCTCAGAGGAGCCTGGAGATTTCCCCAGGGAGACCCCCTGGAGGGACTGGGTCTCTTCCCTACAGACTTTAGTCTCCTTCACCTCCTTCAGCCCTAGGTGGGCAAATCCCCTCTGCTGTAATTCAATGACCAATGGTCTAAAATCTCTTCCAAAGCTCTGGGGTGGGGGTTTAAGGAGTGCACAAAGCAAATTGGGCAACTGAGGTCCAAAGTGTGTGAGGAAACTCCATGTGGGAGGGTGATAAGGAAGCTATACTGTGTGCTGGGATTGCAGCTGTGTATTTTAACACAGATTTATCTGAAACACTGAAAAAGAAACTGTTACCACTGAGCAGAAACAAGGGTTACACAGAAATGGCTTGCGTTTTCCACAGACCTTTGTCCAGCAAGAAATGTTTGTTTTGTATGTTTCAAGGCTTTGGAGTGCTAAGAAAATATTTCCAGTAAGAACCTACACAGACCTTCCTCGTCTTCCCACGACAACTTAATTTCTTTAAGAGCCCTTCTGGGAGAGCTTTTTGGAGATCTGAGTGCACTCTGAGGAGCAGATTGTCTTGTGTACATAATGGCTGGTTTCCTCCAAGCGGGCTCCAGGCTTGTGCCTTGCAGCTGCCCCCTCAAAAGCCACATGGAATCTCCCATTACACCCAATTTATCCTTGGCCCTGTTATTTCCAGACTTTATTATCCTTTCTAGCAACGTGCCTTTTATAGAAGGCAGCCTAGCTGCTTTGCTGTTTCCTGGTTCCCACTGGAACTTTTTAAGAACTAGCATCATATTTAACAATGTTGACCTTTTGGTAAAGGGATCGCTGCAATTCTCACCCAGGAGAGTATTTGGCCATTCATCTGAGTGCTCCTCCTGACAGACTTTTAACCATGTATTCTAAAATTGGTGTTAAAAATATTTTTTTTTCCCCCTGCATGCTTTGGGACAGTCATGCAAATATGTGTCCCCTAAGGAATGATGGTAGTGTGAGCTCCCTAACAGAAAAGGTCAATGCAAGTAACTCAGCAAGGCTTTCTGTGATGGCTCATTCCTTCCTATAGAGCCTGATCAGATCCTGTCCTTGAGCCTCCCTGGAGAACTTTCTGCTTCTCACATAGCCATAATTCATGTTTATGCCCTTAGGATGCTTTCTCACGTCTTCTGTGGCTTGCCTTTCACCTGTAACTTTCCAGAGCTTGAATTTTTTTTTATCCTCTCATCTCAGTGTTCACTTCTTTTAAGGTCTTACCACTTCAGGTGTTCATTTCCACTCCCTTGTATAAGCACATGCCCTTTTAAAAAAAATCTCTTTGAGCGTTGAGTGCACCATGCCTGTGTAACCCAGTGCTGCAGGTGACCAGCCTTTGTGCTCCTCATACTGGCGTGATGCTGACCAGCCTACCTCTCATTTCCCTTCGTGCATTAAATAGTATTCTAAAGGCGTTGTTTTGCTCTCACTGGGACAGTCTTATCAGTAGCTGTGGCTCTGTGGCCCCTTTGAACTGAGCCCCTCACGTGGCTGAGGAGCTGTCTGGGTGCAGGCCTTACACCATCTCACTGCCTCCACCAACCTTCTGAGGCCCAAGCCAACGATGGAAATGCTTGTGTAGAAGGAGGAGATGAGATCTAGGCTCCCTCCATTTGCCACATCCAAGTCACTGACACAGGAGCCATGGGTGAGGTCAGAGAAAATCCTGGAAAGCAGTGTTACCCAGAGCACTGGGACTCTGGCCAGCAGGGAACTTGGGAGTCACGTATGTTCTGCATCCCATGTGGGGAGCCACCGAGTTCCTCGACCCTGAGCTTGAGGCCTGAGAACAGCCAGGGCTGCGCCTGGGACACTGCCCTGCTCCTCGTGCCTGCTCCACGCCCACAGAAGGAACCTGCGCTGTAGCGAGCGCTCGTGTCCAGGACGGTCAGGACGGATGGAGACGAGAGATCTCTTAAGTCAGGTCTTGAAATATGCAGTTTATTACCAAGGGCGTGGGTGCAAGGGCCCTGCTTGGAGCTGCCAGCCGCAGCTCGGAGCAGGCCCCAAAGAGTGGGAGCAGGGGAGAGGTAGCAGGAGGGAGAGCGGGAGGGGGAGAGCAGGTCAAAGAGCAGGGGCCAAAGAGCAGGGGCACAGAGAGGACGCGTGGTCCCCTGGGCACACCTTATCAGGGGGATTCAAGGTGGGCACGGAAAAGGACTTAGGCCAATGGGATTACAGATACCTGATGCTTCAGGGGAGGGTTACAGGTGTGGGACAAACCATACATTTTGAGGGGTGAGACAGAACATTCCATTTAACTACAGTGTAACACCACATGCTTTGACCTTTGAACTTGTCTGTAAGTAGAGGGCATTGTTTAATTAAAGGAGGATTGCCTTCAGCTGGCCATACTATTGTTTTCCAGTTGTTTAGTTACTATGGTTTGGTATCTCAAAGCTTGCTTTCATTTCAATCTCACTTCTAGCTTCTACATTCTCAAGATCTTTTACTAGGCAATCATGTCTGTAAGGCTTTCCTGTTTCATCTTCCCAACACTGCTCCCCTTTTGGTACTGGGACAGGAGCAAGCCCCCTACAAGGTTTGCATAGGGCTGACTTCAACTTTTGTACATGCAGAGCACTCCTGGGAAAACGGGGCTGGGCTCAGGCTCATTTGTGCCTGCAAGGAAAGCCCAGAGGGACAGGTGTTTCCAAGTATTTGCATGGTGTTTTTGTGACTACAGGTACCGAGTGGCAAGCCAGGTGTGAATAGCAGCGTCCCTAGAACTCTGCACCCTGAGCAGATGAGGCCAGGAGTGTCTGCACAGACCTGTCACAGGCAGAGCCACCACTCCCGGCTCCCCAGCAGCTGCTGCTGAGCATCCAGGAGCTCTGCTATCCAAGCAGCACTGGTGCCACCATGTGTTCTTTCAAGTGCAGCCTCCACACAGGCAGCTGTGCCTTGTCTCTGTTTTCCTGTGCCTGTCACCTGCCTGTGAGCATTCCCTGAAGTGACATGATCTGAGCACATGAGGCTGAGGCTGGGTTATTGGTGTGTGGGAGACAGACATTATTTCAACACAAAGCCAGCACAACCAGATCAGTCACAGGGTTTTATTCCAGGCCTGGATTGCATCATCTTTACCTGTACTCATATTATGGATCCAGGCAGCACAGCACATTGTTTATCCTCACCCAGCAGCCAGCACCTGCGTTTTTTATCCCTTGACAGAATCAGCCAAAGTGCAAAGAAGTGGATGTACCTCCGGCTCCACGCTAGCCATGCAAGCACCCCACACCTCTCCCACGCATGCATTCATCCTCAGCCCAGAGAGCACCTGAAGAGTGAACCCAGCTCCTGCCTGTCATCCCTTCTGCTCTACGTGCCCTGCTGTGGCGCTGCCTTTCCCAGCTCATGGACAGCCCCGTTCTCCAGCACCCTGACCTTCCCCTCTCCCGGCTGCAGCGCGCAGGCCACCATAGCCCTGGCCACCGTTTCCACAGGCACTGAGTAAGCGGTGGGGAACAGCAGAGCCACAGCACCCAAGAACTGCTGGGCTATCCACTCCATGGGCCGGGACTCCTGGCGCTTGCACAGCAGCACCCTGCAAAGTAAGGAGGTGAGGTGGGTCAGCATGAAACAGTCCTGGGTGAAAGCTAGAGACTGAGTTCTCCAGCTGCACCAGGACCCAGAGAAGCTCCCTGAACTGACATGTGTGGCATTCATATTCTCTGAACAGAGAGATATAATTCTCTCTCTCAGGGTATTTTCCTGGAGAAGCAGAGAAAAGAATGATCAAAACAATTCTTATTCATTCTCTGCCTGTGTTTGTGCCCATGTGGAATGTGGTATGGAGACTGTTTACCCAAGGTGATTGCTTGATTGGATTCTGGTGATGGTTGTTTGGATTCATGAACCAATTGGATCCAGCTGTGTCCGGACTCTCGGCAGAGAGTCACGGGTTTCTCTAGTTAGTTAGTTAGTAAGTAAGTATGATATAGTAAGTAAGTATGTAGTATAGCATAGTATCTCTTTAAATTAGTATATTAATGTAATATAGTATTATTGTACTATATTACATTAATATACTATCTTGTATATTGTACACAATTGTACAATATTGTGTACAATATACACAATTGTATATTGTACAAATTGTGTACAAAAGTATTGTACGCAATTATTTATTGTGTAATAAAGCAATTGTTCAGCACTTCTGAATCAATGGAGTCAGATGCCAATCATTTCCCTGGATTGGGTTCGCCTTTTAACTACAGACATGGGCTTTGGGGCTTTGGCAGGGTCATGGAACGTGACAGAGCTGAACCCTTGGACACTAAACTCCTTTCCCCATTGTGCTGACGAAAGCAGAATTCCAGTTCTCATAGGGAGCAAGACCACTGTACACCTGAAAGGACACAGGTGAGTGTTCCCTCTGCATAAGGTCAAGGTCCATCTGGAGCTAAGCTCTGACCTATGTGCCTCAATCTGTGCTTTCAGCCCAAGGCTCCTGTCCTTACATGGCACATGGCACTAGCAGTGGGATGGGCCATAGGAAACTGCAGAGCTTGCTCCCTGCAGCTCTGTGAAGCAGTCTGCTCATCCATGAGCTGCATTTGCAGCTGCTGGCATTCTCGACTTCCATCCCCAGCCCTGCCCTCATGTATCCTTTCTCTTCCTCCATCTCCCAGTGAAGTATTTCCCTGCTGCCCTGGCAACCCTCCACCCTGTGCCCTCCCTCCTCCACCACTACTCACGCTGGCCGGAGAATGGTACAGTGATCAAAACCAACAGCCTTGACCAGGTTTTCCACTTCTCCCTGTCAGAGCAGCCAGGCAGGATGAAAGGAGACAAGGATGACTGCAAGCACCATCCCTGCCTCCCCACGAACAGGCAGGAAAGAGCTGCTGAGCCAAGGGCAGGATGGCACTAACACCAACATGAAGCTGGAACAGGCCAGGCAGGGATCAGCTCTCCAGGCCAGGCAGCCGGGGCGAGGGCCCGTGGTGGACATGGACCACAGGTCAGCAGTGCACCCTTGCAATCACGCTAAACTGCAACAGGCTGCTCCAGAGAGCATCTGGACTCAGTGTCCAGCCTGGGGATGGATCCAGGCAGCACAAGACACTGGCAGGCAGCTCTCAGTTCAGCAGGTGTTGGGAGCTGCAGCACACAACACATGGAGAAAAAAGCTTTTGTGACGGGTGTGGTCCTCCCTGGGGAGCCTGCCGGCTTTCCATCGCGGGATAGTTCATGCCTCATCTGGACACAGCCCTGAGCCTCCCCACATAGTTGTGAAGCCATCCCAGCTGAAGGCTGGGGAACTGTTATTGGGCTAGAGACCCCAGCAGATGTTTCTGGAGTTTGAGGAAGGAGGCAGACGCTGCATGCAGGTGTTGTGCTGCTTTATAAGAAGCCAGTTGCACAGCTGTCCAGCCAGCCTCCTCCCTTGTCCCGCAGCAGCAGGAGGACCCCCAGAGCCATTTGCATCTCTAAACCTCAGCTCCTGCTTGCCTCCCGAGCATCCCAGCATTCCGTGAATCCTGCACGAGCATCAGGAGCCCACCCCAGCAACCTCCTCACCTTCACGCGGAGGTAGAGGAAGCGGCTCTGTGCGTTTGCCCCTCGGGAGGACTGCAGAACAAAGTGTTTGCAGCCCCCTGCCCGCGCCAGCTCTGCTGCCTGCGCCACGTAATCCCGATCCACACGGACAAAGCCATCCTGCGGGGGAGAGGAGGGTCAGCGGGGTAGGGAGCGGGCAAGGGAGGGGACAAGCGGGCCCCCTGCTCGCCCGGGGGTCAGGGGGTCCCCACTCACTGCGCCAGCCTTGGCCCTGGTAGTGCCCAGGCAGCAGAAGCCCACGTCGTGTCCCTGGAAGGCGGCGGCGTGCCCGCCCAGCCGTTCGAAGTCCACCACTGCCTGTTCCTGCGGGGAGGCCGAGGGTCAGCGCCGCCGCACCGGGCCCCGCCACCACGGCCAGCCCTTTCCCCGGCCCGCGCACCACGGCCGCCTCCGCCTCGCCCAGGCTCAGCCGGCGCCGCC